>OW240921.1:108588304-108629243 GCA_933207985.1 Pelobates cultripes
ACAACCTCCTGCCCCATCGCCTGTCCACCACCATCAATGGCAGAAAATAATTGAGAGCCCAGCGCCCAGAACCACTTGTCTTGGGTGCTGGGCAATAGGAACTCCACACCCACACTGAGGATGGCCAGTCCGACATCAATAGAAACCACTGAGTGGTGCATCCCCCAAGTGGCATCGAGGGTATGTGCAACACCTGCCGCACCCAATGCACAATACCGGATCATGGGAATCCCAGGTTTTCACATGCAAGGTTGCCATCAAAAGACAAATGTTCCTTACCAAACCAAGATTATGCAAAAATGTTCCAACAGTCTGAAAATTAAGTCCACAAATTTTCAACGATCATTATACTTCTTTCTTGGGGATACATGAATATAAAATGCTGGTCAGTGTCAGTTAAATACCAAGTTTCTCATCTTTAAATGTTATTATTGTTAAATTTTCAAAAAGTTTTTTTTGCTGTGTTTCAAACACTAGGCAACCTCATAACCAAATTGTGTCATCCATCAATCATGACAACCTTCCTCCAGGAGTTCAATGAAAGAGATGGGGGAAGGGAAACATTTGGAGAAATAAGAAATACTTCCTATATCTGAAAGATATATATTCAACAAGCAAAGCACTCGGGGATCTTAGATGGATTTAGGTCACTGATATTAATCACAAACACAAAAAGATACAACAAACAAAATACAAAAACAAAATGTAGCAAACGATATACATTTTACAGAAAAATAGCACAATTTGGCTAAATAAAGACTTCTATTTTAATTAAAGATTTAATGTGGGAGGAATTGATATCATTTTTAATCGTAATCTTTTTTTAAAAGTTTTTATGGTTTTATCTACTGATACAGTGTGATCCAAAAATCAATAAATGTCAATGTATTTTGAGACACTAATCATGGTGTATTGTCAAATGTCATCAAATATTTAAGCACCAAATTCATTCTCTGAAACTTTCAGCACTCAGACCTTTTATTGGATATTTTAAATGGTGTTTTACCACTTGACATGAATAGTTAGCAACTAATTGCTTGAAGCATCGTAAGAGTAATCATCGATTTTAAGACATGTTCTTGTACGACACATCTGTAGGAGTTTTACATTTTCTTTAAAAATTTGATTTTGTTTTATCCTTTTTGATCTTTTATTGCAAATCTGAAATATGCTACAACATGTAATAATTCAGCCTATTGTAGCACCATTTACCATATACTTTCTGTCACTTATAGTCTAAGATTCTACTGACAGAGATCAATTCAACAACATCAAAGCAAGGATCATAAACCACGCTAAATACATGATCAGAATGTGAATACATTATGGTGTTTTTTTTTTTATTTCATATATTTAATATTTTTTCTTATTATCACTCAATTTCATTAGGTTTCAACAATAGCAACTAGATTATTATTATTATTCTACACCAAATTATATAGTAATTATTGTTACTTTTTTTTTTGCTTTTATATGTTTACTGCTTCTTTTCCATTTTTTTACACTATGGTATATTGTTTAGGCAATTTATATTTTTCTAATTTTAAGCCATTGGGTGACATTCTTTGTTTTATTAATTACATTTTCTACCTTTTTTTTTTTGTCATATTTTTTATTTGCATGTAAAAGATATAACTGTAGTATAAGTGTGCCCCCTAGTGGGAGTTTCATAAACAACAAAAAAAAATCTTGCGCCAAAGATGGCAAACCTTTCTTTGGAACTAGTGAGAAATCTGTTCATTTGAAGTATATTTTTTTCTCTATAGTTTTTAATAGGTTTACTTTACAAATATATGATGATGCATTTTCCCATTTTAGCATAATTCTAAAATGATAAAGAATGTACTCCACTCTCCTTATTACAGTATGTTTGTCCACACCAACAAACCTTAAACTCTGCAGTGCAGTAGTTAAACACAAAAAAACTATGGGTAAGATATATTACATGCTGGTACGCCGTGCGCGATGCCGTCACATTGCTCAGACGGACGGCGTGCGCAATGACATCACGTCGCTCTGACGAAACCGGAACACCTGCAAGAGATTATTGGACTTTCTGGACATTTGAGGAGGTATAAAGGACTGGGGAGGGAATGGGATTTTATTATTACTTATTTGGATCTGTTACTTCACACTACCAAAGACCCCGAGGAAGTCCTATACACGGACGAAACGCGTATGACCCCTAGTGGTGATTCAGAGATACTACACCATTGCTTTTAACTTTGATGTAAGTGAATAAATTGATTTTTATTATATACTTGATTGTGCACTACAATTTTATTTTTCTCTCTTCAGTACAGACACTCCAGTCAATCCCTGGTGATTTGAATACAGAGTGAAGATTTAATCCTTGGAGGGAATTTATATTAAAGGCACTTTAACTTCAGTGAATATGTGAGTGGCCATTTGTGAACACAACACTTGTGGTTTATTCATATATACAGTTATACGCTATGTTTTTATGTTTGTTATTGGCTTAGCAGATCATCCACTATTTTTTGTATATAAGATATATTAAAATGTTCTGTCCTACCAACCCCAATTTCATACCTCCCAATGGTGGTAGGTATAGTGAAGTTAAATCTATATTTATTGAATTACTTTGCCTGTTTAGCTACAGATTGCTTTGGTGGTGTTGTTGAGCGTACTGGCCAGTTTGGTGGGAGTGAGACTTGCTTTGTAGTGGACTTTAATTTTGATTTGCATGAAGATTGAGGAACCAGTCTGTATTTATGCTACAAGTCTATATTATTATTATTATTTATAGAGCTCCAACAAATTCCGCAGCGCTGTATAATGGGTTTAAACTTTCTGCTTGGGTTATGCCCCATATTTTTCACAGGTATGCTGATACCCCCACTTTACAAACACAGGTTCGTACTGAGCACGAAATAAAACATTGTATATTATGCATTATTTGCCCCAAAAAATCAACACAGCATAAAGTAAATCCAGCCCTGTAAGAGATACTATTGACATAGTCCCATCGTTATAAAAGGGCAGAATGTGCAGCTATGGGTGTAGAAAATTTCTGTTATTTATATGTAAATGTGTGACCTTGTGTGATATTTATACAACTGAACAACTTGTTTAGAACACATTCATATTAATATAATTATATGTTAATAGTATAATTATACATGTGCATTAAAGTAATTATAGACGGTAAGCTCTTTTGAGCAGGGCCTTCTTCAACCTATCGTTCCTGTAAGTTTTCTTGTAATTGTCCTATTTATAGTTAAATCCCCCCTCTCATAATATTGTAAAGTGCTACGGAATCTGTTGGCGCTGTATAAATGGCAATAATAATAATAATAAATAGTAAAGATGCAAGGAATATGTCTTCTGCATACATTTCCCTAGAGGGCGCTGTATCACAAATAAAAATATTTAGCAAAACTAATTCAAAGCTCATTAAATAATCCACACATTAACCAAATATTGATCTTTATAAAAAGAAGCACGTTTCATAAAAAAAAAAAAGGCAAGCTTTGGATATTTCATCCCACCATTATCCCTATATCCCAAGACGGGGATTATACTGTCCAGGCGCTATATGGCAGAGCTCTCAGTAGCTCTGCAAAGTGTGAGTTAGCCTTTTTACTGGTTCTCCATATATTTTATTTATAAGCCATTCTTTTGACATATTGCACTATCATTGTTTTATATTTGTATTTTCTTCAGGTTTATATACACCATCATTTTGTTGGAATATCCTGTATGTATATACCATTTTCATTTTTTAACCACTTTTAATTCTTCTGTGGTGCGGTTTACCACTCTGTTTTTGCACTTTTTGGTTATTAGCAGGTATTGGGAAGTCCTGCTGGTTCACTGCCGCCGTATACTTAGTTATTTTAGAGAGCACCTATACCTGCTTTTTCTATTTATTAAATTGAGTTTTCCTTCTAAATAAAATGGCTAGTGCTTTAGAGATGTAGAAGAAAGCATTACTCACTCTACTGCAATTTTTCCAATGGGCTTATGGTGAGAGTCCTATGCTGCCTTAATGCAAGGTGTCATGGAGGGCTCGGGGGAACATGGTGAATCGGAACGAGAAGTGACTTCTTCACCTATGAGCAGAGTGACTGCCCAAGTCTGATTTGGCAATCCAAAGCATCTCCCGCAACCCCCAGGAGTCCTGAACCGAGTGAGGCTGATTTGGGGACTAAAATCCCAGCAATTGCGGTGAGGAGAAGGTTCGGGAGAGAGCCAGGTGTAACATTTCCAGATCTGGAGTCATGTCACTGAGAATAACCATTATATCACGCTAAATAGATCCTTAAATATATCAGGCTTTTCAACGTACTGTTTTTTAAATTTTAAACAGGTACTGTATATCGAGCCTTTCTATTGTTAAATAAACACATTGCATATCAAGGTTAAACAGAGCCAGATTAAGATTACCCAGGGACCTAAGCAGAATGCAGAATGCCCAGGCTCTGATTCTGTGAGTGTTGTTTGTGCGATAGTACGGAGTATTGTGTGTGAGAGTGTGCGTAGTGGCAGGGTGTTGTATGCGTGCGTAAGACTGATTGTTGCAGTTGAGAGTGTTGTACGGGCTTAGTGTTTGAATGTTGTGTATTTGTAGGGGAGTCTGCATGTGACTGTGTGGGGGGTATATATTTTGTGGGAGTGTGTGGTGATTTTCTTTTTTTAATTTGCCCCCTCATACTTAGCAAAGGTGGCATTTTTTGCAAGATTCCTTGTGGTCCAGTAGAGGTACGCTGGGGAGCATAAACCATGATGGTTTGGTTTGGGAGCATTGTAGTCTGCACTTCTATCAGGTGCAGACCACATCAAGAGCTCCCTTATTGTCTGACGCAGAGTCAACGATTCAGAATATTGAAAACAGCAAAGGACTACAAGGGACCTCTTAATGTGATCTGCACCTGAAAGAGGTGCAAACCACAAAGCTCCTTCTACCAGCTATAGCTGAACAGGGCCGAGCATAGAGATATGTTGATCTCCCTGCCAGTTAATTAAAATAATGACTAGGGTTCCCTTGATCTTAAGACAGAAGTACGACATACATTATTCAAGCTGCCCAAGATACAGTGGAGCTAATGAAGGAGCTTTGCAAAATATTTATACTTGAAGACTGTGGCACTGGGGGAATTTTGGGTTGCCAAGTTAATGTGATATATTTAACTGTCCTTGCCAAAAATAAAATTAATAACCACTGGCATAAAGATGAATTAATACATGTATTTAGAGTTTATGATTGTTGAAATGTGTTATCCATCAATGTCATTGTAATTTAATCTCTTGGCACATGCTATTTTTAGTGTTGTTATCGAGTGAAATATAATTTTTGTTTACTTACCAAGCATTGATCTGAACAAAAACTGAGTTTTTTTTTTGTTACCATAAATACATTTCTCCGTTCATTACATGCACTTTATCCCGATTTACAAAAGCCACCTTTTATTGTGTGGTGTTTACACAGAGATGGCATGTTCGTGGTCTTATGGACAAGAGCAGCAAAATAATTATTTAGTATTCTCTACATTTACCGTCACCTTCTAAGCCAAGATGGAGGAGAGATGACTTCTTTCAAAGTCGGATGTTTCTGTGCATGAAATGGAATAAACTTGATTAGTGTTATTATCATTTTTTTTTTAAGGAAAACTCACAGGCAGAGTTATCCACTGAACTTGGAAATTCAATCTGAATGGAAAAACGGAGTGAAAAAAAAAGTATGCTTGTAAAAAAATCTCCAGCTCCTTTATAGTTACAACTTGGCTAATTTTAACTTGGTTTTGCCATACAGAGTTAGAGAATATTTGGATAAACGTCTAAAATATATATATATTTTTTTTATATTTTGATTTTTTTTTAATATATGATATTGTTTGATATTTTAATATTCTGAAAAAAAGTAATTTGAAAAGTGTACCCAAAAATAATACATAGTTATAGTTTAGAGAATAACTGTTGGAAATTCAAATATGAATTTAAAAATTTAAGGTCAGAAAAGTTGAAATGATAATACAGCGGTCTTAAAAAGATTTTCCAATCAAGCTCTTTTGGCTCAAAATTTGAAATCCTCATTGAATTTACGACGATTCACACTTTAGTTACTAATGTTTTTATGTCAAAAAGGTTGAAAAAACTGAAAGGTTGTGACACTACGCAAATTTATATATATTTTTTATAACTCAACTTCCTGCTTAACCAATAAATCCCTTAGATTTCATACCTTTAAAAAGCTGAAATTGTCAAGTTTCTTCCTTGTTTGACAAGATAAGATGGTTTTGGTAAATTTTTCTTTGACATGGAAAGAGCTCCAGGTACCAGAAATTGCTGTACGTTCAGCTGTCGAGTTAATAGGACTCTCCATGGTAGAGCTGTCCCATCTGTGTTTTTTTAATTGAATAGATTGACAATGTATTAAGAAATACACAAAAACAATATACTGAAAATAATAAAAAACAAATTTAAGAAAATTATATTTGTTATGCACGCAATTGCTACAAAACCTCCGTCATTGCAACTTCTGCAGTGGGCTCTCACCAAACTGGGAAGTGACTAAAAAGTGTCGATCATGCACGCTGAACTTTCTCTGATACAACTGACTTTATCCAAAAAATTGTGAGAAAATTATAAAGCAAGGGCTTCATGAAGTTTAAAGGAACACTATAGGGCCAGGAACACAGACATGTTTTTCTTGACACTATAGTATTAACCCCTTGACGACTGATGACGGTTCGGTAACATACAGTTAAGGACCGGTGACGGTCCTGAACCGTCATAATGTACGTATCCGATCGCCGTCGTTCCCCTGGCGGCAATCGCGGTTCTCCAGGTGTGGGGAGACTGTCTGCAGCCCAGACAGTCTCCCCATGGCGGATTAGGACCCCTGGGGTCATGTGATCACTCAACATGGTCCTAGCAGTCTCCCTGCTTTATTATATATTTATAATATATATAATAACTTTATATATTGTGTATATTATAATAAAATACAAATAATAAGTAACTTAAATTAAATTAAAAAATGTAAAAATAATAATAAAAATGTAAAATAAATTATATATCTATATGAAATTTTATTCTAACTGTATTTTGATATTTATATATATATATATATTTATATCAAAATACACTTAGAACAAAATTGTATGTATATCTATGTATATATAAATAAATAAAAATAATACGAAATATACATACGTCCATATACAAAATTACATAAATAATTATATAAATATACACGTAGACTTCAAATATATAAATATGCATACATATTTAAATTCTACGTGCGTATTTATGTAATTTTTTTTTATAAATAAGTAATTTTATTGATTGCAATTTGAGGGACCTGCCTGACATTCCAGGCCTAAAGTCCAGAGAATTTAATTTGCTAGCACTGTATTTTACTCAGTAACTTTCTATGACACCCTAAAACCTGTACATGGGGGGTACTGTTTTACTCGGGAGACTTCGCTGAACACAAATATTAGTGATTCAAAACAGTAAAACATATCACAGCGATGATATTGTCAGTGAAAGTTTTCACACACAAACAGCACTTTTGCTGATGATATAATTGTTGTGATATGTTTTACTGTTTTGAAACACTAATATTTGTGTTCAGCTAAGTCTCCCGAGTATAACAGTACCCCCCATGTACAGGTTTGATAGCGTTTTTTAAAGTTACAGGGTCAAATATAAGGGTCAAATATTTTTACATTGAAAATTGCCAAGTTGGTTACGTTGCATATGGTGTCCAGGAATGAGAATTACCCCTCTGATGTCATATTATTTGCAAAAGAAGACAACCCAAGGTGTTGCAAATGGGGTATGTCCAGTCTTTTTTTATTATCCACTTAGTCACAAACACTGGCCAAAATTAGCATTCAATTTAGTTTTTTACTTTTTTCACACACAAACAAATATGAACGCTAGCTTTGGCCAGTGTTTGTGACTAAGTGGCTACTAAAAAAGACTGGACATACCCCATATTGAATACCCTGGGTTATCTACTTTAAAAAAAAAAAAAAATATGTATATATGGGGTGTGATTCAGAGATTTATGAAGATAATAGTGTTAAAAAGTCACTTTTGATACATCAATTTCCTATTTGTACTTATAGCGCTATAACTTGCAAAAAAAAAGCAAAAAAACCACATAAACACTGGGTGTTTTTAAACTCAGGACAAAATTCTGAATCTATTTAGCAGTTTTTTTCATTAGCTTTCGTAGGTACGTAAAAGATTTTTCAAGCAAAAGTCAAAAACATGTTTTTTTTTCAATTTTTCACCATATTTTATTATTTTTTTAAAGTAAATTATATGACATGATATAAATAATGGTATGTAAAGAAAGCCCCTTTTGTCCTGAAAAAAACCAATATATAACTTGTATGGGAACAGTAAATGAGAGAGAGGAAAATTACAGCTAAACACAAACACCACAAAAGTGTTAAAAGAGCCCTGGTCCTTAACGTACAACATTGCAAAAACAGGCCGGTCCTGAAGAGGTTAAAAACACTATCTACTTCCCCTGGCCCCCCTTAACCTCTTCCCTCTAAATATACTAAAATCTTTCCTTTATTCAAGTCTGCTGGTGCTGGCTCTGCAAAAAGCCAGTCACAATGCTTTCCCATAGCCAAATGCCACCCTTACCAATCAGCATTCACTCAATGCTCCTCTATGAGGAACGTTCAGTGTCTTAGTGCAGAAGGTGGAGACACTGAATGTCAGTGGTACATACTGTGCCCCATGAAACACCTCTAGCAGCCACTGGAGGTATCCCTAGGCTGTAATGTAAACACTGCATTTTCTATGAAAAGACAGTTTTTACTGCAAAAAGCCTGCAGGGACTGACTCTACACACCAGATTAGCTGCAATAAATTGTAGTTGGTCTGGTGACTATAGTGTCCCTTTAAGTTCAACAGCCAGTTTTCTGCTGTACAAAGCGAATATCTGCATTGCAACATTGAGAAAACACATGTATGGCATAATGTTCAACAGAGGAAAACTGCTGGCCGCGCATAAGAAAAAAATATTTTAAGAAATTAAAAAACAGAAAAAGACTACTGTAACAGCACTACCCAGCATAAATAACTAACCTAACCTACACTTTTCTCCAGACGTGTGTGTGTGTCTGGAATCCAAAAGGGCCATTCTAAGCACCATAACCACTTTAACCCATTGTAGTGGTTATGGGGCAACATTTCTTCAAGCTTTTGTTAAATCAGTTTTTCATCATTATAACAAAAAACAACGCAAAAAAACCCAACGCTCTAAGTGCCACCTAGCCCAGCCCCTCTGTTTTTGCTTGGCTACTAAGGAAGTAAACGTCTGATTTCCCCAGCCCAGTTTTGGATGACAATGAGAGAATGGTGCTGCCGATTGTAATAACTTGGCCACCATAATCTCGCTATAATGAAGGGAAATTACTGCATGTAATACAATGCTTTATACTTTAGACATTGAAACCTGTTACATTGTCTACCCCAAGCTGTAATGACACTTGAAAATTCAACCGAACACAAGGTGACCTACCAGCAACATAACCACAAGAAGAGCATGGAGTGGTTATGGTGCTTAGTCTACCCCTTTTAACCCCTTAAGGACACAACTTCTGGAATAAAAAGGAATCATGGCGGAATATTTCAGTCATGTGTCCTTAAGGGGTTAAAATATAAAAATATTGTATAAATAGCAATTCAATTGCTCACACACTAGCTAATGCCATCTGTGATTGAAGGCAAGAGAGCAATAGCAGAAGGTTCTATGTTCTTGCCCTGTCAATCAAAGTGCCTGCGCAACGATGTGATGCTATACACCAGCCTCTCTGGTTAGTACAGTCAGCAAGACGACAAGGAAGCAGTGTGTGTCTCCTGTTTTAATGACTCAGATTCATCATTTCATTATTTATTTTCTTAGAGGAAATAGGGTAAAAAATAAATATATCTTGCTTAACGATGTTATGTTACGGTTCCTTTTTAGTGGGTGAAGTCTACAGGGATTTTATTTTTATTTTGCCACTGTTATTTCAATTGAAAAGAACATGTTCTTTTATATAAGCACCTATTATAGTTAGGGTGTGCCTTCCATTAAAGGGAATTCTAAAAATAAATTAATATTCTTTGTATAATAAAACATGAGAAATCAGACACACCCATTTAAATTAACAGACCTGTAAACACAATAATAAAGTATTTTTGATCAGGCTGTTCTGCACTAGGACTGTACTAGGACAAAAATGCATTTAACCCCTTAAGGACACATGACATGTGCGACATGTCATGATTCCCTTTTATTCCAGAAGTTTGGTCATTAAGGGGTTAAAGGCAGAGCAGCCCAATATGAGGGGGTGGGGCCAGGGAGGGGGCTGCCTGTGGGTTTGTAGGCATTTAAATACTGTATGTGAAGTTGTGTGTGTTTGTGGGGAGGCTTATGTGGGTTTGTGCATGTTAGTGTATGGGTATGATCAGGGCTGCCATCAGAAATTTTGGGGCCCCAGCCACAGCTCAAGATCTGGGCCCCCCATTGCCTGCACCCGAGTCCGCCCAAAGTGCTGCCCCCCCGAGTCCACCCACAGGGATGCAGTGTCTGTACTGGTTCTGGTGTGTGTATAGTAGATGTAGAATGTGTGTAGTGGATGCAGAGTTTGTGTGTTAAGTGGATGCGGTGTGTGTTTAACGGATGCAGTGTGTATAGTGGATGCAGATTGTACATTTGTGTAATGTATGAGGTGTATATTAGATGCAGATTGTGTGTTTGTGTAGTGGATGTAGTGTGTGTTTATAGTGAATGCAGAGTGTGTATGTGTGTTTGTGTAGTGGATGTAGTGTTTGTGTGTATTAAATGCGATGTGTATAGTGAATGCAGAGTGTGTGTTTGTGTAGTGGATGAAGTGTGTGTGTAGTGAATGCAGAGTGTGTGTAGTGGATGTAGTGTTTAGTGAATACAGTGTGTGGATGCAGAGTGTGTCTTTGTGTAGTCGATGTAGTGTGTGTATAGTGACTACATAGTGTGTGTTTGTGTAAGTATTTAATGTGAGTATAGTGACTGCAGACTGTGTGTTTGTGTAGTGGATGTAGTGTGTGTAGTGACTACAAAGTGTGTGTTTGTGTAGGTACTGCAGTGTGTGTGTTTGTGTTAGGAAGTAGAGTGTGTAGTGACTGCAGAGTGTGTGTTTGTGTAAGGATGTAGTGTGTGTAGTGACTGCAGAGTGTGTGTGTGTGTTTGTGTAGTATTTCCAGAGTGTGTGTTTGTGTAAGGATGTAGTGTGTAGTAGAGTGTATGTTTGTGTAAGGATGTAGTGTGTGTAAGTGACTGCAGAGTGTATGTTTGTGTAAGGATGTAGTGTGTGTAAATTATAGTGAATAGTGTGTGTATATGTTAGTGTATAGTTTGTATAAATGTTAGTGTATATTTTGTGTAAATGTTAGTGTATAGTGTGTGTAAATGTTAGTGAATAGTGTGTGTAAATGTTAGTGTATAGCGTGTGTAAATGTTAGTGAATAGCGTGGGTAAATGTTAGTGTATAGTGTGTGTAAATGTTAGTGAATATTGTGTGTAAATGTTAGTGAATATTGTGTGTAAATGTTAGTGTATAGTGTGTGTAAATGTTAGTTCGTTAATCGCTATATATGTCCATGACAACCGTTATGGTTGTCATGCACTGATGGCGGCCCTGGGTATGATGCCTATGGAGAGGCTGATTGTGGGGCTATTTGCACAGAATTCACATTAGACACCCAGATTTATTATTGTGGGCTGGCTGACACCTCTTAACTTCGATCTTTGTTTAGCAGGTAGTTTGCCTATTTGAGATCCAAATTTAAGGATGCCAAACAAGGAGCTGCTAAACAGTGCCCTCATTTTGTATCTCTAAATATGGAAATCTCACATACAGGCACCAAGTTAGGAAATTATCTACTAAACAGCTAAAAGATCAAAATTAAAAACGCCCTTTTCTTAATTTCAGTTGTTTAGTAGATAAATCCCTTATTTGTTATCCTTATGTAAGATTGCAATATTTAAGGACACCAAATAAGGGAGCTATCTACTAAACACATACACATTTATATACACACACAATAACACAATAGTTGTATGTATGTGTGTATATCTGTGGTTGTGTTTGTGCAAATATATATATATATATATATATATATATGCACGCACAATCAAAGACATAAACCCACATAATCACAACACACACTTAACCACAGAGATACACACAATCACACACATAATCACAGACATACACAATCACAGACTCACACACATACAATCACAGATACACAATTCCTGCACAGGTCCCTCGTGTGTCCTGTAATGACACAGAGGCCGCGATGACATCATATCCCGGCAGTCCCACAGTTACAGGCAGACAGTCACACACAAAGTCATAGGCAGACAGTCACAGGTAGACAGTCACATAGACAGACAGTCACATAGGCAAACAGTCACACACACACAGTCACAGACAGTCACACACACACACAATCACAGGCAGATGGTCACAGACACAATCACAGGCAGACAGTCACACACACACATAATCACAGACAGTCACACACAGTCATAGTCATACACACAGAGTCACACAGACAATTACAGGCAGACAGTCTCACACACACATAGTCACACACATACAGTCACAGGTAGTCACAGGCAGACAGTCACACATACACAGTCCCACACACACAGTCAGAGACAGTCACACACACACACAATCACAGACAGTGACGCACAGTCAGAGACAGTCACATAGGCAGTCACACATACAGTCACACACACACACACAGTCAAAGACAGTCACACAGACATACACAATCACAGTTACACACAGCACACACTCTCTCTCACTTACAGTCAGCTTAGGCTCGAGGAGGAGTGGATTCAGTGAGTCCATGGTGTGTTGGAGTTGGGGAAGCAGGGACTCCTTCCTGCTACCCCTCTGTGTGCAGCAGAAAGAGGCTGCCTTTAGCTCCGCCCCACATCCAACTTGGCTCCACCCACAACTCTCCGTGCAGGTCTCCTGCTCCCAACCCCTGCGTGTGTGAGCTGTGCCGGCTGCCCGGCACCCCTGCTGCTATGGCCTCGCAGCTCACAGAACCCCAAGCCTGACCAGCCCTGGTGGCACCCCCCTATTTGGTGGCACCCGGGGCAGACCTCCCCCCTGACTTCCCCCTTAATTCGCTACTGCATTGGATCTAGCTGGGAATTCCTACCAAGTTAATTTCCTAATTTTGAGTATTCTTTTTTTTCAGTTTGGTACATGAATCATTCAACCATGGGGTGAACAGAAGGAACACATTGATGAATTTCTAATGCATTCTAATAATTTAAGATACCATATGTAGGAAAAGACACAGAGATTTCTGAGAAATACTGAACTTATGCGTCTATACATTGGAAAGGAATGTCACATCAAACCAGTTACTTAGAAAAGTGTGTGCACTAAGAAAACATGTATTATTACTGTAATAACCTATTGATGAGTAAGCCTATAATTATTCTTTTCGGCAGGTTTACCATAAAACAATGTCTTATGTTTACGTTTATAAGAGAGATGTCATGGCATAAAGTTATAGAAAGCTTCAAAATAAGGATAAAATTGCTGTACTCATAAGATCATGCTTACATTATTCTGTGAATAAAGTCTCTCCAGACAGTGTTTTCATCATAGTTTATCAGGGGTCTTTTTTATGGCTTCCTTATTTACAAATGAGTGTCAGGAATAACAGGAGATGCTACACGCAGAGTGTAACAGAATAGTAACGTATACCAGACCTTAGAATGGCCGAACTATCATCACAAGAACAGAGAGTAATGATAAACTAGTCGAGGTCAGGGATGCCAGAAATCAGGAACAGTGAGAGTACAAGAGCCAAGGTCAAAGGAATACAGAAGGTAGAATCATCAAATACAGCCAAAAGTCAAAATCCGAGATAGCCATACAAAGAAACGCACTATTGGGACTAAGAAGAACAACAACCAGACAATGAGTCTTTCCCTGAGCTTACCTTAAGTACTATGTTCCTTGATCTGTAGTTACGCCCCCAAAACTTTAGAAATCAAACACTTTGGTGGGTCGTGACGTCATCAGTGTCATGTCGTCGGCGCACATGCGCCGCATCATAAAAAGGGGCGGAGCTACAGCGGCCAGCATAAAAATCGATGGAAAAAAAGAGGAGAATTGTTTGGCCCCAATCCCCTGCCTCATGATGCCAGCTTGAGGCACGGCCGGTGCTACCACACAAGGTACCCTGACGATGACTTACATGCATATGGACTTTACAGGAAAGTGGACACACAGTAAACAGGAAATGGGACACCCAGTAAACAGAAAATAATCTAAAATCCTGAAAAACATATCGCGTATCTCACTAACTGTCTCTTATTTAAAGGACCCGCACCTGTAGTGCTTATAAAATTCATAGTACAACAACTATTTAACAACTCTACTACTGATCAATTTGTGATTGAAAAAAAAATATTGAAAAAATATTAGCATAACATTTATTAGAAGCAAGGGGTGCATAGCTAGCAAATAAATATCTCATTACACAGCAATTTTATGTACATATTGCAGGGATGGTCAAGCTTTATGTTGTAAGAGCCTCATGTTAAAATTTAGAAATATTCAAGAGGCGCAATTACATTTATTGGAGTATATAAAGTGCTATAAGTAAAAACCTACACCTTAAGTAGAGAGCTAAAAATTATGTGCAAAAGTGAGGTAAGTAACATTGTGACAATCATGGCTTGAAGTACATATAAAAAAGATAGAAAATACAATATAGTGCAGATGGTACGTAGGGTAAGATAAAATAAGTAATGATGAAGTTGAACGCTCAAATTTAAAGGATTCTGTATGTGAATACTGGCTTCCTAATCAAGCATTTATGCTTCTAGGGCAGCATCACACCTCCAATCTGCTGTAAGGTATTTCTCAAGAAAAAAGCAAAGAAGAGAAGAGAACCAACGTGCAGTCTGTTAATAAAATCAAGTTAAAAGGTGCAATTAGTATAATGCTCACCTTATTCAGAGCCTTACAATCCTGGCTCTGAGGTGTAATGGTGTTGTGCCAATTTTGTGGGGATGGCACTACCCCTATGGAGATTCGGAAGGCTCCAGAGGACTTGTTTAAAAATAATCACATTTATTTGTACAATTTAAACATGTAACATGTGGTATAAAATATAAAATAAAATATAGCAATATAAAAGCCCTGAATTTGGCCGAAACGCGTTTCACTCTTGTAGAGCTTCTTTAGTCAGTTCAGTCAGTGCCATTACAAATGAAGAATATGTAAATTCACACAATTTATATTTTTCTCGTATTTGTTCAGCCTGTATCAAAATATTTGGGAAGCTTAAGACAATACACAATTGCCTTTAACTTGAATTATTTCAACACAGGGTCTAAATCGGTAGTATAAAAACAAAATTATAATGTTTCTCTCATACAGTAGTTGTTTCAAAAATAGGTAGATAGATAGAACAGCAGGTTCAGTTTTACCCGACTGACAATACAATATCACCCCTTACAACATCAACAGTGAACTTCTGCTAGAACAGACTGCCCAAATAAACCTTTAAAATTGCAGCCTTGATCAAAAAAGATTTTGAGGATCTCAAAAAGTATCAAAATGTATGCTGCTGGAATTGTTAATGTTTTACAAAACAATCAATATAGGAAACAAGAACACTTAATTCAATGTGTGCAGTGCCTCTTGTGTTTTGCTCCCACAATATAAAACATTGCCATCTTTTACAGCTATGTAAAATCTTTACATTGCAAGACTAAACACACACTAGTGGCTGTTACACTGGCAGCCACCAGATGGTGCTTCAGAGTCAGACTTTACTTCTTGACGTTCAACATCCTTATGCATTGCATAAGGAGGTTGAATGTTCAATCAATGCTTCTCGTCCAAATGTTTCTTATAAGAAAATTAAACAAAAAAAATTCTTATTATTATTATTTTGGAAGTAATAGTTTCCCCTAAAAGGTTTTTAGCTTCCCTCAATCCGTTTTAAGGCATATATTGAGACAAATGGAAGACATTTCACACTTGACTTACGCATTGTTTCAAGCTAATCATATCCAAAATATGGGAGTATAACAAAACAAACTCAACGAATGGGCAATGGACGAGCCATTTTGTTTATTTTGTGACTTTGCGTTCGGTTCACGAACCCCCCTAAAAAGAGGAGGGAATGGAAGAGGAGCTGATTTTTCTTTGAGGGGGGATAAGCAGGTGGTATGCCATGATGGGCAAGAGTTCTGCCCAATGATGTGGTCTGTATCTCCTGTCCAAACAAATGATGTTGGGAAAGATGATTAATGGTTAAGGATCACCCACTAAATTTTGATTTTATTCATAAGTCAAGTGAGAAGTGACCAACAGAGGGTAAGTAAGGACAAACAATAAAAAAAAAAAAAAGTCTTTATATTCCCGAGCAGGATTCTTCCAAACACTTTTGACTTCAGCTATTGAGGGAGACAGACCAACAATGGTTGCATGTTTTGCCATTGCTGTTCCTGGTGGTAGTCGAAGTGCGTTTCAGATCCTAGTGTGAGACTGGTGAGGTGGGTTACTTCTCTGCCTAGCCACTGTCAGTTCCACTTACAACAACTTTAAATTCTCCGATTTAGAATAATTTTACTGATTTGTGATATATTTTCAATTTCTTTTTTTCTTTTAATCCCCTTAATCCTTTTATTCTTAAATTACTCCTGTAGCTGCTGGTCTCTCTTTTTTTTTAATCAGTTTACCAGATTGCAAAAGGAAAAGCAATTATAAAACTCCTTTAACATTTAATATAGATATAATAATATAATTATAACAATGCTCAACTAGCATTATAAAAATGCCTGATATTGCGTAACCATTAGGCTAGGCAATATTTTAGCCATTTTTCCTCAGAAATGTTCACAAGGACTAAATAAGTCCTAACTAAAATGACACATGGATGTTCAAAGCAAAAAAATTGTTGGGCGAATCAATGATGATTAACTTTTTTTTTTTTTTTTTTTTGCTGTACAATAGTCTTTTTCTACCTAGGATTACCCATCCTAAAATTAAACCAGGGCCAAAGTTTACAAAAATCCAAACCGTTATAAAAGATCCCTTGATAAAGTCTGTCATATTGGCATATGATCTTATCTGAGTGTGTTTTATAAAATAGGATTTATAGTTAGGCTTTACTGTCTCTTTAAAGTTAGCCATAAATGTCTATATTTTCAGATATTTTCATATAATAAGAACTAAGATAACCAGAATATATAATATGCCTGGTCTGATATTATATCCCACGTCAGGTAATCTGTTTTTCTTTAATTATCACATCAAGTGTCTGATAATTATTAAATTAAGTATTTTTTGTTTTCATTCTTGAAGATCAACGTAACGAGGCTGATTAAATGACTGGACCCTGTGATCTCCTATTGTTAATAAACTAAAGAAGAAGATTTCATCTTTTCAGATAAAATAATATGACGCTATGTGTTCTTCTGTCTTCTCATATTGCACTGTGCACTCTCTGCTCACACCATACCTATCCCATACGTGATCTAGAGTACACAGGATAATTTCCCAATTTGGACTGTGGGCAATGAAACGGTTCTAGTATAAGGTTTCAGACAGCAGCCCTGTGATGATTTGGTCTTTATAGACTAGATACAATGACTCTTTGTAACCAGCCCATTCCCATTCATTCTGTGTTGATGTTCCTCAGGGACAGCTGATCATAACACACCAGGGCCTGCCAACCCCAACTCTTTCATTGTGTCATTGTTACAAGATCTGGGTCACGTGAACTGAAGACTGGAGTGAGGTTACAGGGGGACAATAAAGCAATTGTGCCTTAACTCCTTCACAGCTGAATTGCAATGCAGTGTTAATTATTGTGAAATTACCATCAGACTCTATTGGATGGATGGATGGTTGGATGGGTGGATGAATAGATATCCATATGTGCGTTCAAGAAGGTATTGCCCTTATATTTACAAAAATTGGAAGAACATTCTTATCATAGTAGGAAGTGTGACACAATTTAAGTTTAGAGCTTGGAAGGAGGACATTGGGTCACCAGTCAGTAGATTATAGAGAGCTCGAATAAGTGACTCACTGTCCAAACCCTTTCTTTGTGTCTTAATACGTAAGTAAGGCACATGAACATTCCTGACATCATCAGTTTAGGTTTAAAAGTACATAACGAAATCTAGGTGGTAATTAGACACATTATTATTATCAACCCTTTGACATACTTCTAAAGAAGTAAAAAGGATCCACCACACACCTTTAAAAACCTTGTTCATATGTTTGGGGTATACCTGAAACGGTGTCCCTGAGTTAAAGTAATAAGTACTGAAGATTGCAGTTATTATTGATGTAGTGTTTTATCACAGTGACATTATGATACAGATCCTGGACTAAAATATGTGAATATTTGGGAAACATTTGGATTCCATTCCATTTATTTGGTTTACTGGCTACAGCTCATCACAAAATGTCTCTGATATAGTTAATATATAATTCTCATCTAGAGTATTTAACAAAAAAATAACAGATAGTTAAGCGGGTGTAAAATATATGAACAGACTCCAGACTCTATTCTCCAGCTGGTTCCAGATGACAACCTTTCAGTTTTATTAAATACCTTATAATGTAACAGCATCTTCTCAGACTTTGTCACACTGGCAGTCGTGCTCTTTACTGGAGTACTTTTTGTTCTACATTATTGGTGGCCCTGGATAAGGGAAAACAAGATGGGAAGCAAGCAATACAGAAATACCCCTTAAATGTAATAAAGTAGAATGTAAAACACTCACTTTATGAGACACACACATACTTGTGTATTATGATCACTAAATTTTAAAGATAGTGTGCCTTACACAAAGTATTTATCACGTGAATTTTCAAATAATGTGTCACCACAAACATCTATTCTACACATTTCTAAAGCTGTTAATGGTGCAGTAATACAAGTTTATCAAGTTTAACCATTTGTAGTGCATTTTTTGTTTATCTTATTGACAGATACATTTCTGCTAAAGTCATTCGAGGAAGAGATTTTAAATGACTGTGTAATCTAAGGTAGTCATATTAGCTAATGAATTGAATAAATATGTCAATTTAAAATACTATAAGTATGTATGTACATAGAAACATAGAATGTGACGGCAGATAACCCTCTAGTCTGCCCAACAATTTATTCAACAATGTCAAAATATATCTAATCATCTCACAGATACTCATAATTGTATCAGTCAGTCACTGGTGTACGTCTTAGTGTAGTCCATCATTGTACTGCCCTCACTGTACAGATCCCTTGCTCAATGTTAGCTCAATCACAGATGCTCTCTCCTGGTGCTCCTCCTACCTCTCCCATCGCAGTGTTTCTTTCTCTGGCTCTGCCTCTTATCCCCAGTGCCTCTCTGTTGGTGTTCCCCAAGGTTCTGTCCTTGGTCCCCTACTGTTCTCCATCTATACTGCCTCCCTTGGTAAACTCATCAGCTCTTTTGGCTTCCATTATCACTTATATGCAGATGAAATGCAAATCTACTTGTCCTCTCCTGATCTCTCTCTGCCCATCTTGACTCGTGTTTCTGACTGCCTCTCTGTGATTTCCAACTGGATGGCTGCTCACTTCCTTAAACTCAACCTGTCCAAAACAGAACTTCTGGTCTTTCATCCCTCAAGTGTTGCTACTCCCGTGTCTGTCTCCCTCCAAGTCAACGGCGCCACCATCACCTCTACCTCTCAGGCTCACTGCCTAGGTGTTCTTTGACTCCAACCTCTCCTTCACCCCTTATGTCCAATCGATCGCCAAATCCTGCCGCTTCCATCTTAAAAACATAGCTTGCATCTGCCCCTATTTAACACCAGACACGGCTAAGGTGCTGGTCCATGCCATTGTTCTTTCTCGCCTTGACTATTGTAATGCCCTTCTCAGTGGTCTTCCGTGTTCCCAGATTGCACTGCTGCAATCTATAATGAATGCAGCGTCGAGGCTCATTTTCCTGTCTTCCCTCACCTCCCATGCCTCCCCCCTCTGTCAGTTCTTACATTGGCTTCCAGTTAGATATAGGGCTTAATTTAAGATTCTGGTGCTTGCTTACAAGTCCCTACATAATGCTGCTCCAACCTACCTATCCTCCCTAATACACAAGTATGTCCGGTTGAGTCCCCTGCACTCTGAGTCTATCCTCTGTCCATACTACCATATCTGATGCTCGCCTCCAAGACTTCTCCAGGGCTGCACCTTTTCTGTGGAACTCCCCTCCCTTTGACTTTCACCCAGTCTCCATTCCTTCAAAAAATCTTTGAAAACACACTTTTTCAGGAAAACATATAATTTAAACTGTAAGCAGGTTTTCAACCCCCTTCCTCCGCCCTCTCCTGCAACTGTAAAAAATAAGTTTTCTAGCAACCTATTTCATTACCCCTACTTATACCTTTCGTGTCACTATACCCCACTCCCTCTAGCATGTAAGCTCATTGACCAGGGCCCTCAACCCCTCTGTCCCTGTGCGTCCATTTGTCTGGTTACAGTTACATGTCTGTTAGTCCACCCATTGTATAGCGCTACAGAATTCGCTGGCGCTATATAAATAATAAAATAATAATAATGGTCCCACCCACTTAATACAATAACCGCAAAGCGGTACTGGGTGCTTGCACATGCTCACATGATTAGCTCAGAAAAACATTTCATTGTCCTGTTCTTTTTTGAGGGGGCTGTATATAAAATTGTATTTTGTAGGCAAACGTGTAATAGAATAGCCCTTACATGCAAAATCAGAAAAACACTCATGAACAAAAATAATAATACATTCAATAATGAATGTCAATGCCAAATATCAAGATTATTTGGATTATTTTGTCCAGTGTTCTAAAGGATTTCACAGTTCCTGATCTGATTTGGAATATCAAGGTTTGAAACGTAATTAGAGGATCAAGCTTTCTGATACGTAGCTCATCCCGACTCTTCACCCAACCATGTTCCAAACATTATAGAGACAGATCTGCCCCTACATTAGAGTAATGAGTTATTTAAATAAAAAAACATTGATTCCCATTGTCTTGAAACACTATTGAGCACACATCAAAAAGTCAATTAATATGTATAGCATTTCATGCTTATCTTTCGAGGTATATCAGCCATCAATGTAGACAACTATCAGGCAGACAGTAAACAGGTTGAGCAGTGCATGGTATAGTTCTGCTACTGTGAATTGAATGTTTTTCCCTAAGGAAGGTAAAGTCAGCCTTCTTTAGCTATAAATATATATATGTTGTTTTGCTCTTTCTTATATTACCTCTACAGCATTGTGATACCTCAACCCAGGTCATTATTCCTCATCTGATGATAAATGTGGACTTTTTGAAATGTTTGTTTCTGTCATACTGTTGGGGCGGAAGAGTAGGGGTAAGGTGCAAAGAAATGAATAATTTTCACTATAGTAACATGTTTATTTCTAGATTGCAAATTCACTATTCTAATTGTTTTACAAAATGTATATTTTCTTATTTTATTTTAAGCATAAATAAATTTGGTTTACGTTAGCTCAGTCAAATTAAATTTACATGGAGTCCTTTGTTGTTTGTGTTGGGGGTGGGGGAGGCTGATCTCCTGAAAGGTTTGAAGGTCGCAAGCAGTAAAAAAGAGCGGGAAACTGGAACAGTATAAAAAGATCAGCACAGGTTTAATCCTGTCAGAGTGGACTGAAGCAGGAACGATGCGGACGAACCCCACCCCACCTCCCTTTACTTTTATTTAATTGTATTGTCGTGGTGTTATGAGGCATTGGGGCAAAAGTCATCCTCAGGGTCAAGTTCTGAGGAAGGATATGGTGGTTAAATAAAAGGTGGTCAGGTTAGTTATGACTGACTGGCAATATGGTGGTTAAAAAAGTTAAAAGTTTTGAAAGCTGGTGAACCACGTGCTATATGGTTATGGTTACAAAGTTATGGTTGTATGCCCCTTGAGCTTTGAATAAACACCACGGCCAAGCCCATTGAAAAGAAATTAAACGTTGTCCGTGATTACTGTGCGGTCTCATTTTATTTATACGAATATTGCCTACTATACATATAAAGTACAGATGTGTTTTGACGTTATAAGTATATACAATAAAGACCAAATTGATCATTAAAATAAAATTTTTCTACATTTATTCTCCATGTATAGATGAAAAACAATCCAGCAAAATACAACGTACATGGCTCACAATTCACCCCAGCAGTCAAGTACGCAGTTCGTAATTCCGCACTTTAACTAGATTAATTTGTGTGTTGTAGTTTAGTTTTTTTTATTGGTTTTTACACATATGTGGGGAATAAATAGAAAGAAAAAAGAGCAGAATATTTTAAAAGATTTGGTCTAATTATCCCTACCTTTATTGTATATATTCATCCATTTGAGTGGAAAGACCACCACAAGTTGCAGGGCCCAGCAGATCCAGATTATTCACATTTAAAAAGTCTTAATAGACATCTATAATGGCGACTTGATTAAGAGTTTGCACACCAATTGACAAACAAGACCAGTGATTTATCAAACAACCATTTACTTTATTTATGACTTTATTATTATTATTCCAAGTACATAAAAAGAAATGGTAATTTAGGAAGTTAGTTAGATACAAGGGTGATGCAGATAAATGGCCACCAACCCTTATCAGTAAATATAATTACTTTTTCTTGTGGGAGTGTCCTGGGAAAAAATCAGCGCAGAAGAGTAATATAAAGAGACAAAAAAAAAAGGAGAAAAGAACCTGGTCCAAAATATCTGAGAATGCTTTCCTCAATTTAATCATTTTCAATGAGCTTTTTAAATAATTTAATATTTCTGGATAAACTTTTAAAAATATGTTTTTAAAAATATTAAAATGTTAAAAATATTTATATATATCAATATTTATCAATATATCAAACGTTAAAAATATATATTTCAACATATTAAATTATTTTCAAAGTTTATCCAAAAATATTAAAATAAGGCCTAAGTCGCAGAATTGGTCTTAACCTCTTCAAAAGAATGAGGCTCGAAATATGTATATTGGCTCTTTTTTGGAGTGCCTACAGTCTGCATTGGTTGCGTAGGATGTTTTCTGCAAAACGTGACTTCCAAGATACTTTTTTATGCAGGTTTGGACATCCTATTTTTTTTCAAACCTCAAGATTTTCCCTTGAATGCAGAGAAGAAAGAAGATATTTCTATATACTTATCTGCCAAAGTCACAAGCATTCCCAGTGAGAATTTTAAGAAATATGTAGTTGGTCAGTAGAGTTGAGCGAACCCGGACTGTAAAGTTTGGGTTCGTACCGAACATTAAGTTTTTTGGACCCCAGACCCGAACACGGACATATCACTGTATGTTCGGGTTGGAGTTCGGTGTTCGGCGATTTAATGACGCGTTTTGAAAGGCTGCAGGGCAGCCAATCAACAAGCGTTTGACTCGTGTGCCCTTAGAAGCCATCACAGCCATGCCTACTAATGGCATGCCTGTGATTAGCCATGCAGCATGTGACCCAGCCTCTATGTAACCTGGTTACTTATTATTATTAAATTATGCCCCTACTCGCTATACCTGTGGCTGCTCACTGTTAAAAAAAAATAATAAAAAATTCCCCCCTCCTGAGTCCCCACCCGCGACACGCGAGTGGGGGCTTTTAAACTAAAGGGGGGACCTATTGCCGCCCCCCGGCCCCCACCCCTGAGCGGGAAAGTTCTTTGGAATTTCCCCCACGCTGTGTAAAATGACACAGAGCACTCTGATTGGTTAGCTTGAAATCCATCCAATCAGAGTGCTCTGTGTCATTTTACACAGCGTGGGAAAGTTCTTTGGAATTTTCCCACGCTGTGTAATTTGACTCATAACACTTTGATTGGTGGATTAATAAACCAGTCGGAGTGTTTTGAGTCAAATTACACAGCGTGGGAAAAAATTTTTGGGGGGGAGTGGGTGACTAGGGGTTTGGGGACCCCTAGTCACCTGGGGGGCTAAATTTTTATTTAGGGCTGGGGGGAGGATAGTAGGACCCCCCTTATTGTTATTTAGGGCCCCCACCCGCTGCGCAGGGGTATGGGTCGGGGGGGAGGACAGTAGATCCCCCCCCCAAATTCTTATTTATGGCCTCCACCCACCGCTCAGGGGGGCGAAATACCTGAACTAAAACAAGCACTGATTGTGGGAGCTAAATGTGGTAGGTTTCTTTGAAGTGGCAATATGACAGTTCTTCAAACAACTCTGGATTTCATTCACCCGTCAGTTTCAGCCACAGTGTTTTCTGAAAACATGTTTGGAATTGTTTAGGTCTGCGGTTTGGTAAGGTTTACTAGTAATGGTTACTAAACGGAATCTAAACAGAGCCAACAAACAATTAACTAACTTGAACCCACATAATGTATAGCAAAATGTTGGCCATAAGAGATAAACATGAAAAATGAAACTCAATCCAACCCCTCTATCTTGCTTGACTCCCATAGTTGATGTCTATCGATTTACCAAACACATTGTTTAATAAATAATCTTGTGTGACTTAAGAGTTTTCAGTAACAATCAGTGCAGGCGTCGAGGAGAGGCAAACACAGCAAGGGATAAATGGATCACCAAAACTAAATGAGACTTTGAGTTAGATGTTTGCTCAAAAATTACTTCTATAGTATTATGTATTGTATAAGTATTAAATGATTTTGTTATTTTTTTGGTGCACACAGTGGAGTGAGGTATTGAGTCATGAATGAAAAGGCAGTGTTTGCATGAAAATGCCTGCATATAATGATTATACTCACCAGAACAACTAGATTAAGCTGTAGTTGTTCTGGTGACTATTGTTTCCATTTAACAAATAGCTGACAGAGATAATGGATGACCAAACATTTGTGTTTTGGGATCAGGTATCTGCCCAAAAAATTATTTACATAGAGAAAACCATTGTATATGTAATATATTCTCTCTGTTTAGGATGTACAATTGCAGCTGATAGATGTCTTAGGAAGATTAGGAGTAAACAGCAAGCCTTCTATATACCTGGGAAAAGTCATGTATCCCCATCATACACTGAAACCACTGCAGAGTGTGCCAGTCCCACCAAATGGGAAGATATGTGTCAGGTGCGTTTCCACATCTCAAGAACGTCAAGCTTGCATCTGGATAACACCATGAGATACGCGTGGGCACATGACACTAAAATGCCATGAAGTGATGATGGAAGGGAAAAGAAACTAAATACAAAATTGCCACTGAGAACCACAAAATAGTATTTTGAAAGACATATCTCATAAGCAGAAAAATACATTTAAACTCATAAAAAAATAAATAAAAAACACACAACACAATAAAAACCATATGCTGAGTTTTCTATTGCGGATAATAACTAAAGTGTTAATTGTCAGGAATTCAATGTGATTTTCCCATTTTTAGCCAAAGCAACTAAACAGAAAGATATCCCAAAGTTAGAACAATTTTATGTTCAGCTGTTCCGGTCTAAAATTCAGCTTTTTTTTAAGGAACTCCAATATCCACCATTTATCTATATAATTCTTGGAAGTTTTTGTGTCCCTCTGTAACCTTGAGAGTGGGGGCAGGGTGAAGTTATTATTCAAATGCCAGAAAAATTTGAGAAGACCCCTGACTTTTCCTCCAAGAATGACTCGACGTAGACAACTCCGCATTGTGTTTCACTTTCTGGGAAGAGAGACAGGTAACAGGATAACGTTACTTTATACCACTGTCTTTGGTGTTCAAACCATGTAATAGCACACATGTTAACAGTATGGCTCGGACATTTCTGGTGGAGGTTTCTGAATAAGATGGACTATTCATCTTGTATAAACCCATCAATGACATGTTTAAAGTGGCATGGTCACTACTGAGGTTTTTTAGGAACGTAGACTTTTTAATGACATAGTAATTGACGTAGTTTAACATGTAAGATATAGTAGGACTGCATAAGGACTTGATCAGAAACCAGAAAATTGCATTGAATTGGAAAAACAAATTGTGAAATTCAGGCCTAATTAGCAGAAGTGTTAAATCTGCTATAGTCACAGTTTACGGGATCTTCACTTGAATTTTACAATTCACTATAATTCAGTGTTTAGTGAATAAACCCTTTTATAATGTATTGGCTGTTTGTTTTGTGGTTTTTGCAAAATGTAGCAAATAGCAGAATTTCATATAACTTGTCCCTGCCAGACCTTTTTTCCACCAGCCTGTCGATTGTGGCAACTCATAGTATGCATGCGCAAGGTCGATGGAGGATAGTGCAGGCTAAGTTGATCTGCTAGTTATGTACTGTCGCACATGTGAGATTACACCATCAAAACTTTTTATTCCCAAATGCCACAGCTGAAGCAGATATTTCACCCTTTAGCAGGTGGGGTGAGGGTATTTGCAAAAATTACAAAGACCTCAAAAGTGACATTGTGCTGCTACATCAAAGGTGTTAAACACATAAAGGGTCTATAATAACGGCATATAAAGCTACACATATTATTGTTGTTTTTTTATACCAGAAATGGCATAATTTGCAAATTTATGAATTTAGAATAACGGCAGTAAAGAAAATGGCCTTTGCCCAGTTTTAAACTATAGAGAATAGGAGGGAGATGTTCTGTGCAGAATGGTCCATCATTGCCAAATACGTGTTCATATATTCTGTAACAGAGCCGCCCAAAACCCATTCTACCTCCCTCATGCTCCTGACAGTGCAGTGAGAAGTCTGGTGACAGAAGAGCATTGATGACAGAGGCTGGAATGACAGGTTAGGTGAGTCTCAGTGGGAGGGGAGAGATGTAGTTTACCTGCAAGAGAAAAACTCTTACCTGGAAAAATCGCAGACGACAGAGTAAATGCTACCTGGTTCAGAGAAAAGGGGAGGAGAGGAATTACCTGGGACAGATAGGTGAGAGGATAATGCTACCTGGATGGAGGAGTGGGCAGATCTAGTTTTAGATTAGGGCAGGTATTAGAAAGATGACAGGTACTGACTGAGTGGGTGGAGGAGATAGGAGGGGTATTATTTGAGAAGGATGGCATAACTATACATCTCGATACTTATTGTTGATGTACATCATGACTTTCCAGCTGCTCAACTGACTTTGATCTCGTCATCAATGGAACCTCCGCCGGTAAGTGCTATAATTTAATACATTTTTATACACTTACCTATGGGACCTCAAACAATACTAACACTTGCCAATAACCTAATTTTTTTATTAATGGGATTAGCTGTATGATGATGGGATCATACACTGCATATTATTTTAGCTATATAAATAAAATATTAACAAATCATTTTTTACTCCCTTTTAAGTGGATTTCCCCAATATTTTTATATGAACCTCCCAAGAACAAACATAGGTTTATTAACTAACTAAGGGTTATTCACTAAAGTGGGAATTTAAAGTAGATTTCACATTTAAGGCCAGAGTAGCCACCTGAAAGCACAGCTATTTTTACCTTAAATATAAAATTCACTCATTTTAGAAAATAACCCTGTTTAAAATGAATCACAGAGAACTGAACCTAGAACTGAGCTAGGGTCAATGTCAAATATTGACTTTTGTGGATTACAGTCATATTTTATACGCACTCAGTGTTTAGTGAGTAAACCACGCGGACATGAAGTCAGAGGGATGTAAATCCAGCAATTGGTACCTGATATAGTGGGACTGAGTGGAGTGAAACAGGAGTAGTTAAATCCTGAGACAGAGGAAAGCAAAGCTTTAGTACGGGCACTCCCAAAAATGCTCTTCCCATAAAAATACTCTTTTAAATGTTTTGATGCACCCGGCAAAGCATCATGGGATTTGAAGTTGCAGAATATCTAGAAGGCTATCTCTTGCATACCCACTGCCAATCATAAGGAGTTTAATTACTGGAATATTGTCCAATAGAAAAATCAAGCAAATCTTGGTTTATCACCGTTAATATCACACAGTACAATGCATTCCGTGGCTCTAACATGTTGTTTTGTTAGAATGCTGGATGGTATTCCAGGTATGTGGTCTGACTCTGATGATTGCTCGCTGTAACGGAATAAACGCACCTTGGGAATTTTCAAGAATCCAACGTGAATTTTACATTTTAGGATTTCGAATTTTCAAAGTCAGCTATTGTGGCCCAAAATTTGACATTCACTTTTTTAAATATCTGATAATTCACACTTTAGTGAATTATTATAACTCTATAAATTCAATTATGCCCTGTGACAAACTGATTCAGTGTTATCATTTCATAATCCTATATTTTTGCACTTATCATTATTTATTGGCTCTCCTTTTAACAGCAATTTAAAAAAAATGTTTATTAATAGTATAAAGTGATTAACCGGTAAATTATAAATATACATAGACCAACCTGAGTTTGCTGCATTAAATTGCTCTCCAGTTCACCTCTTTATGCTAATTAGGAATAAGGTGGAGATAGTTATAAACCCATGAAATTAAACATGGGGTTGTGAAACATTGGATTGTAATGGGAAGATGAAACACTATTTGCTCATTTCCTACCAAATTCTGTATTTGCATATTAAACGTACTCATGTGCCCTTGCCTGAGATTGGCATTAAGAATGATGATCTCGGTTGGGACCGGCAGTGCAGAGACCAGCATGGGCTACATGTATATATTCCTTGTGCTATAGAGCTCCTATATTGTAACAAATCAAAATACAAAATGCAATGTTTAGGCAAAAAAATGCTGGTTTGGAAAGAATTCCCCTTCTCCGCTATTGTCGGTTACAGCTTGGCAATTTAGTCTCGGTTGTGTCAATTAAGATTTTAATTTGCTACAATTTGTTAGTAAATAACTCCGTAACTAATGATTTTTTTTCAGGAATTAAATGTGAAGTTAAAATAGCCAAACTGAAAATGTGGCTAATTTGGCAAATTCTTTCAATCTGGCTAATTTAGCCAAACATCTGAAATTCATTTTAAAATCACTTTATGCTCCTGACATTTCCTACGTTAATGAATAGTTCTGATAAACCTGGATTAGTTTATTGTTACATACCTTTAAACCCTCAGGTGCTAACTGTGTGAGCACAGAATTGTTTATTCACCATGTGAATGCCTCAGAGATGAGCAACTCTTAAGCTGGCCAGACTTCATCTTTAAAGAAACACTCCAAGCGCCATAACCACACCAGCTCCATGTAGTGCTTATGGTGCCAGGAGTGCCATTGCTCCATCCCAGCATTATCTGTCAACAGGTTTAGCATAGGTTGACGATTACCTGAACCCACTGGGTGCCCGCTCGGCTTCCGGGCTACTTGAGCAGCCAGATGGTGTTACGTGCATTCATTCATTGGCTTAGAGTGGGGGTGCCCAATAGGTAGATCCCCAGATGTTGTAGAACTACAATCCCCATGATGCTTTGCATGCCTTTGGACTGACAGAGCATAACAGAAGCTGTAGTTCTACAACATCTGGGAATCTACCTATTGGAATCTACCCCTGGCTTAGAGCAGGAGTAGGCAACCTTCAGCACACCTGATGTTGTGGACTACATCTCTCATGTTGCTTCGCCAGGATTATGGCTGTAAGAGCCTTATGTGAGATGTAGTACAAAACATCTGGGTTGCCTAAGGAGACCAAGTCAAATTAGTTATTCTAAACAAAACAGAAATCATGCATTTAGAGCTGTGGGAAGACCAAAAGCAGCTCGAGCACTTGGTGTGACTCAGGTAAATGCTAAAATGGTTTGACAGATTACATTGGCATGGCTCCAGGGCCCTAACGAAACCATAAACACTGCAGTGGGCTGTCTGGGCATGGTGTTTGCAGTGTTCCTTTAAAGGTTGATAATGATGCATATTACATGACTTCTTAAGATGAATGGTACCTTGAAGAGTGTCAGATTTTGTTTGATTGTTAGTTTTTTCCCCAAGTTTCTTCAGGTAAAATTGGGTCACCTTATTGTAAAGGAATTCCATAATACAAATGGCGCTGATTCATCCTTCACTCCAATTACTGCTATATAATTTTTAAGATATGACTGACAGTAGGAAGGTCAACATGGGAAATGGACCAAGAATCTAGACATTACTAATTTTGTAAATGGTAGTGTGACTATATATATATTTTGATTATATTTAAATTATATGAATAATTTGTTTATTTTGGAGGTTTTCAATAGCTGGTAACAATCGTGGATGTCATAGTGTGTAGGTTAGCGATCTTCTTAGCTTGTTGTTGAAATATGTTCTGCCTAAAAATGTGTCAAACTGAGATTTTTAATAAGGCTCCTGCAGTTTCCTTAAAGGACCACTATAGTCACCCAGACCACTTCAGCTCAATGAAGGGGTGTGGGTGCCAGGTCCCCCAGATTTGAATCCTTCCTGACAGCCGCTAGAAGTGCTTCCCCAACGCTCAATCTGAAAATCACATTGAGCAAGCAGGATGTCCATAGGAAGCTGTAGTTGTTCTGGTGACTATAGTGTCCCTTTAATTATAAAATTTTTCTGCTGCTGTGGAAACTAAGACTTTTACCTATACCTACCCTGGCTTGGAGTCACATGGCTACACAGGAGAAATAATCAGCCTGGATTAAAATAACTTTCGGATGACCTCTGACATGGTTAAAGTTAGGTCAGCGAAGGTGTTGGGCAATATATATAATAGATCTGATGTTGCAAATATCGAGGTGTAACAGCAATTGTTTCAAGGGACACGTAATTCAGTACTGAAATTAAGGTCACACTGTCACCCTCCCTACCCTCGAAAATGAGCATTTCACAAAGATAGTATCTTTATGAAATGTTGACTGCGTTGAAACTTCAACCTAGTCAAGAGGTATAAAAGTTGAAACTACGTTGTCTCTGTATATTTCTTCTGTCTGACTTCCGTTGACAATGTGCAGAGCTACAGTGTCATTCCATATAGCCATCACCAGTGACGGCTGCTAGGACTTGGCTCTGTCTGTGGAGGGTTCCACAGTCTGGTGGGATCCTCCATAGACCTCATATCTGTACTCTTGCGCATGCGTGAGTGTATAGCAGTGACGTTGCTAAAGAGGACCGGTCGGAAGAAGATGGTCATGCTAGCGAGGGACAATTTAAGGTAAGTAAATCCAACCTTTACCTAACTCCCCAGCCACTGGACCACCAGCAGCGATGTCACCGTTGGGGGTCTTTGCACAGTGACAGTGTCGCTGTAATCCCATATAATTGGCACATTTGCCACGTGACCAGTTTTTTTGTTTGTTTGTGTGTTTTTTTTGGTGTCTAGCTGCGTATTGGTTAATGCAGTTATTAAAAAAAAACATAATTAATTTCTGTTTCTTTAAAAAAAAATAAAAAAATTCTATGTGTCTATGCATGCGTCAGTGTGAGTTAAAGATCTAAATCTTTATTTCACAATACTAATGATTTAAAGATGAAAAGCAAGCCTGCTGAGAAGTGGAATTGCTTACTGTGGCGTCACCTGGCAAGTGATACTGTGTGTAGGAAGAGGAAGTTATAGACTTTCTGAGGCTTAAGGCAAAACGTAAGTACAACGCCCAATGATGATATATGGGATATTTGTGATGTGTGTGTTGGCTGTGTGTGATGTGCATGATGTCTGTGAAGTGTCAGTGTGGGAACGTGGAGACTTATTTCAATGGATAGGGAGAGTGTGTTGCAAGTGTGTGGAGACTGCCTTTTGTTTTTTGTGTCTGGAGTCTATGTGGGGGGAGACTACTTGTGGTGTTGTGAATGTGGGGCTAGTTGTGTGTGTGTGTGTGTGTTGAGATTGCTTTTGCTTTTGCAGCTTTGTGGTTTTTCAGTTTTATAGGAACACTGATTATTAAATTGAGTAGGGGAGCCTCAGCCTACTTGTAGTATTGCGTTTTTTTGTTGTTGTTGAGAATTCTGCTTGTGGTGTTGCGAGTAGGGGATGACGCTGCTTGTGTGTGGCTGATGCAGGTTGCAGTGTGGTGTATGGAGAGGCATGCCTGTGGTGTGATGTGTATACATATAGATATGAACTTTAATGTGGGGGAGGGGGCTTGGGGCTGTAGTGTTTGTGTGTGTGTGTATGGTTATGGACTTTTGTTTCTCTGTGTGTGGGGCAAAGGGGTTTTAATTAGTTTGGGGTAATAGCAGCTATAGTGTGTTTGTCGGGGGTGAGACGGGGGGTGGCAAATATGGGCCGTATTGTGTGTGTGGAGGAGGAATATCGGCTGTTGTGTGTGGAGGAATAGGGGTTGACTATGTCCATGGCTCCCACTGCCTGGCTTTCCCTAATGAATTAGAATGCTGATGTGGTAACCTATGATAACGTTCTGATCCACTCCAGAGAGAAATTAATTGGGTCTGCTTCCACTGGAGTGCAGACTGCAAGTTCCCTGGAGGATCTCCCACCAGCATTAGAATGAGTCAACTCTTTATCTCTGCCTAGGAGAGTAAGTTGGTTGTAAGGCCTCAGTGCTGCCGCTTAACTTGCCTCATTAGAGAGCCGCCTCTGTTTGTAGACAGTGGCGTACACATGACCCATGGGGCCCCGGTGCAAAAATTGATCCGTGGCCCCCCCCCGCGGTATGCACACACACTTAAAGGACCACTACAGACACCCAGATCACATCAGCTCACATGAAGTGGTCTGGGTGCCAGGTCCCTCTAGTTTTAATGGTACAGAAAAAAGAAAGGAAGTCCCTCTAGTTTTAACCCTGCAGCTGAAAACATAGCAGTTTCAGAGAAATGGCTATGTTTCACTGAGGGTTAATCCAGCCTCTGGTGGCTGTCTCATTGACAGCTGCTAGAGGAGCTTCCGCGATTCTCACTGTGAAAATCACAGTGAGAAGACACTGAACGTCCATAGGAAAGCATTGAGTAATGCTTTCCTATGGGCGGTTTAAATGCGCGCGCGCCTCTTGCCGCGCATGTGCATTCGGAGCTGAGAGGCGGACACTGGGGAGTCCGACGCTGAAGAAAGGTAAATGCTGAAGACACACACACACACTCTCACGAACAGACGCATACACACTAGCTAACAGACACACACATTTACTGACAGACACACTCAGCGACAGACATACATACACACTCACTTACAAAACATACACTTTCACTGACAAACACACACTCACTAACAGACATCAAACACACTCAGTAACAGACACACACAGTAACACACTCACTAGCAGACACACACCCAATAACAGACACACGCACTGACACATGCACTAACACAAACACTGACACACACACACTAACACACACACATACACTAACACACACACACACTAACACACACACATACACTAACACACACACACATACACTAACACACACTTTTTATTTTTCAAATGTAATCCCCCCAGCCTCCTTACCTTTTGGAGTGCTGGGGGGATTCCCTGGGGTCCAGTGGTGGTGCTGCTGGGCAGGCGGGTGGCCGGTCGGGCAGGCAGACGGGCGCGCGAGGGAGCACTCAGTGCTTCCTCTTCAGCTCCCTCGCGCGCCGCGTAGGGATGCCGGCGCCGGAAGATGACGTTATCTTCCGGCTCCGGTATCAGTGCGGTGCGCGAGAGAGCTGAAGAGGAAGCACTGAGTGCTCCCTCGCGCGCCCGCCTGCCTGCCCGACCGGCCACCCGCCTTCCGGGTGTCAGCAGGGCCAGCCTCGGGGGGCCCTGGGGTGGTCGGCTCCTGGGCCCCCCAGGGGAAGAGGCTGGCCCTGTGGGTACATACCGGGTCGCAGGGGCCGGGCCGGGCCCGGTCGCAGCCGCGACCCCTGCGACCCTGGTATGTACACCACTGTTTGTAGCCATTTCAAGGTTGGACATGGGAGCAAACAGATCTGCTGGTGTAAACCGAAGTATTACAGAAAATTACATGTTTAAAATACAGTGCAATTTTATATGCAAACCTGTATTCCTGACCCTACAGTGTTAAAACCACCATCTAGCCCCCTGTCCCCCCGTGGGCTCCCTAAATATAGAAAAATATTACTTGTATTCAAGTCCGCAGCTGTTGGCTCTGCCCCTGACCTGCCTGCTGTCTGCTGTCTGCTGTCTGCTGACATAATTTGAAGTGGTGGTCAGAGCCAATCACAATGCTTCCCCATAGGATTGTCTGAGACTGTCAATGAGGCAGATCAGGAGCAGAGCCAGCACAAGTCAAACACAGCCCTTGCCAATCAGCATCTCCTCGTAGAGATACATTGAATCAATGCATTTCTATGAGGACACTGAATTGCAGTACTGCACAGGGTGCAGCACTGCCCCAGGGAGCAGGTCTAGTAGCCATCTAAGTAGTGGCCAGTGGAGTTATCACTAGGCTGTAATGTAAACACTGTATTTTCCCTGAAAAGACTGTGTTTACAGCAAAACTCACCAGAAGTAATGCTATAAACTGTAGTTAATTTGTTGACTATAGTGTCCCTTTAATGTTCTGCTTACTTGACTTCCAGTAAAGAAATGAGAGGAGAGAATTGTAGTGAAATTCTATCCATAGTTTCTATTGGTTAATCATTTTTTCACATTATTATGAAAATTCCCTTTATGTTGTTACTAAACAGTAGCACTGCAGGTGTATTTAGTTAATTCTCTACTAGTCCCCTGTCAATAATCCTTATCTTACCCATGTTGTAAAAGTTATTACACTTTATTAATTAGCCATGTCTCACAGATTATGTCTGCAAAGAAATTAATATGGAGGGTCTCACAGGATCCTATATACACAATATGAAAGCAAATTAAAGGGACACTATAGTCACCAGAACAACTACAGTGTATTGCATTTGTTCTGGTCAGTAGAATTACCCTCAGGTTTTTTGCTGTAAACACTGTATTTTCATAGAAAATGCAGTGTTTACATTACATCCTAGTGATAACTTCACTTGCCACTCCTTAGATGGCTGCTAGAGCTGCTTCCTATCTCAGTCTTGCCTAGTTTGAAGCACAACATTCAGAATCTCCTCCTTCTGCATGCAGACACTGAACTTTTCTCAAAGAGATGCATTGATTCAATTAATCTCTACGAGGAGATGCTGATTGGCCAGGGCTGTGTTTGAATCATGCTGGCTCTGCCCCTGATCTGCCTCCTTCACAGTCTCAGCCAATCCCATGGGGAAGCATTGTGATTGTCTCAGAACAAAACTTCTGATGATGTCAGAAGGTAGCTTGCTGTTGTGAGGCAGGCAGGGGCAGAGCCAGCAGCTTCAGGCTTGAATACAAGTAATATTTTACTATATTGAAGGGGGCAAGGGGGACTAGATGGTGGTTTTAACACTATAGGGTCAGAAATACGTTTGTGTTTCTGACCCAATAGTGCTCCTTTAATATAAAAAAACTTGAGAATTAAAAAAGGAAACATTTTAGCACACCGTAGAGACAGATTTATTTCAGTTTTACTAATTAATGCAAATTCTCTTGACTAGTTAATGGATGTTAAATAAATCGCATAAAAAGAACAAAGAAGTGCAAGTGACAGTAGATTGTGGAAAAATAGAAATGTTTCTAATGTATGATAGTAATTGTTTGTGAATTACATTTCCCGGTCAAGGTTCCCCTCACTACTGTAGAGTAATATTCATTCTGACTGCATGATGTACGGGATTGTACATTTTGTATATAGGAGGTGTATTTGGATGGCTATTGGATGAGTATAGCAAGCAGGAATTATGTAGGGTGTTTTTTTTTTTTTTGTTAAACACAGCACTGTGTGGGCTTGGGCGTGGGCTAATAGTCTGGAATCTCAATGTTTTCCAGGCCTGACTGGCCCACTGGGATATTTCACAGTGGACTTACGTATCGGGGTTGATCAGACTGGCAGACTAACGGGACCCTGAGTTGTGGGAAAAGGAGTCTGTGTCTGCATTAATTACTATAAAAGCTCTGATAATGATGGAGGACACTGTCTGAGCCTGGAGCTCCAACTCACCTGTTCGATGGAGTGTTGTGGTCTGCACCAATATCAGGTGAAAGTCATTATAATAACTCTGGTGCTTCAGCCACCTTTTCCCACACAACACTCAATCGCCCTTACAAACATACAGCACTCAGCCACCACACACAGTCACAACACTTAGAAGAACAAAGCTAAACTGACCATTCAACATACACAAAACTAAAACATGGCGCAATATTGCTAGTACTAGTGCTAATTACTAGCTAATTACTAGTGCAAATTCCTCTGGTTAAGATAAAATATATTGTGTAATAGTTTTTATGTACTTTTTTTGTTTTTTTAAAGGTACTTTTATTTGATGTTTTTAACCCCTTAAGGACCAAACCTCTGGAAAAAAAGGGAATCATGACATGTCACACATGTCATGTGTCCTTAAGGACACATGACATGTGTGACATGTCATGATTCCCTTTTATTCCAGAAGTTTGGTCCTTAAGGGGATAAGGGGTTAAAAAAATAATTAAATGTAAGGGAGCAGAGTATATATTTATTATTATTATTATATATTTTTAATTTAGGACTCACGCTAACCATTACAGTACTCTTTAGTGGTTACAGGGCCAGCAGTGTCCTGATGCGCCCCAATATAATTAGTCAATCCATTTGGGTCAGCCGGGCACTGCTCCGCTCCTCTGCTAATTACATCAGAGAGACAAAAGTTCTTCCTTAGAAGGTTCTGTTAACTCTAGTGCTTGAAGTGTTACTACATGTTTTTTTTTATTATTATTTTTTTGTCAATGTGTTATACTTGATTATCTCTAAAATGAATAAAAAATTGGTCACAATTTTACTAGACGTAGAGATGTGTGTTACACATAGGCTTAGGAAAGTATCCATATATAACGAGAAACAGGGATTTATTCACTAAACGCTGAAGTGCAGTGATTTGGAAAGCAAACGACAATCTAGGCTAAACAAACTAAGCTGTGATGTTATCTGAGTCCAAATCAAATTAAATAAAATTCACTGTTTAATAAATAAACCCACAGTCAGAGAACGCTTTTCATATCCGTATAAGAATGTTGTTGTCAATGTGTTAGTGGGTACCCGGTCAAAAAATAATCTAGTTTCCCAAGCTCCTAAATACATGTAGACATAGGGGTAGGGTGTTTTTTATGTAAAATTAAACAAATGTCCAGCTTGTCAAGCCCACATTATTCTTCTGGTGCTAGAGATATGGGCTTTCTGAGATTCAGCATAAATGAAAAACTAACTTGCTCCACACTCTAGGTTCAACGATGCATTTTAGTAAACCTATCCAGAGCACGTGGAACCAGCAATGTTCCAGCACCATAGTGCATTTGCCCACATCGCATCTTGGTTTTATTGGCAATAGGTATTTATAAGTAATACTAAAGTTTAAAACCATAAATAAAAGCAAAATAGTTGAATGAGAACTATGTAAACACAGTTGGAAACATTGTTGGCGTCATAGCCGATGGACCAACGTGATTTGCCGGGCTGTTCCCGTCACTTAGAATAGTCATATGTGGAAACCTGAATTTCCTGACCTGATGTCCCAAGATTAAATATTAGCTGCTCTGTATAGCTTTTATTTTGTCACAACAAGAATAGGAGAGAAGGGTGTTACTCATATGTGGTTATAAAGTGTCATAGTCTAAAATTCAGACAGTCGTGCTCCTGAACTACACCTGCATAAATTCTGCGTTTATAGAAAGGATTTGACTTGATTTTTGTTTTCTGTATGAGGAATAATATGAATTCAAGGACAGAAGCAGGGCCGGACTGGGAATTAAAAGCAGCCCTGGAAAAAAAATATTTACCAGCCCCATAATGCATCGCGCCAGCATAGTGTGCAGATACAGAGTTAGAACAGATAACTTAAAATTAAAAAGTACTTCAACGTAAAAAGCGCACTCATAGGCTTAAAAACAAAACAAAAGTGCAGACGTGCCTTTGCATGTAATCAATGTTTCAGTCCAACTACCTTGACATATTAAGGAAAGCTTGTTAATGGGACTGAAATGGTGAATGTATGTAGGGCACAACTGAAATTTTTTTTATTTTGAAGTCCCGTGGGTGTGCTCTTCACTTTAAATATGTTATTGTGCTGGAGTATGCACCTAGCAACAAGACTGGGCCAATATCTGCTCATTACATATGGTACATATTAATGAAATTTCTCTGTGTATTATGCATTTATAAATGTACATTAATATGTGTAAATATAATAGAGATATAAAACTAATACACACATTAATATACATGTCATATACTAATGGCGGATCCTGAGCCTGAGAGGGGCACTTGTAGATTATTTAAAGAAATATTCCATGCACAATAACCACTACTCCTCTGTGTAGTGGTTATGGTGCCAGGAGCGTCGGCACCCCCTCCCGCAGTAAGTCGTCAAACCGTTTAAGAACAGTTTGACAGCTTACCTGGAGTCTGCTGGGATATGGGGCTGTAGTAGGGTATAGGAGCAGTGGTGCAATGTGTGTGAAAGGTTCAGTGTGTGGGTGGGCAGTGTGTAAATGTGTATGGTGTGTGTGTGTGGGGGCAGTGTGTGAATGTGTATGGTGTGTGTGTGTGTGTGTGTGGGGCAGTGTGTGTGTATGGGGCTAGAGTTCACTCCTACTACTGGGACCACCAGGAAGTGGTGAGAGTGAACTCTAGCCCGTAGCTCCAGGGCTAGAGTTCACCCTCGTGAGAGCCAGAGCATTGCCCCAGGTCCTCTCTTCCTCCCCTGCCGACTGGCTGCACGGTGCCTGTGGAGCGGGGAGGGAGATCGGCCGGCAGGGGAAAGCCTTGGGGGCTTTGTGATATATACTGCCCCTATGTGTGTCTCTTTATCTCCAGCCCCTCTGTGTGCCTTTTTGTCTCCCCCAGTCACTCTATGTTTCTTTCTCCCCCTCACTGCTCCTCTGTGTCAATGTCTCCCCTTTCCTTCCCAGTCTCTCTCTTCCCCCTCTGCCTCTTTCTTCCCCTCCCCTTGTGTGTCTCTCTCTCATTTCTCCCTCTTTGTCTCTCTCTTCCCCCTCTGCCTCTTTCACCCCCTTTCCCTGTGTCTCTTCCTCCTCCCCATCTCTCTCCCTCCCCCCTTTCCCTGTGTCTCTCCCCTCCTCCCTCCCCCCTTTCCCTGTGTCTCTCCCTCCTCCCTCTATTCCCTCCCCCCTTTTACCTGGAGAAGTCAGGGGGCCGACCGCGTTCCTGGCTGGAGCCGCCGGGCCGGGTGGCAGCTTTCCCGGTCCGGCGGCCCTGCTCCTCTCACTGCTGTGGCTGATGGAGGAGGAGCATGGTTCCTGTGCCGGGAACCGCGAGGGAGCATGGTACAGAGACATGCTCCTCCTCCATCAGCCACAGCAGTGAGCAGGGGAGGGCTGGCAGCCTTAGGCCTGGGGGGCAAAACCAGTAAAGATGGGGCTGGGCAGGAGGAGAGTGCAGTGCAATCAGTGCACTCCCCTCCTGTGGGTCACCAGTAGACTGGTGCACCTGCCCAAGATCAGAGCCGGTGCAAGGATTTTTGCCGCCCTAGACAAAATAAAAATTTGCTGCCCCCCCATGTGACATCACAATGCCCCACCCATATGAACTAACGCCAGTGCTGCACACAGTGTGTGTTTACATTAAAAAACCTGCAGGGACCAGCTATAGACACCAGAACCACTTCATTAAGCTATAGTGTCCCTTTAATGTGAGGTACATTATAGATTAGTGTCACTAATAATATACTAGATTGCCTACTTACAAGCAGATGAGGATGATGATGGGCTGCAGTTTGACTCCACTGGTCTGGTGTAGAACAGGATCTCTGGAGGCTGTTTGCAACTGTGGTCACAAAATTCAATGTTCTGGGAGAATTGGAAGCAGCTCCATTTTTTGGGGTCTGGGCCCCGGGGCCTGACGGTGAGTATGCCCATAAGGCCCACTCATAAGTTCCACCCACCCATGAGTTCACTCACAGGGAGTGGAGTGTGTAGGGGATGTGTTATGTGTTATTGTAGAGGATCTAATATGTGTGCTTATGGTATGTAGTGTATGGGGTTACCAGTTTGTGCAGGTGATGTAGTGTGTTTGTGTGTAGTGGAAGCAGTGTGTATTTGTGTATAAGGGATGTATTATGTGTTTCTGGTTGTGTGTAAGGGATGCATCGTGTGAATCTGTGTTTGTATGCATAAGGGATGCAAAGTGTGTGTCTGTATGTGTGTGCATTGAGTGTAAGAGATGCATTGTGTTTCTGTGTGTATGTAAGAAAAGTGTGTGTGTTTGCATGTGTGTGTACGGGTTTGCATTGTCTGTTTCTGTGTATGTGTGCAAAGGATGCATTGTCTTTGTGTGTAAGGGTTGCATTGTGTGTGTGTAATGGATGCATTGTGTGTTTCTCTGTGTGTAAGGGAAGCATATTGTGTTTCTCTGTGTGTAGGGATGCATTGTGTGTTTCTGTGTATGTATAGGGATGCATTGTGTGTGTGTGTGTGTGCGCGCGCGTAGTGTGAAAGAGCTCCCTGTCTTGGCCCCTGTCCTATAGAGCTGCCCCTTCTGTCCCGCTCTCCCCTGCACCTTAGTGGTCTCTCCTCTCCCCCACCCTCCCCTAGCGGTCTCTTCTCACACTCACCCACCCTCCCTGTGCTCTTCTCATCCCCCCCTCCACCCTCCCTGTGTTCTTCTCACTCCTCCCTCTATGTGTTCTCCTCACACCCCCTGTGTTCGTCTTACCCCCTCCTCCCTGTGTTCTTCTTACTTCCCCCCTTGGTCGTCTTACTCCCCCACCTGTTCTTCTTACTCCCCTTCTTCTTATTGCTCCCCCTTCTTCTTCTTAACCCCCATTCTTCTTACTCCCCCTTCTTCTTCTTTCTCCCCCTTCTTCTTCTTACTCCTCCTTTTTCTTCTTCTTACTCCCCACTCTTCTTCTTCTTACTCCCCACTCTTTTTCTTACTCACCCCTTCTTCTTCTTCTTACCCCCCTCTTTTTCTTATCTCCCCTCCTTCTTACTCCGCCCTCCCCCTTTTCTTATTCCCCCTCTCCCTCTTACTCCGCCCTCCCCATTTTCTTATTCCCCCTCTCCCTCTTCTTACTCCCCCCTCTTCTTCTTCTTAC
>OW240921.1:108629343-108659488 GCA_933207985.1 Pelobates cultripes
ACCGGAGTGCAGCTCGGCCACGCTACAGGGGAGGGAGGGGAGAAGCTGCAGCCGCCTGACCGCTCTTAACAGAGCGCTCGGGTGGCTGCAGTATTTAAAGGGCCGGCCCAGGAACGCGGCCGGCCCCCAGGTGCCGCGGCCCACCGGGAAATTTCCCGGTATCCCGGTGGGCCAGTCCGGCCCTGGACAGAAGTCATGTAAATGTATGGCATGACAATATATCTGAGAGCTTCATCTACTGCTACATTTTGCTGAATTACAAATTGTAAACAAGGCTTATAGGATTATCCACCAAAGTGAGAATTGTTGGGAATTCAAAGTGAGTTTTTAAATTTAAGCACAAAATAGCCGAACTGGATGCATACGATGGCATACCATGGCTGGAGAATGTTTTCAGTCAAGTAATGTTCCCCATACATTTTAAATTCTCTTAGAATTCCTGACAAACCGTATTTTAGAGAAAAACCCTGAAAGTAATCCGTTCAAAGCCATCTTTCTAAGTTTTCCAGGACGTTTCTATCTTTATATAACACACGCAAGTGACAGAGCGAATTAAAGAAAAGAAAAAACAAACAGATTTAACCATCCAAAACGTGATGTATTAAACAAACAAACGAAGTGCCAGACACAACTCACCGTCTCTAGACAAGCCAGCACGGAGTGTTCTCTGTCTCTGTGGATATAGCACACAATGAAGACACCATAAATTATACCATTAGTTTTCTCGTACCCCTTTGTTGAAATAAAGACCTGAAGCAATTGCCACAGTCTATGTGGTGACACCTTTAATTTATGCCAGCAGTCAGTCTATCTATCAATGGGTTTATACAATCCAAAAACAGGGAATTTCTTGAAAATCTGTAAGGGAAAATTATTATTTATTTATAATGACAAACAGAATATATATACTAAATAAGGAAAAGATGATTGAAATTAGACTTGTATAAGAGGTTAGTGCTCATGGGTGAAGGCCAGTTCATCAAAAAATTTGATATTCATAAATGTTTTCAATGTCAGTGGCAGGACATATCACAACAAATGTTAATTGACACGCTCCTTCAGTTACCCCAACAAGATGTATCGATCTATCTAATTATCAAGATTATATCGTGAGTTGCCCCATCCACAGAACTATTTTAGAAACACACATGTACACATAACTTGACACAAACAATCACATTCAAACATATACATAACCACAGCCTCGTACATATGTGTAGACACACGTATCCAAACACTGATGGACACTTTTACACATCCAGAGTGACACACACTAGTGCACATACTTACACTCTCTCTAGCACACATCTGTAGACCCACACACTATCACACAGAGACACAAAACTGTTACTGGATACAATTTTTAAACACAAATTAAAAATGTAATTCTTTGCAAATTATGCATTTTTATATCTCACTAAACTATCATAATTTAGCTTTTGTTGACACTTAAAGGACCACTATAGTGCCAGGAAAACAAACTCGTTTTCCTGGCACTATAGGGTCTTTAGGTCCCCCCCCACCCTCAGGGACCCACTCCCGCTGGGCTGAAGGGGGCTGAAGGGGCTAAACACACCTTTCTGCAGCGCTGGAATCCCTCGGCGCTGGGGAACTCTCCTCCCTCTGCCAACGTCAGTGCCAAAAGCACATGCACGGCAAGAGTTGCACGCGCATTCAAACAGTCTATAGGAAAGCATTTCTCAATGATTTCCTACGCTTCTCATTGTGATTTTCACAGTGAGAAGCGTGGAAGCGCCTCTAGCGGCTGTCAATGAGACAGCCACTAGAGGCTGGATTAACCCTAATTCAAAATTAACTTAACATGTTAGGACAAAATATGCAAATTAAAAACAGGCCTCGATTAATGAACCGATCTTTCTTTTTCACGCTTCTTGTGCTCCCCACAAGCATTAGGAATTGTGTTCAGAAACAATAGTGGATATTGCAACACTAGCGAGAAGAAAGTATTGACTACATTTAATGACCTCAATTATGGATTCCATTGGAGAAATCCCCTGCAAATCAGGGCTAGTTGGTTAGTTTTAAGGGATAACACATGAGGATTCACTAAACCAGGAACTAATCGTGGAATTAAAATTGTAGGCCTATATAATCAATTCGTAACATTCTGCAGGCCAGCCATTTTTCCTGCAGTTATTTTGGCTCTGGAGATACATTTACTGCATTTAGACACTGATGAAGATGGGGTTAAGAAACCATCTATGCAAGTAGAGATAAAAATGATCTTAATTGAGTAAAATGGAAATTTCTGCTTTAGCAAAATCCAGACAGCCAGAAGGACCATCATTTCTCAAGGAATCCAAGAAAGGGTCAAAATGCTCAAAAACTATTTGATGGCCTACTACAGGATGGCGCCAGGGGACATCAGTGGACTTTAGTGGTTATGGTGCCTTAATATAAATAACTATTCAAATGGCTACAATGTATCAAGTTTTGAAGCGCTGCGTTGGTCACCAGAACACATGCAAGATGCAATACAGTTAAATTATGGTCAGACATTCAGCTCTTAAAGAATAATTTACTGTGTTTAAAAAAAACGGACTTCACTTTGTAATTGTGTGCGTTCCAGTAACTCTCTGAGAATGACAAGCGGCCTATTTTCTATACAAATGTCATGATGTGTTTATGTAATTGGAAAGCTGTAAGGCTGACGCGGTTTCTACAGGTTCATGCCAACTGCTAGGACCTGCTCTCTGGTACATTGTGACACTGTTCGGATCATTACACTGTATCTCAACTTTCCTGTAACCATGGTTGTGAAAGACATCACCGGGTGCCAGGAAAAGAGAATTGTACTGCATCCAGCTCTACTAGATTTGGTAAGAAGAGCATAAGTGACCTCCAGTGTCCACAAGATGCATTACCACATTCGTGTTTGAGCACTAAATCAAACAATGGGGAGGAATGACACAGGAAATTGCAAATATTACGTAAATCTAGTCAAATTAAAAAAAAAATCCCAGCTCGACTAAAACATCAATTTGCCCATATAAATGGGGACATATTAATTACATTGATGCTGTTTTATTGTCTATTTTGTATCTCTATGAGTTCGTACTCTAAACCAGTAGCTCTTGAGGTTTTTTTCTGACAGTACCCAAACATCATTCATAACATTACCTTGGGAATCCGTTCTTCTGTTTTTAAATGACCTCGGAGGCCCAGTCTTCAATTATTATGTAATATATAATATTAATTCTGCCAAAAACATTCAAGAGACCCTTTTATAGGACTTCACCTGGTGACTGATTCATTGATGTCTTTTCCATCCATTGTCGCATCTAATGAGAAAGCATGACACAGGGGGATTCAATAAACCAGGAACTGGCCAGGGAATGACAAACCAATTTTGGATTCCAACTCAGGGGTTGAGAAATGCTGCAATAAGTTGTTGTAAGTTGCTAAGTTTAGGTTACAGTAGTGAAGCAGCAAAATTCTCTAACTCAGATGAAGTAGAGAGATTTCATACTTGACTTTTTTGGACAAAATTTTGTAAACTGATTTGTCAACTCACTGCCTAGAGAATAATCATAATGCATCTGAAGTTGTAAAAATCCAGTCAATGAGCTAAGAATGTGTCTCGGTATGACATAATTAGAAGGTGGTGAAAGAGCACCCAAAACACATACAGCGATATTTACTAAAGTCAGGATTGTCTAGAAAATTTTGTGATTTTCCTATTTAAGGCTTTGCAGTTGGGCTTTTTTTGGACTTGAATTGGAACTCACTCTAATCTCACTTTAAATGACCATGTCAATGAGACAAATGAGATACTTACTATGTGGTTTGAAAATAGCTTTCTCTCCAATTTAAATTAACGTATTATTTTGTCGAGACCTGTTTTCCATAGAACTAAACGGAGTGCTCACAAACAATGTTTTATCCTATGTTTTGCTACTTAGACACTGTAATCCCCACAAGTCTCAACAAGTAAGGATTTAGAATGGAATGGATTATTGTTTAACCTTCTTAAAATAATAAATAATTATTACATTCATTTAAGCTTTCTCTAGAAAATTATTCTGATTACTATTCTATTGATTTATATAAATTGATCAATCCCTCTGGGTATCCTTTTGTTAGCAGATCAGCAATAAAACTGTTAAAAGGACACTGTAGGAACTATAACTATTTCATCTTATTGAAGTGGTTATAGTTCATGGAATGCCCTGGCATTGTACTCCCATTCAGTGTTAAACCATTTTCAAGCAGTTTAACACTAAATAAGGGTCCCTGTCTTCCTAAAACCTCACCCTCACTGGAGGTGTGGCTGAGGCAAAGATTACACACTTCCTTATAGTCATACCAAATCATACAAGCAATGGGGACTGTGATAGGCTGAAAGCAGTCAGCTGACACTTTCAGCCAATCAGTCGACCATTGCTGCTCAGACTAATGCTTCCTCCATGGGACAGATACACATACAATATGGCACATGCAGATACAGATACACACAATGACACTCATGCAGATACACTGACACGCATATACAGGGGCACACACAGACACACATGGAGATGCACAGATACACATACAGATACAGACACACTCACAGATATACACATGCAGACAGGCATGCAAAATTTAAAGCCACTCTCCCTTTTCCTACCTTTTAGGGTGCAGGAAAGTGACTTCTAAGGGGTTCAGTGGACTACCTGAGTCTGTTGAGAGTCAGACAATCTCCCACTCCGCCCCCCCCCCCTCCTCTGCCTTCCTCCCCCGCAGCTCGATCTGTTAGCTGAGAGGAAGTGGCCAGCTGTCACTTCCTTGCTGTGCTGACATTATCACAGGGGCCCGGTCGCGTCACTGAAGGGCCACAGTGCTGACCGGGCCTTCCGGTAGTTCCGCTGCTGTGACAGACGTCTGACCCTGTTCACTCATAGCATGTAAAGTTTAAGGGACAGAGATCCCGTTGCAAATTTATTTTAGAAACCGTTTTAGTTCGTTATTCCCGCTGATAACCTTCCTAGTACTCTCGCCCACCTTAAAACAAAAAAAGAGCCATTTGCTCCATGTTTTGGACTAACTGGAAGACATTTGTAGGGTTAATCACCAAAGCGAGAATTCAAAGTGAATTAAACATTTTGGGGCAAAGCAGCTACACTGAAAGCATACCTGTCTTATTGAATTATTTTTGAGGTCAGCCATTTTGACCTTGAATTTGAAATTCATTTAGAATTTTCACTTTAGTGAATAACCCTGATTTAGGGGTACCTCCTGATGTTGTACTCTGTTTGTGTATGGTTCTGGTTAGATAACAATTGTTACCTCTGGAAACAGGAATGTCCCCTTTCATCATTTCGAGACCCAACTATCATTGTAAATTAAGAGTGAATGAATAATATAAAACATCTTACAACATTTCCTAGGATTTGTAGTGTCAGGTATGTAACTAACCTATCCAGCCTTGAAACTTACACTCCAAACCTGACAAATTATATGTTGTACGATATGCATGTATAAATACGATTACGAAGCCCTTTCTATTTAAAGGACTACCCTGCCCTAATCCAATATAATGTGTTTTCTGTTCCTTGTGTAGCCCTGTTCAATCAATGCTATGTTTAATGGGCCAGCTGTGTTAGTTCAGTCAATGGTTATCTATTGCTATTTTCATAAGTATCTATTATGTCTTAAATGTAATATTTCATATATATATTATGGGCCTGCTCAGATAAAGTATTGATGATGGCATCTATCAAAGTTGGAGTCTGATCTGTTTATATTTTATTTTTTAACAGCGTTATGCAAACTCCCCGTATGTTTCATATCCATCTGTTCCTCACCAACCAGGGGTTCATGGGACGTACTACCAGCCATACACCATACAGCCAGGACCTCCTGCACCCCATTATGTTATTGAGAGACCCCGTGAGTATTGCATGACTGATTGGGACTCACATTCACAATAAATTGAAGTAATGTTGAAATTTATCAGAGTTTTATTGGCACAGCTACATCTTTTATAAATCTGAGCAGGGCAAACCTATTATGATCTAAAAGACAAAAATGGCTGCATAGCAAGAGAGAGGAAGTGAGGAAAGGCAGGAAGATAACATACCATAGAGATCATACAGTAAATTCAGATTAGCCAGTAGCGATTATTACTTACAAGTAAGCGATATAAAAGTCTTTCCCTCTGCACACTCTTGTTTTATTCACAAAATAGAGATTTTGGACAATGATTTCCAGTTCTGAGTTAGGATAACTAAAAACCGTTCATTTAACCTTGAGCGACTTTATTATTATTATGTTATTATCATGTATCCGTTGTAAAGTGTTCTAAATAAAGTGTAGGATCACAGAGCACAATCTGGTATCTATCTAGCCTGCTGCAATGTCCACTTAGAATCTATCAGTTTGGCAGCGTTCATCGTGAATTTGTCAGTACCAATCATTTTTAATGAATATCTGAGGCTCTTACCAGAGAATCATGACATCAACGTCAATACAAGGTTACAGATTTTTGCTACTTATTACTTTTATAATACAATTGCCCATCATTCTGCCTGCATTCAATACAATTGTAAAAACTTGTGTTAAACTGAATTCTTTGTGATAATTCCACACCAGGAATATTTTAGAATTTAGTAAAAGACCCTGAGAGATCTGAAATGAGGGAACTGTGTTTTACATTAGGTCTGTCTGATTTACCTAATCTAGAAAAAAGAGCCCCAGTATAACACCAATTGCTTTAATATTAAGGTATCTAAGTTTGCTCTTTTTGTTTTTTTGTTGTTTTTTAGTACTGGGAATAGTGTAATCTGTTACGTTTTTAAGTCACAATTAGTATGTAAGTAGTAGCACCTTTACACATGTATACGTGTTACATTGCTTGCTCTATGTTTAGTTCCCTCACAGGTGGTCTCAAGTTTCATATCACTGTCAGAGAAAAAGTATATACCAATTCTTTATCAGACCAGACCAGACCCATTAGCATTGGCCACGAACAACCAAATGCCAGGCAGGTTCACTCTGCATGAGATACATCAATCCTGGTTGGTTGGTTGGTTGGTTGGTTGTTTGTCTTGTGAAAGGCATCACTGGTGAAAATGACTGATACTTCATCACTCGGAGTGATCAATTGGATCGTCTCTGTCTCTGACTTACCTTGCAGAGTTAGTCAGATTCTTAAAATAATCTGTTATAAAAATGTATCTTTTCTTTATTCTAAAACGTAATATATAACATTGCTCTTTTTCCAGCATCAAATAAACTCCCATTCCTTTCATGCTTCTCCAGCCGGAGGACCACCGCTTTTATCTTCATTGTTGCAATCGTTGTGCTAATTGGATTAGGTCTGATCGCTGCATGTGAGTTACTTTTTTTGACTTTACATAGAATGTGACCGCAGATGGGAACCATTTAGTCCGCCTAATATTCTAAATACTTTTATTAGCCCCTGGCCTTATCTTATATCTAGGATGTCCCACGCATGCTTAAACTGCCTTAATGTGTTAACCTCTACCACTTAATCTGAAAGGCTATTCCATGCATCCAATACCCTCTCAGTAAGTAATACTTCCTGGTATCATGTTTAAACTTTGCCCTTTAATTTAAGACTGCCCTATGTTGGCATGATATTTCTATCATGCAACCAATAAAGAAACCCAGGATTGAACCAGGGACCTTTAGATTTTCAGTCTAACACTCTCCTAACTTAGCTAGTTCGGCTTGCTATGTATATGCTGTGCACTTTGAGATTCTTCTAGCATGATGAATTGATTATCGTAATTATCTAATAATTATATGTTTAGTGAATTATCTATAGTGAATGATCCACATAGGTCATATGTCCATCTGAAAAATGGTTGGATCTTTTTGAGTCAAAACATTGCTTTTCCCTACCTTTTACTACATTGGACCTCTCACTTGAGCCCAGTCCTAAATTTTGTTCTCCTGGATCTGTGAGTGTAGTCTGCTCTGGGCTGCAGGCTCTCTAGTGGTCCATTTAATGTGTGCCATCCTATACTTTTGCATGATTTTAGAGTAGATCTCGAAGGACAGAATAATATGGACAGGTGGTTGAATCAAGAAGATGTGGTGGGATTAACTCACAGTTGACAGGGTATATATGGAGTGTGTGGATGCAAATGTTTTATTACTTCTTTAATCTGTATTCTTCCCTGAAGTAGTTGACATTTGTCTTTTTTTTTTTAAGAGATCAAACATATTAAAATATTAAGGCAATGTTTGATAACTCCCGTCATCCACCACTTGGAGCTAAAGTACTGCCAAGCTTGATGTAAATTCTCAGGAACCATTCTAGACTTGCGTTGCCAAGATCAATTTTGCCTATAACCCTGAAACACGTTGTCTGTTCTTTCTCTCATAGATAAACTGAATGCATTTAATGGCTTATCAAGTTCATCCATACCTAGAGAAAGCTGTTTTCCCAACAAAACTCGTTGTAATGGAATTGCTGAGTGTGCACGAGGAGGGGACGAGATGGGTTGTGGTATGCTCTCTTGTATCATGTTTGGGTAAATGGGAGTAACATCTTGCAAATATGTACCATATCTTCTTTCACATACTAAGTAGCACATGGACATTACATTTGTTCTATCTGTTGAGCGAAAAACATGGATGCAATAGGGCATGAATTAAAACACATACTATGGGGAATATATTTATAAATACAAATACTGACCGCTATATATCCCTTTTGTAGCAAGGTTCCAGTGGGATAATTCCTTGCTTCAGATCATGTCTCGTACACAAGAGAATCTCTGGCTGCCTGTATGTGCCAACGGGGTCAATAGCAACTTTGCAGCATATGTGTGCCAACGCTACGGCTTCCTAGGGTGAGTATCGTTTGCTAAATTAAGATTGGTGAAGAACCTTTTGCTTGACAATATATTATTCCTAGCATAGAGTTAAAGTGCTTTTTGATTTATGTAGAACACAAAAGACTTGTGCAAAAAGTCATTTGAGGTGGTTCATCCGAATACAATTCCTGGTGATTGTTGAACTAACTGATTCTGAATTGATTTACCTGTGGCTTTCCCTGTACAGATAAAACACATTCAGAGATTTAGTTTTGATTTATTTATGGTATCGATTAACAGGCTTTTTATCTGGACGAATAACACATTTTTGCACAAGTTTAGAAAATAATGTTTTGAATTATCTATATGTGCTAAAACATTGCCTCGCTAATGCACGCTCCTCGATCTTGAATCCCAATCCGGGCCAGAAAGGATTTTTTGGTACACAGACGAAGATGATTTTGGCTCTCCCCTCCCCTCGTTTCTTATCCCCTTTTTAAAATGTCTTACCTCCTTTAGTGTATCTTATCTACTATTTTTACCCATTGTGTCTTACACCTCCCTTGTGTATTTCTTGCAACCCCCTCCCCCCCCCTTGTGTGTCTAACTCCCCCAGCCCCTCTGTCTCTTTTTTCACTTCTCCAGCCCCTGTGTGCAGGGCCATATTAAGAGCTCAATGGGCCTGGTGCTGACAATTATGATGGGGCCTAATTACAGAATCTTATCGACCAAAAACACTAAAACAATCATAACTCCCAAGCGTCATGTATCTGATGGAGATGGTGTTGGAAGGAAACTCAAAGGATGCAGCTATAAGAAAACACATACTTTATGCTCATCTCTCTCTAATTTATGCTTTCATATTTCAAGTAAATCCATACCCCGTAACAGCAGTGTCCAGTGAAGCAGGAAGTCAATGGGCAGGGTAAAAGGGTGGGCAACTGACGTGAATCACGTGACCAGAACTGCCAAAAGGGGCAAACATGCCCAAAAAGGCGGCATGTCTGTCCAAAGAATTGGAAGGCCAGCCTGGCATCAGTGTCTCCATGTCGCCCAGTCCCCTTGTCTCCCAGTGTTTCAGTGTCCTCATTTCTCCCCGTGTCCCCATGTCTCAGTTTTTCCCATGTCACTAGGATACTAGGGGACACTGAGAGACATGTGGACACAGTGAGACATGGGGATACTGAGATGCCAGGGGCACTGAGACACTTGGGGACACTGAGACACTTGGGGACACTGGAAGACATGCGGCACTTGTGGATACAGACCTGGGGACACTGGAAGACATGGAGACACTGGGAGACATGGGGACACAGACACTAGGGACACAGAGGCATGGGGACACAGACACTGGGAGACTAGGGGACACAGACACTAGGGACACTGGCTGAGAGGCATGGGGACACTGAGACACTTTGGGACACTGAGAGACATGGGGGCACTTGTGGACATAGACATGGGGACACTGGGAGACATGGGGCCACTGAAAAATTTGGGGACACTGGGAGACATGGGGACATTGAGACACTAGGGACACTGCCTGGGAGACACGGGGACACAGACACTAGGGACACTGGGTGGACATAGACATGGGGACACTGGGAGACATGGGGCCACTGAAAAATTTGGGGACACTGAGAGACATGGGGACATTGAGACACTAGGGACACTGGCTGGAAGACACGTGGACAATGGGAGACAGATATTTGGGGACACTGCCAGACATGGGGACACTGAGACACTAGGGAGACAGAGACATGGGGACACAGACACTAGGAGCCATGGGGACACTGAGACACTAGGGGCATTGGCTGGGAGACATGGCGAGACATGGGGACACTGAAAAATTTGGTGACACTGGGAGACATGGGGACACTGAGAGACATGGGGACACTGGGAGAAATGGAGACACTATGTCCATAGTGTCTCCATGTCCCAATGTGTCTCCCAATGTCGCTATGTCTCACAGCATCCCCATGTGTCTCAGCATCCCCATGTCTCACTGTGTCCCCAAGTGTCTCAGTGTCCACTAGTGTCTGTGTCCTCATGTGTCCCCTAGTGTCTCAGTGTCCCCATGTTTCCCTGCTGCCTCCCCCTCCCCCCCCATCTTCACATTCCTGAGCTGTAGTCTGTCTCTGCAAGCTGGGAGCTGCAGTCTGAACTCTCTGTGCTGTGTAGCTGTTACCCTGCGGATCAGTGAGTAGAGAGCGGCAGGGAGGGATATGCTGTAACTACCTATCCCTGCCTCTTTCCACACACAGTGACCCCTACTGGCTGGTGCTGGTATTGCAGAGTAATCTCTGTTTATACTGAGAAAAATATCTGCATTTGTATTGCCATAGTGGCACGGCCAGGCAGCCTCAAATACCAGTCAAGTGCCAAACCCAAGAGTAGTGTGTAAAAAAAAAAAAATTGATTTTTTTTTTTTTTTTAAATGGACCTATTCCATGGGTCGGGGCCTGGAGCTGCAGCTCCATCAGCCACTATGTTAATCCGGCCCTACCTGTGTGTCTTCCACCCCATCCCCTTTGTATTTCCACCCCAGGCCCTTGTGTGTCTTTCATCCCCAGCCTCTCTGTGTGTCTTTTTCCCCACTCAGACCCCCCTGTGTGCCATTCTCCCCTCCCTGTCCCTTAGTGGTCCATTACCCTCCCTGTCCCTTAGTGGTCTTCTCCCCTCCCTCCCCTGTCCCTTAGTGGTCCTCTCCCCTCCCTCCCCTGTCTCTTAGTGTTCCTCTCTCCCCCTTACCTGTATCTTCTCCTAATCCCCTTAGTGTTCTTCTCCCTTCCCTCTCTTTTAGTGGTTCCCCCTCCACCTTAGTGGAGTCCCTTCCCTCCCCTGTCCCTTAGTGTTCCTCCAACCCCCCATCTTAGTGCCCCCATCACTAAGTGTTCCTCTCCCCTCCCTTCTTCTTAGCAGTACCCCCTCCCCTGTCCCTTAGTGTTCCTTTTCCCTTCCCTTCCCCGTCCCTTAGTGTTCCTCTCTCTCTCCCCCGCCTAGTGGTCTGCTCCCCTCCCTCCATGTAGTGCCTCATTACCTTTCTGCATGGCCATGCCACACTGAGTCAATGGCAGGAGGGAGGAATGTGCGCTTCCCTCCTGCAGGTCACTCTAATATAGCGTGATTTGGTTCAAAATCTAAACTATTATTCTTTCAATTTTCCACAATTCTAAGTGGATAAACATCCCTGAAACTTGGGTGTGGCATAACCCAATCTTCCAGAAATAAAAATGTAAGAATGGTAAAAAATGAGCTGGATATCAATAATATAAATTCAGTAAATATATTACTGATATAGTGGGAAAAAGCAAATCCAGAACTGCTTATTAAAGTGCTCATTAAATGTCTTCCTGTGAAATGCGTAGGAAACCTGGTGTTAATCTGTAGCTGTTACAAAATACTAGCTAATGTTAATGACACCCACTGCCCAAATAAAAGTAAATTAATAAATATCACTGTTTAGTATATACACTGATCAGCCACAACATTAAAGCCATCTACCTAATATCGTGTAGGTGCCTCTCATTCTGCCAAAATAGCTCTGATTTATGGAGGCATGGACTCCACAAGACCTCTGAACTTGTCCTGTAGTGTCTGGCACCAAGACTTTAGCAGAGGATCATTTAAATCCTGCAAGTTGTGAGGTGGGGGTTCCATGGATTGGATTTGTTGTTCCAGCACATCACACAGATGCTCAAAAGGTTTGAGATCTGGGGAATTGGGAGGCCAAGGTAACACTGTGAACTCTTTGTCATGTTCCTCAAACCATTCCTGAACAATGTTTGCAGTGTGTCTGGGTGCACTATCCTGCTAAAGAGGCCCCTGCCATCAGGGAACACAATTGCCATGAAGGGGTGTATGTGTTCTGCAACAATCTCTAAGTAGGTGCTATTTGTCAAAGCAACATCCACATGTATGCCAGGACACAAGGTTTCCCAGCAGAACATTGCCCAGAGCATAACACTGTCTCCATCAGCCTGCCTTCTTCCCATAGCGCATCCTGATACCATCTCTTCTCCATGTAAACTAAACACACACACCTGGCCATTCACCTGATCTAAAAGAAAAACATGATTCATCAGACCAGGCAACCAGTCCATGTTAGCATTGAATGCACTTTTAGCGATGGATAGGGTTCATTTCTGACTTGTATGCTGTTATTCAGCCTAAAACGCAGCAAACTGCAATGCGCTGTGTGTTCTAACACCTTTCAGTCATGGCCAGCATGATTTTCAACAATTTGAGCTACAGTAAGTATTTTGTGTGTTCAGACCAGACAGGCCTTAGAAGCCAATGACCCTGATGCCGGTTCACCAGTTGTCCTTCTTTGCACCACTTTTTGTAGGTCACTAACAACTGCATACAGGCAACACCCCACAAGACTTGTCGTTTTGGAGATACTCTGATCCAGTCATCTAGCCATCACTATTTGGCCCTTGTCAAAGTTACTCAGATTTTTCGCTTTTACTTGCCCATGTTTCTTGCTTCCAACACATGAAATTCAAGATCTGACTGTTATTGCTTACTATTCCATCCCGTAGACAGATGTCATTATAATGATATAATCAATGTTGTTTACTTCACCTGTCAGTGGTTGTATTATTGTGGCTGTATACCCCCAAAGAAAACATGAATGCATTTAATTGTGCATTTGTTCACTGGGTGTATATCTAATGACATGTTGCAAAAGCTGTAGTTCTGATGTCTGCAACATTTGCAATCCCTCCCCTTCTAACCCCATCAGGCTTTCTTTGGCAGGACTTAAATGATCATCTGCTAAAGTCTTGGTGCCAGATACTACAGGACAAGTTCAGAGTTTTTGTGGAGTCCATGCCTCGATTAAGCAGCTGTTTTGGCAGCATGAGGCGGACCTACACGATTCCTCAAACCATTCCTGAACAATGTTTGCAGTGTGGCTGGGTGCTTTATCCTGCTGAAAGAGGCCACTACCATCAGGAAACAGCATTGCCATCAAAAGGTGTATGTGTTCTGAAACAATCTCTAAGTAGGTGCTATTTGTCAAAGTAACATCTACATGTATGCCAGGGCACAAGGTTTCACAGCAGAACATTGCACAGAGCATAACACTGTCTCCATCAGCCTGCCTTCTTCCCATAGTGCATCCTGATGCTATCTCGTCTCCAGGTAAACAAAACACACACAACTGGCCATTCACCTGATCTAAAAGAAAACCTGAGTCATCAGACCAGGCAACCTTCTTGCATTGCTCCATGGTCCATTTCTGACACTCATGTTGTCATTGAATGCACTTTTGGTGATGGATAGGGGGGGTCATTTCTGACTTGTCTGTGGCTATTCAGCCTAATACGGAGCAAACTGCAATGCACTGTGTGTTCTAACACCTTTTGATCATTCCTTGACTGTCCAATCACACGACTTTCCAGAGCAGCTCAATGAGAAATCTTTACAAGGCAGATGCAATGGGTAATTGCTGCCTCTTGAGTTTATCTTCCCTGCGCTAAACAGCTAGGAAGTAACAGGACCGGTTGTCTGACAGCCAAGGAGGTGTAGCAAGATTAATTTATAAATGTCATAATTTCCATTAAATTCTGCACTTTTTGTAAAAGGAAAAAAGACACATTCATTGCAGTTAAGCAACTAATGTGCTCCATGGATCTGGAGGGTGATGGCGACAACTTGTGAATGCAATTTACCAAGAAGATTCTAAATGAACCCTGAGTATTTAAATTAAATGAAGTAGGAAATATCTATTAGGTGCTCTGAATAGGTAACCACAGTATTTGTTTACAAGCTAGCATGCTATATTTATTCATTTGTGTTGTTGTTAATTCTGTTTCAGTGCTCCCATTACACAATCTGTGAAGATGCCTGACAATCCCAGCAATATAGGGTTGGTCAACAATGGAGCATCTATCAGCATCCAGGGCAGCGTAGACCGGTAAGATGTGCACTAATGATTTTGTATTCCACTGGTGGTGAGGGTGGTTAAAAAAGTTACAGATTGTGAAATCCTCTTTTAAACTAGGTTCTTCAGTATCAATCTGATAAAAGTATTACCAAGGGAAACAAAGGGCTCGATTTAAATGGTGACCTAAACTTGAGGTTTTATCACATCAAAAGGCCTTATTGCCCATTTCTAGATAGTCCCCTTTCCCAGCTAAAATTATTTTTAAAATTGTTTTTTACTTACCTTGAATCCAACTCTGGGCAAAGCTCCCAACATGGACCTCCCTCCTCCATTGGACGCCATGGCAGTACTTGTCGGTTCAATCACAGACTTCTTGTAGAGAAGTACAAATTACTCTGAATATACAGAGCTTCTAGCAGAACACTCCACATTCAGGCTCCTACCACCATGACCACTTCAAATCACTGAAGGGGTTGGAGTAACCATTTAATTGAATTCAATTCGGTTACAAAAACATTTCAAATGATTTATCTGCAGAAGATACTATTAAAGTAAAGGGTTTTTTTTTTGTAAATAATAATTAAGAATTATTTGGAATAATTAATAAATAATTTGGAAAGTTTTTCCAATGGCTTTGAATAATTTAGAAAGCTTGGTAAATCAAGGCCTAAGTCTCCTAAATTAAAGAACATATTCATCATAGCATAATAATTAATGATAACGTTCAATGAAAGGTCAATTAGTGATGTACGTACCCACCTCGTCTGCTCTTTACCAGGTCCATTTAAAATAAATCTATATGAAAATAATAATGTAGATATGTACTATATGAATATATGATGAAACCTATAAACTACTCATAAAATCTTAGCGGTAACGGTACACTCATCAGTCCCCTTCACTAAAAGTATATAGTACCGAGCTAGACTGAAATAATATGAGCAGCAAAGTAAATTGGCACTAATTAATGGATGATTATTAACGTATATTTTATTTTCTCTCCACCTCTCAGGGCTACTTGTCCTGATCAGCAATACTTGTCTCTTAAATGCTCTGGTAAGTAATAATACATGTTTCTTTACTTGGGGTCGAAGGGTTCTTTATGTGTTCTAATGCTATTGTTTGGGAAGCATGTTTCCGTAAGTTAATGTAGATATAGAGTTACCGGTAGCATGTATCCCCTCTAAGCACTGTGTCCTCTCCTACAGATTGTGGAAATAGGAAGATGAGTCGAATTATTGGGGGTACAGAAGCTTCCCAGGGGAAGTGGCCTTGGCAAGTCAGTCTACAACTGCAAGTGGGTTCGGGATTCGCTCATGTTTGTGGAGGGACCCTCATCAGTAATCAGTGGGTGCTGTGTGCATCGCATTGCTTCACAGAGTAAGTAGAATGCTCAGTCAGGATATTTCTTCTAAAGACGTTTGATCTCAATCGTTTCTCATTTATTTACTGGGAAAAAAAATTGATATAGAGCACCCGCATCCAGGACACATAAAATAGATAATTTATTGTACAGTCCTTAAAGGGTTTTTCCAAGCACATAACCAAATCAGTCATTTGAAGTGGTCATGGTGTCTTCGAGACTGTATGTACAGCATTTCGTCATGAAACGCTGCACATATAGAGTTTAGCACCACTGCTTCCGCAGGTGTAATCCTACATCCGCCAGCATGACTGGGCCGTCATCAGAGTTTCTGCTTGGCTAATGTCAGTTCTGTGCGACTTTCATTGCTTGGAATTGCATTCATTGACTGAGGCTAACACACTCTGTTTTCGTTTCACGTCGGTTTCAATCAATTGAAAAATTCGGACCCTTCCACATCGCCAAATATGTCCACATTTTTATTTTTGTTTGTTATGTATGTTTGTTCACTGAAGATTGGGTTTTTATCACAAGCATCTCTGTTTAACACACAAAGGACTGTTTCAACTTTGCAATCAGGAATGTAGGCTTGAAATAAGCTTAGTGAGGTACACCCAGAGATCCTCTTATCAATTTGGGACCTTAGGTAATCCCCGCACACCTCCACTCGTCTTAACAAACGGCAATTTTATATTTTTACATCATGGCCCAATGTTTGGGCATCCCATGCATAGGGTGCATGAATCTTGGTACAAAGGGGCAATAAGCATGTATCGTAGAATTAGGTACCAGCGGAGTCATTTTAATATATGCAGATTACTGGGGAAGTGGATTAGGCCACCCTGCCCTAACTATACTTCCTCTTATCAGAGCACAAAAGATGATGGAATGAGTAAGCACAGCCACTTGCAATGGGGATATATATTAACCACTTGGCATAGGGAGGATGGAGCCTGTGTAGGTATTTAGAGGTTTTCGGAACCCCACAATTGTGTAATAAGCTCATATCTCACAGTCCAATATATAAAGGCAGTAACATCTGATTCTCACTTAGATGTTTTATTTCGTATCTGACCAGAGCACATCCCTCCCCTGCGGCAACTTGCCTTTGTTCAATATACAACGTGGGCTCTACAATAAACAGCTGCTTCACTCCACCTTGTGCAGGTTGATTGCAGAGTTAGAGCAATCTCATCTGCACTTAATAGGAGACCTCTTATTAAACAGAACATAGTATTTCAGCCGCCATAAGGAGCATCTGTAGATCAGTGACCTATCCCTAGAATAACAAAAATATTCACACAAGGAGACAAAAAATGCACTCTCAAACTACTTTCTGTACATGTGTCTTTTGCAGTAACCCGTCCCCGAGCCAGTGGAGAGTGTATGCTGGAGCAATCAATTTGAATGACCTTCGCACCTATTCTTCAGTCAAAATCATTGTTAGAAATGAGAATTACAATACGGGCACTGATGATTATGACATTGCTCTGATGAAACTAAGGAACCCATTCACCTATTCGGGTAAATAAATAATATTCTGACCAGTTTACTTTTTGTGAGTCGTGGTTGCCTAGACTACAATCTGACGATAATGTATAAATAAACAATCAATTCAAAATCTTAAAGATAAATAAATATATATGGTATATGAAAAAAAAGGCTACCATTTATGCTACCACACTTTAAAAAAAAAAAGCAATGGTATCAACTGGTAAACAGTAGGGACATTAAACAAATGCAGAAACACACGCACTCAGCACGTCAACTAAAAAAAAAAAAGTTTGCGCTTATGCAGCTGCTATCTCGGACCTGTCGGTATAACAAAATGACTTTACTTGGGAAAATATAAGCTCATTGAGCATGGTGTGGAGATGTGAGCGGAAAGGTTTGTGCTGCACAGTGGTATGTGTAAAGGTATTGGGTGAGAAGTTGATCCACCAAAGTTTAGAAGTATTCATAGAAGCAGTTAAAACAAATGGAGAATATGAGGCATAAAATGCATAAATGTTTGTTTTCAACATTTATTTCAGCTGCTATCCAGCCGGCCTGCCTCCCCATGACTGGTCAGTCCTTTAACCCAGGTTTGAAGTGCTGGATCAGTGGATTTGGTAAAACAGTAGTATCTTCAGGTGAGTTGGAAGCCTAAAGTTTGGAGAGATGGAGGAATTCATCTCATGCGTCATAACAACTTAGTTTTGCTCATGGGTTGGCAACGTTCAGCACTCTATTTGTTGTGGACTACATCTCCCGTGATTATGGTGGTAAGAGCCGCATGGAAGATGTAGTCAACAACATCTTGAGTACAAAAGGTTGCCAATAGCTAAATGGGATGATGGGGGGCAGATAGAATTGATCAGCAAACTGAATCTATCTACAGACAATTTAGTAACCAGTAACATGCCTGCAGTCATTTGGTGCCAAATGAATCGGTGATCACGGTGGAAACCAATTATTCACTAAATCCTGGATTTTCTCAAATTAATTCCAAATGGTAAAGCTTGGGTAAAAATAGCCCAAGCTGTGACTAAAGCTGATTTGGAGAATGTTTCCACATAAAGTTTTGCCATTCGGAATAATCCTCGAAAAATTGTGAATAACCTTGACCGTGTTTCCCTCTACTTCATGTTAACAGTAGAAAAAGATGCTGATGCAGGAAAAAAAATATATAAAATCAAAATGATACTGAAAAATTTAATGGCTGCCACAGTTCGTGACACATAAGTATTGGCATAATTGTAATATACACTCTACAATGCAGAATATAGGGAAATAAATATTGTAAAAATAAAAGGTGAACTAAGAGTCTGTCTATCACATTATTTTTTTATCATGGAGGTCCGATTACTTCTTACGGGTTAACTCTGTCCCCTTTTCATTTCAGATGACACTTCGCCAGCCCTGATGGAGGCTGAGGTGTCAATTATCAGCACCCAGGTTTGTAATGCAGCGGATGTTTATGATGGAGCGATTACCCCGAGAATGATGTGTGCCGGGGATCTGAAAGGAGGCACAGACTCGTGTCAGGTGAGACCCACACCAGTAACCTCTACCATTATTTATCCAAGGCTGAGATATATTTTGAGAAAGCTTTATAAAGTATTTACTATTTTGGATAAAATTTTAAAAATATATATCAAAATATCCAAAATATATCAAATATGTACCAAAATATATATATATATTTGTAAATATTCAACCATTTGAATATGGATGGAGACCACAGCCCTTGACCACTAAACCTTTAAACTCCATATTGCTGACATCATTTTTCGAGGGCAGCTTTTATATTTATTTTAGTAGAATTGGGGATGGAAATCTGACCCTGGCTGTGTTTATTACCGTGTTTCAGGGGGACAGTGGGGGACCCCTGGTGTGTCAGAGTGACAATGCTGGACCTTGGTTTATCGCTGGAGTGACAAGTTGGGGAACTGGATGTGGGCAAGCCAAGAAGCCTGGTGTATACTGTCGTGTCACAGAGTTCACTACGTGGATCTACAGCCAGATGGAGGTAGGTCCAACCACAGTAACTAGATGCCATCATGTTTATTTTAGCGGCAGAGACATAAGGGTTATTCATTAAAAAAAGAAACACCATCAGGTTTAGTTATCAAAGTAAGAATTTAAACAGAATTTCACATTTAAGGACAGAATAGCCAAAACTAGAATTTTTCCAGTTTGGCTATTTTGACCTTAAATTTGAAATTCACTTTGAATTCTCACTTTGGATAGTAAACTTTTATGTGGAACCGACAATTTCCAATATATTTCCAAGAATATGTGGGAGGAACCTGTATTGTCCCGCTTTGCATGATTATTCCTCTACATTATATTTATGTCCCTCTATTGTTTTTGAAGCTGATGTGTCCTGTGTAGAAGGGACCGGCGAGGGAACAATTGGGAAACATTTGCAACAATAGTCCAAAACACTGTGAGACAGGTGTTCTGGACAGATAAAATAGAAATTAAAGAATCAAAACTATTGTGCAGAGCAGACTTAACGTGTATGCATACATAGAGTATAAAATATATATCTCTCCTAAATTACCAAAAATAAGAAGCCCAGAGAAAACACTGTGTAACGAAATCACAGAAGGTAGTATAGCAGAACGCCTTTTTACAGGTAGATCTCTTCTCTCAAGACACCATGTGAACATAAGCATGTGGAATAAAAAATATATATATATTGCATCGTATCTATACACGAAAACTGCTCCATTAAACTAAAGTTGTTTTGGTGCTTAAGATTGGCCAACTGCTTTGGAGTGATCACAAGCCCAGTGTAGGCAAAAGCACTGTTGCACTTGTGAGAATTTTTTTTGGCTTATTGTAATAAAATCACAATATATTGTATTAATTTTATTCCGTAGAGGAAGGAGACTCGACACAATATCTATAAAAAAAAAACCTGTTAGAATGTTTGAAAATAACAATAAAACAATTAGTTAGACAGAAATCTTGATATTTACAAATTCAAGTTCAAAAGACAACGGTAAAGGAAACCGCAACAGGCAAGCTTTGCCAAGATGTTGACTTGACTTTCCAATATTCTGTTTATGAAATAATTTAGATAATAATTGGTTTATTGAACCACAAGGTAATAGATAACAAAAAAAACCTAACTATCCAAGAATAGGGAAATGTATCTGGCAACTATAACTACTTTATACTCTTAGTTAGAACAAGACTGATCAATTTTGCCGCTCCCATTAAAGTTGTCATCTCACCATGTCCTGGCACAGGGTCCAGGTCTAAAAGTGGTCCTCCAGCATTTTATTACTATTATTATTTAGCAACTCTTTTTTTTTTATCTGCATTCCTTACCTTTCTTCCTGTTGAAAGCAGCTATAGCCTGCATAGATATAATCCCTGTCTCATGTCACTTTGTCATTCCATCCACAGCTGGAAAGAGATTCGTGACCACAGATCGGGACAGTTGAGAAAGTGGAAGTGGACTTGCTTGAGCTATAACGGCACGGTCATTACAGACACATGCACTGGAGAGGAAGAAATGGGATATTATGTATCAAGAAATAATAAAATATCCCACGAAGACACTGTGATTCCCTGCACCAAAACATTATCGTGTTGCAGTTCTTCTCACTGTAATGTAACCAAGAACCATGTTAACTTTGGTGCCCAATAATGCACAGACCGTATAAGGGCTCCAACACATTTTACAGATATCTGGTGGTTTCTTTAACACCTGCTAGGAATTTATTTCAACTTCAAACTGTAGCAAATTAAACGTTTAATGGAAAAAATAAGAATAAAATAGCTGATAACCCAGCTATAGACACAATTACTAGGAAGCATTAAATGGGAGGACTGTGACAGTGTGCTACTGGGGAACCATCTCGACATACAGATAGCTTGTAACTGATGGTGAACCGCCTCAATGGAAGGAAGTTCTGTACACTTTTACAGTTATAGGAAAAGTTACAAAGATAGTTAATGAAAGAAAGACAGCATGTGTCTCTCCATTTGTCCCACTTCCATGATGCTCTGCAAGTCTATGTTCAATTCCTGAGCACTACTGGGCACTATAGTGGTTATGGTACCAGGAGTCCTCTGGTGATGTCCCACGGTAAGCTGTCCATCCATTAATGCATGGTTTAACACCAATCTGTTTATGTCAGGAGCCCACGGTCCTTCCAGTCTGCCCTGACATAATATACCTGAAGTTCATACTATCAGTATCACATTTTAACAATTTTATACTTTATTTATTAGCTGATAGACCTGATCATTGATATTGCTGAAGTATGAACTTCGCTATAACATATCGGTGCAGACTGGAAGGGGCCCCATTGATGCAGGTTAATGTCAAAGCATACATACATGGTCTACCAGCTTACCATGAGTAGGTCACCATTACAATAGTAGTTATGGTGCTCCGAGTATTCCTTTAATACGTGTTTAAATGGGGCATAAGGAAGAATTTAAAGAACACTGCAGAGCAAGTAACCACCATTGGCTCCTTCACTGGGCCTGAAATTTGTTGTTTTGTGTTTACCTCTGTGCTAAACAATGTACATTTATATTGTAAATAATTTAAAGGGGTTAGAACACACCTGTTTAGCATATTATTTGTAATAAATAATGTATTTAAATATGTTGATATCATTATTAATAAATATGAGAATCATTTTGGAAAATGATTTATGGAGCATGAAGCCATCATTCCTATTGTGAATATATGTTTATAACCTACTAGTATTACTGAATATAGTCTGGAAAATGAGGATTCTTGGAATATTCAGACCAAGTAAACTCTACATATCCAGAATTACTTGCCGTGTCTGCAGGGACCTGATCTGACTTGTTTTCCTGAGTGTAATATACTGAGTGCAGGCAGACCAGCCCTTTCTGTGGTTTCTATGCTCACAAACACCAGGAAACTGCGCATAAACCAAACCAAGCTGTTGTAATGGACAGCAATGCAATAGGAGAATTAACCCCTTAAGGACACACAACGTAAATATTCCGTCATTATTCCCTTTTATCCCAGAAGTTGTGTCCTTAAGGGGTTAACCTGTGTTGTGGTTAAAGTGACACGCCACTACCCTCCTCCCCACCCAAAAAAAAAAGTTTTTAAAAATCACTGTTTAGTAGACATAACACCAAAGAAAACATGCATGCCTTAACTATGCATTTTTGCATTGGGGGTATTATCTAAAATATATATTTTTCAAAAGCTACAGAACTCTTGTATGCAGCATTTGCAAGCATTCCCCTTCTAGCCCCACCCAGATTTCCTGTGGCTATCCAATCAGACTTCAAAATGCAAGTCTTTGCAAGGCATGTGCTTAGGGCTCTTGCTGCCTCCTGAGTTTAGCTCCACTGAGCTAACCAAACCAGGAAGTAACAAGACTAGTTGTCTGACTGACAGACAGGGGAATGTACCACAATTAACCCCTTAAGGACACAACTTCTGGAATAAAAGGGAATCATGACAGAATATTTCCGTCATGTGTCCTTAATGGGCTAATGTATCAAAATGTCAAGTCCTGTTAAACTCCACTGTTTGCTTTAAGTGTGTGGGTTGTTCCATGAAGATAATACAAATTCTAAACATTTTTAAAGGGATCAGAACTGCAAAGTATTTTATTAGATACTATGTCTGCACATAAGAATGAATTCCTTTTTATTTCTTGAGACTTCAGCCAGTGGGTTAGATCCATGATATTGGCTGCTTAGACCTCAATTTACTATTTTTGTATAAACTTTTCAAATGATTTCATGTTTTTGGCTTGGCTTTTTAAATATTTTTTTCACAATATTAAAATATCAGAAAATATATTGTATATCAATATATCAACAAATATTAAATATTACAAATAGAAAATATATTACCTAATATTAATTTCATTTGTTTATCCAAAAATATTAAGTCTTTTGAAAAGTTTACCCATGTATTAAATCAAGGCCTTTGTGAGATTAGCGGCCACTTTATAAAACTATCGGCAACTCTTCTGGAGTAGGTCACCTTTCACACACGATCACCTACCTCTCACAAAATCTGTGTACACATAAAACATTAAATCTTGCTTCCCTTCAGCCGCGTTATACCCAGGCCTTGTCAGCCTCGCGCAAACAATGTCCCTGAGTGTGTTACCATTATGTGTTTTGCCAAGAATAGCTATCATGGACACCGACATTCTTTAACAGTAACAGATCATTCTCAAGCCGATACCGAATAGCAGTCATGTCACTCATCAAGCTCAATGTAAAGGTCTGTAACTGTGAGCTAGTTAGGAAGATGGGGGGATTACTTTGGGGTTTATTCTCTAAACACTCAACTGCAGTGTACTGGAAATCAAAGTGAACAATTCAAGCTGTATTGTAGACCAGCTGAAGAATTTTACTAAATCGGATGTGCTTGACGAAGTGCTCCAGTTTATTTTTTTTTTAATTCACAACAATTTGATGTTTATTGCTTTAACAATTTTGAAGTTACCTGAAAAGTGAATATAGACAGAAGAATACTGTCCAAGAAAAATATATTGGGTGTCACATTTCTTCTTTATTGATGGGTAGGGGCAGGGAGGGAGGAGTAAGGCTGGAGTTATTTAAAGGGACACTATAGTCACCAAAATAACTTTAGCTTAATGAAGCAGTTTTGGTGTAAAGATCATGCCCCTCCAATCTCGCCACTCAATTCGCTGCCATTTAGTAGTTGTTATTATTATCATCGCCATATTTATATCGCCAACAGATTCCGCAGCGTTTCACAATATTATGAGAGGGGGGATTTAACTATAAATAGGACAATTACAAGAAAACTTACAGGAACAATAGATTGAAGAGGCACTGCTCAAACGAGCTTACAGTCTATAGGGGTTAAGTCACTTTGTTTATTCAGCCCCAGCCACACCTTCCTGCATGTGACTTACACAGCATAAAAATTTCCTGTAAAGTGAGATCTAATATTTAATTTCCTTTTATAGCAAATTCTGTTTAATCTAAAATTTCTCATCTACTGTTATGTTTATAGCTTGTTAGGCCTTACAGTAGCCTCCTGTATGTGATTAAAAGTCAATAAACTGTTGCGATAAACAGTTCTAAAGTAAGTTAACATCTGTTTGGAAAATGTAAACTTTTTTTTTTCATGTAGACTGTGTGAGTCACAGCCAGGGGAAGTGTGGTTTGGGCTGCATAAACAGAAACAAAAGTAATTTAGAGAATTGAGCAGCGAGACTGCAGGGACACCCAGATTGTTTCAATAATCTAAAGTTGTTTTGGTGACTACAGTGTCCCTTTAATGTATTACTTTGCTAAACACAATGGAAGAGTATTCTATAGATCCATTTTTTATACTGTGGCATAAAGATGTGGATACATTGTTCCAACTTTTATCCAGGCTCGTGTATCTAATCTGGACTGTAAGATCAAAGGGTGAGTGTAGTTTTTTTGGGGGGATCACTGCCAATGACCATTTTAGTGTGGGTTAACCTTTGCCATGCCAGTTATGAAATATGGTTTCTGAGAAGCACAGTCACCCAGGGAGCTGTTTGAGTCTTGTGTGAATGGTGGAGTGTTGTTCAAGAACTACGACACACTACGGACAAAGTATTTGATGAAGGTGGAGTCGAGCTAACTGAAAATCATGTGTATAGTAGGTGTGGTATCAGTCAACATGCAATATTTGTAAGAGCTAGATTAGCTGTGTTAGACAGATCATTTAAAGTTCTTTAGTTGCATATCAGGTGATGTGTGGTTTTCCAATATAAGATTATCCAGAAGGGACGTAAGGTAGGTAAGAGGTGAGTTACAAGTTATTCAATTCAATAAAATAACATTTGAACACGTGAAATATGTGGGGTGAGAGTTGAACATGAGCTGTGTCTTAGTATTTTTTGATTAATATTTTTTTTATGGTCTAAGATCATGCCATATATACTTAGATCTTTTAATAAGCGTCAGCAGAATACGCTGGCTTCTGAAATAACAAAAAGAAGATGCTGGATATTGATTTCAATGTCAGAGATGTCTGGTTTTGTTTAATTACACATACAAATGGCTCCAGGGGCAGGATACAGTCAAGAGTAAAGTCAAAAGAGGACATTATTTTTCTGCCACTATATTTCTAAAAGAAGGCTGATAGTTGAATCAGCATTTATCTGTTTGGTTTTACATATAGAGCTGGGATCCAGTACATCATTTTAGGATATAATCGTAATTCAGACAAGCCTGTCTGTAGAAGCACTGATGGGTTTTATCTACAGTCTGTGAAAACCAAAGTTTGGTTTGATGTGGGGTCTGTGTCATTTGGCAATTTGATAAACAGTTCATCAATAAAGCAGAACCCTCTCAATGCTCAGTGGCTGGAACGAAGTCCACTCGATAGGAATGGACAACGTATTGCAGGTGTGATTTTGGCCAATATGGCAAAAGTTATGCAAATAATTTGGTTCTCCAGGCCCAGGGTAGAATGGGATGCGTAGCTGAGGCCCAGGTAATCGTGCCTTTTCTTGGTATAAGAGCTATTCTTTCAAGGTCTGAAGATGGGATTTTGTGTGTTCTTCATCACCTAATGCTCCACCCATACATGATTTAAAGACAGTGACACCTACAATGGTATACGCATGGTGCATTCAGATGATACTGTGTCTGCTCGACCCTAGTCTGTCCTGGTTCATGTCTATCTATGCCCCACATTGATTGGTTTGTTTAGTTGTTTATTCAAATGTTTTTTCTGATTATTATTGGCCGATATTTATCTTTTGCCTTTAGTATGTGCCAGTTTTATCCACTGTCACAGTAAATCCATCCTACCAGTAAAGGCAATTAATACGCTACCTTTATCACTAACGCTTTTCTTGCACACCTTAATCTGCCATCCCACCTCCCTCTATCTCCGATGTGTCTTTATCTTTATTACCTTCTTACTCTATTTTTCATATTTCACATTCTATATTGTTTCTATATATGACTAACTTTATTTGCCTTGACTGAATCATTGATATATTGTGCAGCGCTGCAGAATATGTTTGCGCTATATAAACCTTTATTTTGATAGGAGGTTGAAGGGTTTTAATAAAGTTGTAGGTTGCAGCCACCAGACGCTAGTGCAGAGTCCTTGTAGTTTGTTTAATTATTTTTTGATAAGGATTATGTGCTGACTAAAAGGAGCAGTCACTGTTTAACCCCCACCCCTTTAATTTGTCCAGCATCTCAATTCGCGTTACTTGGCCTCTGCCATGCTTAGAATTCCTGCGTCTGGGAGAATCACAGCTGTTACATGTGTCTGTGTCATGTTTCTTGTCTTTCAGTGGCACAAAACCAGAGAGTGGAGTGAATGAAAAAAGAAAAAAAAAAGAACAGAAATACTCTGACAAAAGGAACAATAATATTTCAAAAAGAACAAGTCGAGCAAAACTGAAAAGGTAAGTAGTGGAAGGATTAACCCTTTCAGTATCTGCTGGCTTGAGGAAACGTTACCTTATGGTCACTGGAATTGTTAGGAACTACAAAAAAAAAGTCCAGGAAAGTTCTAGCGAAGGAATTGTAAATTTGAAGAAAATACGAAACGAGGTGAGAGAAAAAAAACTACAGAATGAGGAAGAAAAAGCAATGAAAGAGAGTGTGTGGGGGTAGGAGGGAGCAAATAGAGGAAAGGAGCAGGATTTTCACAGTGGTCTATTTATAATCCCAGGAGTTGGTATACAGGGCTTGTCTTGTGAATAACTCATTCCTTGTGGACAGTCCTGCAATGCGAAGCTGCGACCTTAAAAACAGAAAAGGTATCATTTTATTTACACGTTTATTAATGCTTTTACAGCCGTTACTTAGTAAATACGCCTTATGTCTGTGAATGTACACCGACACAAAGTACTCAGACACCCATTGCAATACGATGCCATTCATTCAGCAAGCATGTATTAACATGTACAGGGTGACCGTGACATTCAGAATGTATCCACAATTAGCGGAGCTGTGCCAGTTTCAGCGTTAACTACAATGGGAGGCATGTGCTGGCAAAATGCAAAATAAAAAGTATAAATTGTACAAAATGTATTTCGCACTAGGAGTATTTCACCCGTCAAATTTCAAGTTTTTAGTATTTTTCATTAATATGGAAATGTATTCTCATATTAGAACTATTCTAGCACGTGGACTGATCTCACAGTGCTGCTTGTTTTTAGCACGGTGTTTAGTGCAAGTGATATTTACTGTGCTCATTTTATTCACTATAGTATAAAATTATAGTGTCCTGTCTACAAGTGAATGTAAGCTCATTGAGCTGGGCCCTCCACCCCTCTGTTCCTGTACGTCCGGTTGTCTGGTTACAATTACATGTCTGTTTGTCCACCCATTGTACAGCGCTACGGAATCTGATGGCGCTATATAAATAATAAAATAATATCAATAATGGCAAATAGGCAATGCTAGATGAAACATTTATTATTGGATCTTTATTTATTTTTTACACTCAAGGCATTTTTATGGCAACTTTTTTTTAAAATTGTAACTGGATAGTAAGTGCTCTGTGCAGTTATTTTTAATATTTTAATATTTCTGAGAAAACTTGGAGAATGTAAATATTATCTATAATTCGCATCTGATTGCAGATATCATTTCGGTTACGTTCACACATTTCTTTTTGTGATGTTTTATGTCAGGAACTGTTACATGAGATGTGTACATTTAGTAAATAGGAGAAAGCAACTCATATTTGGGGAAATCACTGGGTCCCAAACCCCATTAGTACTTGTTCTCTCAAGAGAGTGCCAGGATTATTCACTAAAGCGTGGATTATAGAATATTCAAAGGGAATTCAAAGTGAATTTCAAATTTTAAGCCAATGAGAAACGTGATATGTTTTTGTATGTCTTATACTATTCTATAGAGATATGTCTATAGATCAGTTATTTTATATGCTAAATTCTATATTGTATTAAAGTACAACACAGAGGGTGTGAATTCAGACTGACAGGTTCTCATGTCTAATGAGTACGTCCAAAGGTGAATCGTTTGAGTCATACTGAGTTAGTAGGAGTCATACTGAGGGTAACATTACATCAGCAGTTGGCAAACATGGCAGTGGAGAATGTGTGAATGGGTGTTTTAGCAATGACGTCAAAGACAAATAAATACAAACTGGACAATGTGGCCCATTGTGGCAAGCAGGAAGGTACCAGCCAAACAGATGGTGTTCTAGTAGGATGGAAGAGACAGGCACTCTAGGGTAACTGAAACAATTTGGGCTGGAACTGAGGTTTATTAAATAAAATAAAACAGACATGACCGTTAGTACTGAGACCTGAGGCAGAGCAGATGGATAGTGAAGTAAAACAGAATGAAACTGAACATTGAGGCATAGCAGACTTTGACGTAAGCAGATCGGCTTCAGGTAGAATAGTTCTGGGGACCATCGCCACTATGTCAGGGCACTGAGTATACTGAAAGACATAGCTCTATGCTGTTTTGGTGAGTTTCAGCTGCTAACCCAATGCAGAGATGTAAAGGTCCATAGAGAATCACCTAATCCTACAGAGCAATAAGCCCAAAGATTCATAAGATAAATCTGGAAGGTGCAAGTTCAGCAAATTAAAGGTCTCTGGATTAAACTTGATCACATCTTTCGGAAGGACACACAGGTTTAGCGCTCAGCCTTTTGCTGTGCTTTGTATTGACCCGTCGTGACACACGTTTACACACATTTACTCCCTGTCCCCTATTTCTTACAATGCGGGCTCATCAGTATTCTCCACTTCCCCCTACTACTACTTCTTCAAGGAATTGGAGGAATGGAGACAGGGAACCTCTTGTCCCATAACCTAGTCAGGAATATAGAGGGAGAGCCTCACCAAGTGTAGGAATCCAATCAGGAATGCAAAAACAACAGTTCTCAACAATACATGAGAGGACCAGTCTATAAACAACTTTATAGAAATGAACAATGTAAGTGAGCTAATGTATCTTTTTAATAAAGCTTTTTGCAAGCCGTGCTTTGCCACTTTACCTCTTTTTGGCTCCCTGTGTGGCATCTGATTTAATTGTTCTTTGAAACGTTTAGCAAATGTAGAAAAGGCACCAATGACTACTGCTCCTTGAAATTTATGACATTTTAAAAAAAATATATAAGTTGTTGTTGCTATTAATGTACGTCTACTATGAGCATATAAGGTTTGGGTCATTTTTATTGTATTTTTTGCAGTAAATTACTAATGATTTTTTGTTTTGTTTGTTTGTTTTTATGCTTGGTGTAGTTGGGGTAGAAAGGAGGCTGACTACATATTTCATTGTTGTTACATACGAATGAATTAACTCCAAACTAAATTGTAGTGAATTGAAAAATTCCATTTAGTTAATTAACCGTTTACTGACCAAGACATTAAGAAATCACTGGTGAAACTACAGTTAATGAAACGTACGTGACTGGTAGTGTTAACTAGTGAGGTTTTGCTAAGCTGAACAGTGGTCGGAGGGAGGGATAATTAAGAAGTAGCCACAGCAAATGGTCCCGATCTTGGCTTACAGTAGCTCATTATTGTTATTATTATTTTATTTATATAGCGCCATCAAATTCCATAGCGCTGTACAATTGTGGACAAACAGACACGTAATTTTAACCAGACAAATGGACGCACAGGAACA
>OW240921.1:108676541-109078044 GCA_933207985.1 Pelobates cultripes
CTGGTGAGGAGGAGGTGAGGAAGGTCTTAGCCCCCAGCCTAGATCAGCACCCCAACGCACAAAACTCCATATCTTCTTGTGAGTGTACATCTACAGCGCAAAGTTTATTTATACTCTGACATACTTAACTATGTGTAATTTGTTTATCCCTATTTTACACGCATAGCTGAATCCCAAAGTTCTGTTTGTACATCATACTACTGTATTTATGTTGTAAATAATAGAGGTTGATTATGAATAGTGACATATTGATATTCTTCAACATATTTAAGATACATGAAGATGATAAAATACTGATTCATTAGGGAACAGATTTATTTTGATTAAAAGGTAATTTGCATGGTTTATTAATTAACTAATTCGATTCAGGATGAAGATTTTAATGTGTGTGTGAAATTAATAAATTGAAACACATCCAATTTCTAAAAATACAAGATATGAAGTGTGGATGTAATGTCAGCATTTATTAGAACCTTTGAAAGCCAAGGGTGTGCTATAATACACCTGCCCAGCAGGGGGTTATGGCATATATTGTTCACGAATGGCAGTATAATTCATAAAACAAAGTCATAAGTAAAGTGCAGCATTGGAAAGTATGTTTTTCACTAACCTCATTGTGTTAATAGGCTGAGTAAGTGATGCAATAGTGTCTACGGGGGCAAGTGAGCCCGAACGTCTACTTCTCTAAAAGTCATTTTCCCTTTTTAAGTTTCACAACAGATACAAAAACATATTTTCATTTGTTTTATTGAAAAAATATATATATAATCAGTCAGGTCACCTATTTCTTTTTTTTTTAATGAAAGACAGAGAATAAGTATCTTGTATGGTTGCAGACGTGTACCAAGCTTACTTGGCATTTGGGGCTGATGCGCATGTTGACACCTACCTTGAATTGTAAACTTTTCTATGTTGCTCTGCACCCTCTCATCCCGTTGTCTGTCTCCTTACCCTTGTGTGTTTCTCGCAATACCTCCTTATCACCATGTGCGTTTCTTAACCCACATTACTTCCTGTGTATCTCTTACCCTCTTACCTATTTCATTGTACTTGTTAATCCCCTTACCATTTTTTTGCCTCTTTAACACGTACACAGTTACATGCATACATACATAGACATGCAATCATACAAGCAGTCACATACAAGGACACATGCACACTCACATACATACACACAAACACATGTACAGTTACATAAAGAGACACACAATCGCATACTGTCACAACATACATAATAACGCAACTTCACACACACTTTGAATTTTTAACAATGTAAATGGCAAAAAAATTCAAACACCATTTTCCACGTTTAAGTGTCAAATGAGCAATGCTTTATAATGTGGTAAACGTGAAAAGTGCCTGGTAGTAGTTTAAAAGAGAGTGTAAAGAGGTCACTAGTTGTAAGTGCCAGATATGTGCAAAAACGTTTTTAGTGATTTGCCAATATTTTCTCTTTTGGCTAAGCAGCAAAAAAAAAAATCACCATATGGGAAATTAAGCCACACCATGTTCTCGACCTCCAGGCTAATATCTAAGTAATATCTAAGAAATAACTTTGAATGAGAATGTAAGAACTATGAACCAGTATAAACCAGGTTGTGCAATTCAAACGCCCTACAGCAGATTAAATTAGGTATTTCAAAGTTCACCACTATGGACATACTGAGCCTGTCTGGGATGCCTTTAACCCCTTAAGGACCAAACTTCTGGAATAAAAGGGAATCATGACGTGTCACACATGTCATGTGTCCTTAAGGGGTTAAACTGGACAGATTTCACAAAAGTGCTACTAATGCCCAGCTTACCCAGAAAGCCATTATTTATTATCAGTGAGTCAGTTTGTGCTGTAGTGGAAGAACGAAAAGTTAAATTATAGCACTGCAGTACTGTATGTTGTATGTTCACCATGTATAATGGAAATTTCCTGGCACTATAGTGCCCTGAGGGTGCCCCCACCCTCAGGGACCCCCTCCCGCTGGGCTCTGGGGAGAGGAAGGGGTTAAAATCTTACCTTTTTCCAGCGCCGGGAGGGGAGCTCTCCGCGCGCATTCAGCCAGTCTCATAGGAAAGCATTCATAATGCTTTCCTATGGACGCTTGCGTCTTCTCACTGTGACTTTCACAGTGAGAAGCCCGCAAGCGCCTCTAGCGGCTGTCAAGAGACAGCCACTAGAGGCTGGATTAACTTATTTATAAACATAGCAGTTTCTCTGACACTGCTATGTTTATAAAAAAAAAAAAAAAGTTAACCCTAGCTGGACCAGGCACCCAGACCACCTCATTAAGCTGAAGTGGTCTGGGTGTCTATAGTGGTCCTTTAATAGTCAACTCTTTTACTACTGGTAATAGATTTATTTATTTTTATCATGGCAGCAATTATCTTGTGGGTTGTTGCCATAAGTACCCCTATGGAAAATCCACCACAGACCTCTGCGCTCCCTCTGCATTGAATCAATCCACTTCCACCTTCTATTTCTATATTCTCCTTCCAACATGCGTTCTAATTGTTACTTACAAACAACACTGTCTTAACAGCTAAGATGGTCATGAGTAAGTCTATCTTCACTTGGTTTTCCATTGGGTGCTCCATCTGTGCCTTAAACGTGTCTGCTCTGTCCCTTCCAATGTGTTTTCCTGTATCCGAAACCCCAGTTCCACCATCTTTCCTCCTCAATCCTCCTAACAATTTTTCAATTTAAAATTTTGTTTTATTAGTGAATCACATTGGTCAGTTTGTGGCGCCTGCTCGCCAGGGTACAGAAAAGGAAGATTGGGAGTTATGCAGGACATTTCGTTACATCATTGGGGTTAAATACAATTCCAGTGTTACGCTTTATCTCTAATACACAACACCTTTTTTTTTTTTTTTTGCAATTCTGATCTTTCTATAGGTTATCTTGGGAGTTCACCATTTCCCTTCCTGTCGGTATTTGTGTTTTCGTTGTGGTTGTGAATTTCGTATTTGTTGTACGATCCCCTGTTTTCTTTGTTCCGTTTCTCCTTCCTAGCCCCTGGTCTCCTACCCTCCCCCGTGTTGGCCTGGTTGTGCGCTAAGGTACGATCTCCATCTCTCCCCTGCTTGACTCGTGTGTTTCCTCTGCCCTATGTGTTTATCTGCCATTTGCTCGTATTTCTAGTTGAGAGATGTTTGGGTTAGTAGGGCTTCTCTAGTGGGTGTCTGTGTTGACTTCCATGCTCTTGCTATAATGGTGACTGCTGATATTAAAAGGTGAAATATCAACCTCTCTTCAGTTTTCCCTAGTGTTGTTGGTATCATGAATAGTATACCTTGTTCTATGTTTATGGGCCAAGTTCTACCCAGCATCTCTATCGCCACCCTCTCCACCTCTTTCCAGAACGGTTTAATGTTTTTGCATGACCACCATATGTGGCTCATCGAGCCTTCCCTCCCCTTGCACCTCCAACATTCGATCGGCATGCCTTTGTGTATCGCGGCCAATTTCTCCGGTACCATGTACCATCTGTATTGTAGCTTTCGGATGGTCTCTAGATGGGACGTATATAGTGTGTTCCCCTTGTGTATTGTGAATGCCTGTTGCCATGTTTCCACCTCAATAGCATGACCCAGTTCAGTGTGCCATGCTGTTTGGAAAGACATTGGTGTCCCAGTGTCTAATGATATGAGGGAGGAGTACAGTTTGGACGATGCTTTTTTGAGAGGTCTGCCTGCCAGGCACAGTTTTTCAATGCTATTCGTGTGGGTTGTCGTGTCGTTCCTGTGAGGAGCGACTTCATTTGTAGGTATGTGTATAGTGCTTTATTGGGTATATTGTATAGGGATTGGAGTTCTGGGAAGGGCAACAGTTCGTTGTCTTTGTATAAATGGTTGATCGTTATGCAGCCCCGCTCTTCCCACGGTTTCGTGGCCAGAGAGGGGATGCCCACTGTGAGGCATGTAATTGGTGCGTCTGGCTGTATTTCCCTTGGTTCTTTTCCTCTCTCCCTTTCTTTGTCCCAGTGTTTAAGTGTCAGGGTGGTGGTTGGTAGATGGTGTATATGTTGTGAGCGCATAGATTTCGTGAGCCAAAAGAGGTCCCTAAAGTTTTGTTTGTTTACCCAATGTGCCTCTATTTGGGTCCATTGTGGTGTTTCCTCCTCTGCTGTTGCTGCTTTGACTGCTGCTAGCTGTGCTGCTTTGTAATAGTCTCTTATGCTTGGCAGGCTCAGTCCCCCCCTCGTGGTGGGTTGTTGCAGTATGCTGGATTCCACCCTTGTTTTTTTGTTGGCCCATATGAATCGAGTGATTAATCTTTGTATTGTGGCAAGGTGTGTGTTTGACAGTGGTATGGGTAGGGTGCGCAGCAGATATTGGGATTTTGGGAGTAGCATCATTTTCACCGCTGCTATCCTCCCCACCCACAACAGGTATTTCCCTTCCCATGATTTTAGTGTGGTGGCCATGGTTTTTGTGAGTATAGTGTAGTTTTTTTCCAATAGGTTGTTTAAGTTGGGTGGGATTTTTATACCTAAGTATGTTAAGTGGTCAGTTCTCCAGTCTAGGGGGAATGCTGTCTCTCTAGCTTATTTGGTTGGATCCCCATTCCCATAGCTTGTGTCTTAGTGACATTTAGTTTGTAATAAGAGTGTTTCCCATATTCAGCAATGGTTGCCATTAGGTTTGGTAGTGAAACGTGTGGCTGTGTTAGGGTCAATAGTACGTCGTCTGCGAACAGGTTCGCTTTATATTCTCTGTCTCCTATTGTCACTCCATGTATTGATGTGTTTTGTCTTATGGCCTCTGTCAGTGGTTCAAGGGCCATCACATAGAGTAATGGCGAGAGGGGGCACCCCTGTCTCGATCCGTTTGTAATCTTAAGTGGGTCTGAGACGAATCCTGCGTTTAGGACTCTTGCTGTGGGTTGTATAATGCTCTGACCACCGAGGAATCCCTCTGGCACCTCAAATCTAAGGAGGACATTTTCCAGGAATTCCCAGCTTAGGTGATCGAAGGCCTTTTCTGCATCCAGTGATACCAGTAGGCTCTCCACTTTCATGTGCTGGGTGCTCTGGATGATATCTAGCACTTTCCTAGTGTTGTCCCCTCCCTGTCTATTTTTTATAAACCCAACTTGGTCTGTGTGGATTATGTGGGGTAGTATCTTGCCTAGCCGCGTTGCGTGTATTTTCGCATATAATTTGGCGTCTGTATTCAGTAGAGATATGGGGCGGAAGTTTTGTGGGCAGGTGGGGGATTTCCCTGGTTTTGGGAGAGTTATGATGTGGGCTGTTCTCAATGGGTAGTTGTTGCATGCGTGTGGCTTCGTTGAACGCCCTTGCCAGATGTGGTGTTAGTGTGTCGTGGAACTTTTTTATAGTAGCTATTTGCAAAGCCATCCGGACCCGGGGATTTACCTGTTAGTAGGTTCAGGATGGCATCTTTTACTTCTTCGTGTGTTATAGGGGTGGTGAGTTCCTGCTGTTGTAGTTGTGTGAGGGTGGGTACAGGTATTGTGTTTAAATAGTCTTGTATGTCTTGGGAGCATGGTTGGTGTGTTTGTGTGTCGTTGGCTAGGTTATATAGCGTTGTGTAGTATTTTGCAAATATATTGCTGATATCTTTGGGTGCTGTGACTTTGTGCCCCGCCTCTGTGAGGAGATATGCAATCTTTTGGTTGGTCTGTTTGGTTTTAAGGTGTTGGGCCACCAGTTTTCCCGCCCTGTTGCCTTGGGAGTATTGTGTCGCTTTGAGTCTATGTAATTGGTGTCCTGTTTTTTCGAGGGCCTGTCTATGTATATCTTGGGTGATTTGTAGTATGCGATTTTTCAGTTCCTGTGTTGGGGCCCGTTGATTTTGGGCCGTTAAGCCCTGGAGTTCGTGTTGCCAAGCCCTCGTTTGTGCCTGTGCTTGCTTTTTTAGATGAGCTGCTCTTTGTATCAGCATTCCCCTCATTACTGTTTTGTGCGCTTGCCATATGGTGTTATGTGACATGTGGTCTGTGGTGTAGTGCTCCAGTTCTGTTTCTACTGTTTTTGTGAATTGCGGGTCTGTGAGCAAGGAGTCGTTCAGTCTCCACAGGCTCCTATGTGTGGATTCATATAGGTCTGCTAGAGTTGTCACTACTGGGGTGTGGTCTGACCAGGTAATCTGTTCTATGGTGCATGCTTTAACCTGGTCCACATGTTGGCCAGTTATTAGCATTCCATCTATTCTGGAGTATAAGTTATGCGCTGTGGAGAAGAAAGTATATCCTCTCTACCCCACATGCGTTGCCCTCCACACATCGTAGTAATGGTGCTTGTGAAGCAGTTTGTTTATCGCTTTTGATTGTCTCTTTAATGGCCTCATCCTAGCTGCGGTGTGCACTGTTGAGGTGTCTATTGTAGGGTCTAGTACGTGGTTAAAATCTCCACATATAATTCCTATTCCCCTTTTCACAGGTTTTATTTTCTTAAGTACTTGATGTAGGAAGTTCCTTTGTTCTGTATTGGGGTTGTATACATTTGTTATGGTGTATTCTAGGTTGTTAAAGGTCCCCCTTACTATGACATATCTCCCTTCCTTGTCTATTTCCAGATGTGACAGACTAAACGCTATGTCTTCGCTAATGAGTATGGAAGCGCCTTTGGATTTGCTTGTGTTGGTGGCGTGATATTGGTGCGGGTATTCCCGTGGCAGCAAGGGCGAGTGTGCGTTGGTCTTAAAGTGGGTTTCCTGGAGGTAGATCACGTCTGGTTTGTGTTTGATCAGGTCTTTACGAAGTAGGCTTAGTTTTGATGGGTGGTTAAGCCCCTTTGTGTTGTGTGTGTGTGTGTATATTTTCATGGGGGGGGCGTGTTTCATAGGTGTGCGTGGTAGTATCGCTATTTCTCTATCGTTCGGGGGTGCCTCCCTTCCCAGCATCATCGGCTCGGGGGCATCTCCTTATTAGGGGTGGATATTTGGATAGGGCTCCCAGGCGGGCAGCCAACGCCAGCTTTGGTGGTTTGCTGTGTTGGTGTAGCCATAATGTATGTACCAGGTGATTCACATATATTTAACATAATAAAATAAACAATCCAACAATTAACTAAACATTTTGCCACGTGTGTGGCCTGGCGCCAGTGGTAGGCGCATCGGGGTAGGAAGCTACTTGCTTCCATGCCTGTGCATCTCGGTCTAGGCCTTGGCTATTTCGTTCCCATATTCTTTCTCCCCTCTCTTGCTGTCCTATTGTCTCTATTTTTTTTTATTTTTATTTTTTTTGCCATTTGTGTGCTGTGTTCCCCTAGGTGGCCCCAGTGGGTTGTTTTTTTGTTTTTTTTCTCTTCTTCCCACTTTGGCTATGTTGGGGCATTTTTGGCATTCTCAAGCCCCCCATCCCTTTGTTGTCACCACCCTCCCATTGTGTTATCAATCCCAGAGTCTCTCTAATGATACTTGCTGCGCTCAGCGGATTATGTGTGGTTCCTCTGTCCGTTCTTGTGGACCCTCTTCCATGTTGGGATAGGTCGGTCACGGTTTGCCATAGTGGGTTGCTGTTGCGGCGGTGGTAGGCCCCATTCACTAAGAATCTTCGCTCCTGCCTCTGGGGTCATGACTGGGATGGTCTTGCCGTGATGATTAGCAGCTTGACCGGGAAGCCCCATCTGTACGGTTTCTTGTGGATTCTGAGCTGTTCTGTAACGCCAGAGAAGGTTTTCCTCTTTTGTAGTGTGGCCGCTGAGATGTCCGCATATATCGCGGTCCCATGATATGGAGGTGGTAGATTGGGGCGTTGTCTGCTTGCCCTCATTATGTTTTCCTTCACATGGAAGTAGTGTAGCCTCACCAATACATCTCTTGGTGCCTCCGTGGTGAGGAATCTGGGTTTCGGGACCCTGTGGTACCTGTCTAGTAGTAGCATGTGTTGATGCATATCTGGGACCAGAGTTTTAAACAGGCCCTGCAGGTGACCGTTTCCACTATACCTCTCAGCCTGAGGTTGTTGCGGCGTGAGCGGTCTTCCATGTCCGCCATTTTTGTTTCAAAGCTTGACATGGTGTCAGACATGTCCTCCATAGCGGCTCTCAGATCCTTAAGGTCCTCGACCTGGTCGGCCATTTTGTCCTCCAATGTGGAGGTCCGCCCGCCTAAATCTGAGATCTCTGACCTTATTTCTTTTAGGGAGGTCTGGATAGTGTGTTGTATTTGTGTCTGCATATTCTCCATCATCCTCTGTAGGACTCCCTGGGCGTCGTCCGCGGCCTCTCTGTGTGTGGCATTGATGTTTTCCTGGGCGCCATCTTGGGCCTCCTCTGCCGCATCCCCGGCTTTTGTGAGAGTATTGCGGGCGCTGAAGAAGCTGCTCTTGTCCCCTCTGTCCGCCTGTCGTCTGCTTTTTTGTTGGGACATGTTGTGGGGTGAGTTTTTCGCTCTCGGGGAGATCGTTGCGCTAATTTTTCGGCCCGTGTAGGCGGAGCTACTCTAACATGCGACCGTCGCGGTTGCGCTCCAGGCCACGCCCCCGAAATGTAATATTTTGAAACTTATGGTACCCAATATCTACGCCATGTCTCTATTTTTTTGTTTTGCAGGCTCTTGTATTGCCTTTATCATCCATTGTAAATAATCTAAAACATTATATGTGATATTAAACTAGTGAAACATATTTATATAAGATGGTTGCTTTAATTGCCTGTTTACTTGAGAACTTGACAAAACAGAATTGGCTCCAAGAGATGCAATAGGAACTCAATAGCAATATAACCTCTTGTTGACATGATAAACTTCTTAAACATCATGTACTGGAGACATGGCACCTCAGCATTTCTCTATGGAGACCAGCAAACATAAAAACAAATAGGTCTCCTCAAGGAGACATTTCTGCTGCCAGAATGTTAAACACGGAGGTGAAAATAAAGGACTGTCAAATTAATACATTTCCCTTCAGACACATCTAAAGGAGGTGCTGCTGGAGGTGATGATCAATGAGCCTGTGCCAGTCCACAAGGTCTCCTGATTTGGAGACGAATCACAGGATACAAAATGTGTTTAATTTTCATAAAATCTAGTTCATTATTATCATTCATTGATGCATTTTCACATATACCTCCTTATTAGTGCATTATATTTATGCTTTTACAGAAAGGAGATTTCAGTAACATGGGGGTTAGTAACAATAGAGGTTATTAAATACGATATTCAAATAGTTATAACTTTCCTCTGTTACAGCACACGTAAGTTAAAGGGCTACTATAGGCATCAAAACAACTTTAGTCTAATTAAGCCGTTTTGGTAACTAGATCATGCCCCTGTAGCCTCACTTCTCAAGTATCTGCCATTTAGGCATTAAATCACTTTCCCTTGATACCTATAGTATCCCTTTAAATCTTGACTGAGACCTGGGGACTAAACATAAAATAAAATATTTTTTTTGTTTTTAATTCTTGTGTCCTCTTTTGGCTAATTATAGGAAATGACTACCTTATTGCAATCGGCCGTTATTAAGTGACATACAGTACATATAGTCCTATCAAAGTTCTCCAGGCTATTAGATATGGATGCTTTTTTTTTTTCTTCTAAATTCAGTGGGATTTATATTCATCATTTTTTTTTTTTATTATAAATCACGCTAGATTTATTGATGGTTTTAATGCAACACAATTCTACATTTTAAGCTACATATTAGTTGATAAAGACCATGGATAGTCAACCTGGTCCTTACTAGTGGGCGGTTTGGGATTTCAGGTGGGCAGTGGTGGGTTTTGCAGAAAACGCCCGGTGTGCCTCGATGGCCATGGACCAAGGCAGGCAGGGGAGATCATTTTATCTCCCCTGCCGGCCCACGCAGAGCCAGCCTTGCTGTGAACCCTCTTGGGCTGGTGAGGAGATCAAAGATCTCTCCCCACTGGCCCTCTGGCACTTTGTTCCTCCCGCGAGCAGGCTGGTAACGTGTAGCAATGCTCCGATACGGTGCTGTGCTCACAGTAGGACAGGAGAGTCAGCCTGCAGATGCAGAAGCTGCAGGCTAAAGTGAACATGGACGGGCACACACACACACATAGAAAACAAGTAGAATAGAACATATTCTACTTTTGGAGAAAGAAATATACATTTAAGTACTTTTATTTAATTTTTTTAAAACCCTCCTTTCTAAAAAAAAAAAAAAAAAATTGGACTTGCGCTGTATAATTAGTTACTATAGCACTGGTGGGTGGTAAGAAAATTTTACCATCAACAAAGATGCAAAAGTGGGCGGCAGGTATTAAAAGGTTGACTATCCCTGATATAGACAGACAGACCGATCGATAAATAGATACAATTGCACCTTTTTGTTTCCTTTATATATTTTTGAATGTGTGGTCTAAGCAACAAAATAGCAAGTTCACCCATTAACACATCAGTAATACATGAAGCTGGAAGCAATCCGTGTGTGAAAGACATTGATACAGCAATGTAACGAGACCAACTCATTACTCCACCGAAGATGAAGGCATGCTAGCGGTAGCTGTATGGAAGACGATCCTGCTGGATCGTAGGTTCCCGTTGGCTTTTGAAAGACAAAGGTCAACTTTAACCAGATAGAATCAGAACATATGTATCAATTTCTGACAGTTTAAACTTTTGAGTTGGAAAATATTTGAGTTGGAATGAAACTGCAGACAATAACAGTTCACGCTGTGCATGCTCATAGTTTAGATTTCTTGTGCATATTGTGGAAGGTGTTGTCCTATGTAAACTATAATTGTTCTGGTATGTGTTTATGCAGTAATAATATTATCAGTTTAGCCTTTTACTGTGATCTATGAAAGTTCAATATTACTTTGTATTTTGTGAGCATTTTGCAATGGACCTATACTTCTGCAAATTTCATTAGAGATGGGTGACTTATTTTAGAAAGGCCATTTAAATTTAGTCATCTAACAGATTTACACAATTCTTACATAATAATCAGCACATCAAAGGGTTCCATGTCAACCTTGGAAGAGCATTGCATATTCAAATAATTGTTTTTTTTTTTATAAATTCTTTATTTATGATATTTATGAGGTTACAGAACAAAGAGAAAGCATGAAGTGGTACTGTCATACACAGCAAGGACCACGTAATTTCACAGTTAGTACATTTACTTGTCGATTAACAAAGAGTTTGTGGGATTTTGTGGGGTGTGCATTCCCGTACCCTCGTGTGTACGAAAGGTGTTCCTCTTGTTCTGAGCGTATGTGAGTCTGTAGTTGCTTTTGTCGTGTTTATTGGAGAAGAAGAGAGAAGGAAAAGGGGGACGCGTTGACGTTGTCGGGACATGAGCAGGCAGGAGGGGTACAGGGCTTGAGGGGGGGGAGATGGTCTATTGGCATATGTTTTATGCTCACACTCGTGTGCCCTAAGGGACCTCGTGCGGTTCTGCGGCCATTCGTGTCCATGTGATACGCCCTGTGTGCTGTGTCAGGACAGTGAGTGGGGCTCTCGGGGGGTGCCTTATACTGTTACCGCATGTCTAGTCATTGCTCCATGGGCGGTATTGGCTTTGGTAGGGTCGTGGTGACCCATGGTCCCATAAGGGTTACCCGAGCGTGTCTGATGTTGTGTGGGCGAGGTGGGGAGGGAAGGGGTAGTCCTTGGATAGGGTTGACGGGGAGGGTGTGAGTCCCACCGTGTTAATCTGTGTTTGGCAGACGGTGGTGTCAGGGGTGTGCCTCCGTTTCCAGGGAGAGGGGAAGGGGCCATATGGGGCGTGGGTGCACTCCCTACCCACGCCTGCAGGGCCCCGATGGGGTGAGGGGTCTGGGTTTGAAAAGAGAGAGGGAGAGAGGGGGAAGAAGGAAAAAAAAAAAAGAGGGGGGGGGAGTTGCGCTCTTGCGTCCGTCCGATTTTAGGCAGTCCACATTCAGGGTACCGGTAGTATCTTGTCTAGGCAATAGCCCTTCTATGCGGAGTGACGTTGAGTGGGTACTATCCTCAATCAGGGGTGTCTTTCCTTGGTCTAATCTCAAGCAGTTTTGTATAATTCGCGTCCCAGGGGTCCCACGTGCGGTGGAATGACTTGTACGTATCGTTTATCTGTGCTGTCAGCTCATCTAGATCACGGGTCTCTTTAATTTTGCTGATTACTGTAGAGATGTGGGGGATTCTCTGGTCGGCCCATAACTCTGCTATTGCCCTTCGCGCTGTCAGGTTGATCCGGGCGGTTAATTTGTTTTCACTTCTCGTGAGGGAGTCTAGTGGTTTGCTAAGGAGCATAGTCCACGGTTGTGCGGCCACAGGTTTCTCAATTATCGTTTCTATAAGGTCGCTAACCTCCTCCCATAGTGGTTTAATTTTGGGACACGTCCACCAACAATGTAGGTAGCGGCCGGCTTCTCCACATAGGTTCCAGCACCCGTCGTCCGGTTTTAGACCCATCTTGTGAAGTCTGTGTGGTGTCAAGTACCAACGGAGCATCGTTTTATATGCCTGTTCTTTGTGCGTGACACACACACAGTAAGAGAATTTAGTGCTTCCCATATGTCGGCCCAGTCGGTCGGGTCCTCCGGTGCTCCCAGATCCCTTTCCCATGCGGCAATATAGGTTAGATTGACTTGGGAGATGTGGGTGGTCAATGCGGTGTAGATGGCGGAGATTTGGCCTGGTTGCAGGGGGGCTGCTAGGCATTGTTTCTCGAATGCTGTCGGTGGTGATATACCTGCTTGTTTACTCTACGGTTGCTGCGCTAGGTCTCGGAGTTGTATATAGCAGAAGTGATCAGCTGTGGTTAAGGCGCCCGCGTTTGGGAGTTCGTTGTATTTGAAGATCTCACCTCGCTGGTACAGGTGGCAGAGTCATGAGATGTCTCGGTGGTCAAACGCAAAGAAATGCTTTGCTGTCATTCCCGGGGGGAAAAGTTTGTTGCGGTAGATCGGGGTCATCGGGTAGAGAAAGGAGGACAGGTCGTATTTAGTATTGATCTTGTCCCAGAGTGCGATTGTATGCGTAATTGCCGGGGAGGTGGGTGGAGGAAGTGGGCGGTGCATCCGTGGTACCCAGATGTATGAGGGCTGGTCCCAGCCCAGGATGTCATGTTCCAGATCTACCCAACGTTTAGTGCCGGGAGGGGCATGCCATTGTTGGATATGGGCCAATTGGGCCGCGTGGTAATATTGTTTAAAGTTGGGTAGTCCCAGTCCTCCTCTAAGTCTAGGGACGTACATTGTTGTTCTGCGGATCCTGGGTTTCTTGGTGTGACGAGACCAATCTCGCCACATTGCATTGGAGAAGCCTGGTTGCTCGCCTCCTGCCTTTGGACTATGGCCCCTTTTAAAAGACTTTATTTTTCCATGCAGAAAAGCCATATTCATGCTTTTCTGCCGGTTGTTCGGTAGTTTCAATCTACCGAACAACCGTACGAATGACTGGACCACCTGGGAGCTGGAGTGTGCCGGCAATTAACCTCCCTGAAGCTGCGGTTAACCGCAGCTTAATTGATGAACGCTGGGTGGCCGCCGTTCGTATCCCGAACACGAGGTCGCGGCCATTTTAAACCATACGAATGAACAGCGGTGTTCGCCTCTATTTTCATGGAACTAAAATCGGACACAGTTTTGCGCGAACACCGCTGAAGCCGCCGACCTCCCTTCTTGTTCGGTGAAAGCACACGAATGACCCGGTGTTCGGTATTTTTGTGTGAATGTCTTATACCCCAGATAGGAATCCCATGGAGCCCATTCGTATGAAACTGACTGTAAAGACTTTGGCTCCATGGCGATTGAACTGTATTCGTGTAGTCTGAGTGCCATTCACCTAATAATGTGCACTCAGACCTGAGCTATCTGGGGATATGTTACATGTCTGTGTTTAATGTAGTAAATGTTACTTTGTGCATTTTAAAGTATTATGCTGGTTTTGTGTTCCCACGTGTGTAATGGAGTTTTGCCTTTGTCTTGGGAGATAATTGAGTTACTTCCCAATTATCTCCCAGGGCAGAGGGGAGGAAGCCAGGATGCATTGTGGGAATATACTGTGACTGTGTGTCCTTTTTGTATACTTGTCTGTCCCTTGTCACAGTCTCCCATTTGGTCCCCTAGGGAGTGTCCACCAGGTGGGAGACCTGCATAAAAGCTGGGCAGGTAGCCCTCATTAAACAGACCACTGCTTGACCCTCAACACGGAGCCTTGTCTCGTCTTTGGGGGGATTTACTGTATGCTGATAGAGACTGATTGCTAGGAGTGTAAGCCGCTTGGAGCTTTTCCTATTCGTCTGCTAGCAGCAATTCGTATGGTTCCTGTTCGTGTATTTGGAGTGCTATATTGGATGCCGTTCGGGAGTTTGGAGTATTCACTTATTGGCGGTTCGTGTGTTTGGTGTTCTGCAGTAGCTGTGCCTGCATCTCCGGAAAGGGGGCCGATCGCCTAAACGTTTTTTTCCCCTTTTGTGCAAAACGGTCCGTTACAATTGGTGGCAAGCGGTGGGATCGTTCCTACAACCAGAAGGACAGCTACAGGAGACACCATTTCTTTGGATTTTACAATTTGAGGGCAACGCATGTCTGAGTACAGCGACCCTGACAGCAACAGCCTGGAACCAGCAGTGTCATACGAGGAGGAGGACCTGGATGGCCGGGATGCATTAAGGAAAGGCATCTGGTACCAGGCCCTGGATAATGTACAGTACCAGCGGGGTGAGAGCCTCCCCAGTGAAGAGCAGCGGTTGCAGAAGCAAGTGGCCCTGCGGATGCCCTTCCTGGGAGAGCAGCCCCTGGATGAATGGGTGAAGGAATTGGAGCACTGGGTATGGCAGGAGATTTGGCTGGAAGATGCCTACCAAGCACTCTGGTGGTATGGGGCACAGTACCTGCCCTGGACAGCCGAGCATGACAAGCCAGAGGGAGAGGAGTTTGATGGTCCTGGCTTGTTATGGGAGGCTTTTTCAGAGCCTGAATTTGGGAGCCCTACACAAGCCCGGTTCAGTGATCTCTTGGGGTGGAGGGAGAGCAGGTATGACTGGGACGACACTCACGACATTGAGCAAGACCTGGCTCACCTAGCAACCCTGGAGTGGGAACTGGAGCAGGACTACCGAGATCTCTTCCACTCCATTGAGAAGATTCAGCAGGACAGCAAGGTGACAGAGCCAGAACCAGACCCATTCAGCTGGGAAGACATTGTGGATATTTTCTGGGAAGAACCCCAGGTGGCCGGTAGAGATGGGACCGAGGTCTCTCCACCGGTCCTGCAGGGAATTGGGAGCCCAGTCTCCATTCCCCAGCGGCCGTGTGATTTATTGGGAATTGGGAGCCCAGTCTCCATTCCCCAGCGGGAGATATTGCAGGGAATTGGGAGGCTGAGCTCCATTCCCCAGCGGCAGGCTGAGTTACAGGGGACAGAGATAGTCGCTCCTGTCCCCCAGCAGCAGAATGAATTGCAGGGAATTGGGAGCCCGAGCTCCATTCCCCAGCGGGAGAAATTGCAGGGAATTGGGAGCCCGAGCTCCATTCCCCAGCGGGAGAAATTGCAGGGAATTGGGAGCCCGAGCTCCATTCCCCAGCGGCAGGCTGAGTTACAGGGGGCAGAGGTAGTTGTTCCTGCCCCCCAGCAGCAGAGTGATATGCCGGGAAGGCAGTGTAAAGTGCAGGGAGAGGAGAACAGCGTCCTCCCTCCCCAGCGGCAGGCTGAGTTACAGGGGGCAGAGGTAGTTGTTCCTGCCCCCCAGCAGCCAAGTGATATGCCGGGAAGGCAGTGGGAAGTCCAGGGAGAGGAGAGCAGTGTCCTCCCTCCCCAGCGGCAGCGTGATTTTTTGGGAATTGGGAGCCCAGTCTCCATTCCCCAGCGGCAGAATGATGCTTTGGGAATTGGGAACCCAGTCTCCATTCCCCAGCGGCAGTATGATGCTTTGGGAATTGGGAGCCCAGTCTCCATTCCCCAGCGGCAGTATGATGCTTTGGGAATTGGGAGCCCAGTCTCCATTCCCCAGCGGCAGAGTGTCCTACCGGGAATAGAGAGCCCAGTCTCCTTTCCCCAGCAGCAGGACTCTGTATTGGGAGCAGAGACAGTCGGTCTCCCTCCCCCACAGCTGGAAGTATGTATGGGAGAGGAGCTGGTTACCCCCTCTCCCCAGCGGCAGCTTAATGTACAAAGGGGAGACAGTAAGCCCCACAACCGTGCAGATGGGACCGTAGTCTCTACACTGCCAGCACGGGGGGTAGGGACGGTCGGTCCTGCCCCCCAGCGACAGGGCTGTTTAGCCAAAGGGGAGACAGTCGGTCTCCCCCTCCAGCAGCAGAGATGGGTAACCAAAGGGGAGACGGTCGGTCTCCAGCAGCAGGACTGTGCATCTAAAGGGGAGACAGTCAGTCTCCAGCAGCAGCAGCAGAGCGGTGTATTTAAAGGGGAGACAGTCGGTCTCCCCCTCCAACAACCAGGCTTCCACCAGGCTACCCTCCCAGTAGCGCTGGCAACAGGGCAGAGTGCCGCTGGTCTCTGCCCACGCAGCAACCCACCAAGTCAGCGTACCCGTACCCAGCACAGCCGTGGTGAGGCACCTGGACATGGACAAGCTTCTTCTCTACCCAGGTGTAGTAACCATTTGTTGTGGGTGGGCTGTGCTGTGGATTATTTGTTGTGGGTGGGCTGCTGGACTAACAAGGGCACTGACCGGCAGGAGGTCAGATACCCTGTTAGTCTGTTTGGAAAAGGGGAGAGATGTGACGAGACCAATCTCGCCACATTGCATTGGAGAAGCCTGGTTGCTCGCCTGCTGTCTTTGGACTATGGCCCCCTTTTGAAAGACTTTATTTTTCCATGCAGAAAAGCCATATTCATGCTTTTCTGCCGGTTGTTCGGTAGTTTCAATCTACCGAACAACCGTACGAATGACTGGACCACCTGGGAGCTGGAGTGTGCCGGCAATTAACCTCCCTGAAGCTGCGGTTAACCGCAGCTTAATTGATGAACGCTGGGTGGCCGCCGTTCGTATCCCGAACACGAGGTCGCGGCCATTTTAAACCATACGAATGAACAGCGGTGTTCGCCTCTATTTTCATGGAACTAAAATCGGACACAGTTTTGCGCGAACACCGCTGAAGCCGCCGACCTCCCTTCTTGTTCGGTGAAAGCACACGAATGACCCGGTGTTCGGTATTTTTGTGTGAATGTCTTATACCCCAGATAGGAATCCCATGGAGCCCATTCGTATGAAACTGACTGTAAAGACTTTGGCTCCATGGCGATTGAACTGTATTCGTGTAGTCTGAGTGCCATTCACCTAATAATGTGCACTCAGACCTGAGCTATCTGGGGATATGTTACATGTCTGTGTTTTATGTAGTAAATGTTACTTTGTGCATTTTAAAGTATTATGCTGGTTTTGTGTTCCCACGTGTGTAATGGAGTTTTGCCTTTGTCTTGGGAGATAATTGAGTTACTTCCCAATTATCTCCCAGGGCAGAGGGGAGGAAGCCAGGATGCATTGTGGGAATATACTGTGACTGTGTGTCCTAATTGTATACTTGTCTGTCCCTTGTCACAGTCTCCCATTTGGTCCCCTAGGGGAGTGTCCACCAGGTGGGAGACCTGCATAAAAGCTGGGCAGGTAGCCCTCATTAAACAGACCACTGCTTGACCCTCAACACGGAGCCTTGTCTCGTCTTTGGGGGGATTTACTGTATGCTGCTAAGGACTGATTGCCAGGAGTGTAAGCCGCTTGGAAGCTTTTCCTGTTCGCCTGCTAGCAGCTATTCGTATGGTTCCTGTTCGTTTATTTGAAGTGCTACCTTATTCCCTTGTATGCCGTTCGGGAGTTTGGAGCATTCACTTATTGGCGGTTCGTGAGTTTTGGTGATTATACAGTAGCTGTGCCTGACTCTGAAAGGGGGATTATCGTCTAAGCGTTTTTTTTCCCTTTTGTGCAAAACGGTCCGTTACAGGCAGTTTGAATGCGTGCGCGGTCGCATTTGGAGCTGAGAGGCTGAGGGATCCTCAGCGCCAAGGGAGTCCGGCGCTGGAGAAAGGTAAGTGCTGAAGACGCACACACACACTTACAGACGCATACACACTAGCTAACAGACACACAAATTTACTGACAGACACAGTCAGCGACAGACATACATACACACACACTCACTTACAAAACATACACTTTCATTGACAAACACACTCACTAACAGACATCAAACAGACTCACTAACACACACACACTCAGTAAGACACACACACTAACACTCACTCTAACACACACTAACACTCACACTAACACTCACTAGCAGACACACACGCTAACACTGACTGTAACACACACACACACTAACACTCACTAGCAGACACACACACTAACACTCACTGTAACACACACAAACTAACACTCACTAGCAGACACACACACACTCACTGTAACACACACACACACACTAACACTAACACTCACTAGCAGACACACACACACTAACACTCACACATTTTTTTTTTTTTTAATTTAATCCCCCCAGCCTCATTACCTTTTGGAGTGCTGGGGGGATTCCCTGGGGTCCAGTGGTGCTGCTGTGCTCCTGGGTGGGTGGCCGGTTGGGCAGGCGGGCGCGCGAGGGAGCACTCAGTGCTTCCTCTTCAGCTCCCTCGCGCGCCGCGTAGGGATGCCGGCGCCGGAAGATGACGTCATCTTCCGGCTCCGGTATCAGTGCGGTGCGCGAGGGAGCTGAATAGGAAGCACTGAGTGCTCCCTCGCGCGCCCGCCCGACCGGCCACCCGCCCGCAGGGCCAGCCTCGGGGGGCCTTGGGGTGGTCAGCTCCTGGTCCCCCCAGGGGAAGAGGCTGGCCCAGTGGCTACATACCGGGTCGCAGGGGCGACCGGGCCCCCTGGTGGGCCGGGCCCGGTCGCAGCCGCGACCCCTGCGACCCTGGTATGTACGCCACTGGGTAGATCCCCAGCTGGCATAGCATAGTTGGAGTTGTGCGGCAGATGGAGATCTACCTTTTGGCCACTTTTGCGCTAGAGTGGGGCCCAAAATACTTTCTTACACCAGGGCCCTCTCTACATTAGTTACGCCATTGTCACTATTTATTGTTATCTCTGAAATGTTTTTATAAAATTGGTGAAAAATTGACCTTGGAGTGTATGTAGCTATCTAAAATAGGCATCCATCAAAATCATCAGATATGTTTGTCCCTGAAGCTTAATTTTACGCTGTGAACTTTCTCTCAACCGCTGCTTCTCTGAGACGATTTTATTTTTACTTTAAGCTGGTTACTGCAGTTTCATTCTGTTTGCCAGTAGACTTTATATGTAATTATCCGTGTAAAGGGCCTTACTGCAGATAATCTTGAGAATTTGAAGATTTGCACAGATGTGACAAAGTATCAGGCTGAGAGGACAAGACAAGCAATATGTTCTGCCGCATCCAGCGGTCAGTCAGTCAGTCTGAGGGGGTCAGCAACCCTGCTAATCGATATTGCAAACTATTTAGTAATAGCAATTATAATATCATCTTGTAATTTGCTTGGTTTTAAGACAGACGGTATAGCAATATTTTAAGCTATTTTCTGGTCTTTGTATTTTTGTCGGATTTTTTAAAGGACTACTGTCAGCTCAAAAACTTTAATATAATTTATAATATTTTTAATATAATAATAATTTCATTACGTTTTGAAAATATTTTTTTTTTCAAAATGAAGTATATATAAAAAAAAGATTTTTTAAAAAGGAGAAAAACGTATATTTACATTTAGTGTATGACAGGATAGCGATATGCATGCAACATGGGTCGGACAGTGTTTAAAAACCTGTTAGTCTCTATGGGTTTTTTTGCTTCACTCTTTGCACAGAATCGTGAAAAAACCATAGAGATTAACTGTCAGAATGTCATTCATTGGCTGAGAGCACTCAGCTGACACTCTCAGATACAAATGGCGATGGGATTGGCATCTGGCTTCTGCAGCTCGACAGAAGCCAAGTGCAGTTAAGGAAACCTAAAAGTAGGCTCGACACCCGGTGGGGGCCAAGGTAAAAGGGCAAAATGTTTGCCCCATTACGGAGAACAAGACTATTGTACTCCTACTATCATAACCATAACTGCCGGCCCCATGAACCCGAACAAACCCTGACTGGTGGCTTCTGATTTACAACACAAGGTTCCAAAGTCAGAACAGTGTGTAACACTAGCAACTAGGCATCACTGCCAACCAAATGTTGGAGAGAACAGGGCTGTTGTACTCCTACTATCATAACAATAACTGCGTGCCCCATGAACCGGAATAAACCCTGACTGGTGGCTTCTCAGTGACAACACAAGGTTCCAAAGTAAGAAAAGTGTGTAGCACTAGCAACTAGGCATCACTGCTAACCAAATGTTGGTCGTATAGAACACTTCGACCCTGAATACCCACTTTACCTGATTATATGGACGAAGCACCACTTAAACCCACAACTCAGAGTGACTTATTGGGACTCCCTGTTGTAGGAAGCACATGCCAGTGAAAGTAAAAGCAGGAATTCCATTTGAAGAAATTCCTTAAGCAGGGATTTATATACTAATTAAAATAGCTTCTCTCGTCATGGTGATTAAACCTGTTTGAATTTTGACACATTTACTTGTGCTGGTCAGCTTCCAAGTGGACCTGTATAAACAAAGTTTGCAGGAATCTCTGACCAGGAAAACTCCTTTGTTGTAGGGAATACGCTTTAAGATATGGCTACAGGTAGTGGTTAAAGTTCGAATTTCCAGAGCCAAGAGCATGAACAGCACAAAACCTGTCTAAGTTGGGTGACTCTGTGGTCTGTGCGACTCATGAGAAAAACACATCAGATCAGAATGTTTAAATGTATCCCCACTTAAATAGGTACAGCTACAATCCCAAATATCTAATCAGCCAATCATGTAACAGTAAATCAATACATAAAATTATGGAGACATGGTCAAGAGGTTCGGTTGTTGTTCAAGCCAGACATCAGAATGAGTCAAGAACAAAAACTTTAAACTTGGAAATATTAATGGTGGCAGACATGGTAGTGTCACAGCTCTTCTCATCCCTCGCTGCACTGCATCTTTTCCCTCAGTCGATACCACGCCTCCGCGTCCAGTCCCTCTTCATGCCCTGTGTTCAGCTAGGGGGCGTTTGTGACGGTAGTATATGGTATCACCGTCAAGCATTCCCTTCTTCCCATAAAAGAAAATCAACCAATATTCCACAAGTAGAAATATCCCTGGAATCGCTGAATAATCCACACATGAGCCAAAGCTTAATGCTGGAACAAGACTGATTTACTGGCACACAGAACTCACAATTTATGCAATACAAAACTCCTCCTCTGGGCCAGCCTAGATAATTGAGTTTCTACAATACACAAAGCTCAATTATCTGCTGGCCAGAAACATTACAGTTTTTAACAATTTCAGAAAAGTACTTTTTATATTACATACAAACATAATTTTAACATCCCTGGGTAGCTGAGGATACTCGTAGTCATATATCCAAATCTCACGAATTTCCGTTCGGTAGTTTCCGTGTCGCATCGTGTGGAAGTTTCACCGGCTCGCCATGTGGAGGTATCCGAGCTAGAGTTCCATAGAATCAGTAGCAAGAGCCCGTCTCCGTTCGCATCTAACTACACGAAAACCACCGTTCGTATGGTGCAGCTGGTTACATGTGAATGTTCCCCTCATTCGGTAGATTCCATCTACCGAATGCCAGTTTGATTCGTGGAGGGGAATGTATACATCCAGGACTTCCATGAAGACTGGGCGTTCGCATGTTTGCCTTGCCGAAAATAGTTCCAGGCTATACATGCGTACGCCCCGCTGACCGCATTCGTGAGTTTTAAGATGGCCGCCATCCTTTGTTCTCGCCACGTGTTCGTATGTCGAATGGCGGCCACCCAGGAGCAATTAAGTTGTGATTTTCTCCCCGTTCTAAGGCTGATTGCTACCCAGGGTAGGTGGTCTCTTGTTCGGTAGATGAATACCAGCTTTCACATACATAACCAAAGAACTGAATACAGAATACAAGTATTTAAACAGCAGGGAGAGGATATAACTGAAGGCACACAGGTAAGTCTAAGAGATCCTTCACAGCGTTCATGCTGACATCATGTATCTATGACGTGGAATGCCTGGTTTCTCCCTATTTTAACACAGCTTCGGTATATGTGACCGATATTATCTCTGTATGAGCCGGTGATGACACAGCTTCGGTATATGTGACCGATATTATCTCTGTATGAGCTGGTGATGACACAGCCTCGATATATGTGACCGATATTATCTCTGTATGAGCCGGTGATGACACAGCCTCGGTATATGTGACCGATATTATCTCTGTATGAGCTGGTGATGACACAGCCTTGGTATATGTGACCGATATTATCTCTGTATGAGCGTGTGATGACACAGCCTCGGTATATGTGACCGATATTATCTCTATATGAGCTGGTGATGACACAGCTTCGGTATATGTGACCGATATTATCTCAGTATGAGCCGATATTATCTCTGTATGAGCTGGTGATGACACAGCCTTGGTATATGTGACCGATATTATCTCTGTATGAGCGTGTGATGACACAGCCTCGGTATATGTGACCGATATTATCTCTGTATGAGCCGGTGATGACACAGCCTCGGTATATGTGACCGATATTATCTCTGTATGAGTGTGTGATGGCACGGCCTCGGTATATGTGACCGATATTATCTCTGTATGAGCTGGTGATGACACAGCCTCGGTATATGTGACCGATATTATCTCTGTATGAGCGTGTGATGACACAGCCTTGGTATATGTGACCGATATTATCTCTATATGAGCTGGTGATGACACAGCTTCGGTATATGTGACCGATATTATCTCTGTATGAGCCGATATTATCTCTGTATGAGCTGGTGATGACACAGCCTTGGTATATGTGACCGATATTATCTCTGTATGAGCGTGTGATGACACAGCCTCGGTATATGTGACCGATATTATCTCTGTATGAGCCGGTGATGACACAGCCTCGGTATATGGGCGTCGTATCTGCCATGAAGGCTGGTGACACGGCCTGGGTATCGTGATATTATCTCTGTATGGTGTGTTGACGCAGCCTCGATATGTGGGCCGATATTGTATCTCTGTCTGAGGGCGGTGATGACACGAAGCCTCGGTATGTGACCCGATGTTATCTCTGTATGAGGGTGTGTTGGGCGGGCTAGATGGGCGAATGGTTCTTATCTGCCCGTCACATTCTATGTTTCTATGTTTCTATGATGACTGGCCTGGGTATATGTGGCCGATGGCCATCTCTGTATGAGCCGGTGATGACACAGCCTCGGTATATGTGACCGATATTGTCTCTGTATGAGCGTGTGATGACACAGCCTCGGTATATGTGACCGATATTATCTCTGTATGAGCCGGTGATGACACAGCCTCGGTATATGTGACCGATATTATCTCTGTATGAGCCGGTGATGACACAGCCTCGGTATATGTGACCGATATTATCTCTGTATGAGCCGGTGATGACACAGCCTCGGTATATGTGACCGATATTATCTCTGTATGAGCCGGTGATGACACAGCCTCGGTATATGTGACCGATATTATCTCTGTATGAGCCGGTGATGACACAGCCTCGGTATATGTGACCGATATTATCTCTGTATGAGCCTGGTGATGACACAACCTCGGTATATGTGACCGATATTATCTCTGTATGAGCCGGTGATGACACAGCCTCGGTATATGTGACCGATATTATCTCTGTATGAGTGTGTGATGGCACGGCCTCGGTATATGTGACCGATATTATCTCTGTATGAGCTGGTGATGACACAGCCTCGGTATATGTGACCGATATTATCTCTGTATGAGCGTGTGATGACACAGCCTCGGTATATGTGACCTATATTATCTCTATATGAGCTGGTGATGATACAGCTTCGGTATATGTGACCGATATTATCTCTGTATGAGCCGATATTATCTCTGTATCAGCTGGTGATGACACAGCCTTGGTATATGTGACCGATATTATATCTGTATGAGCGTGTGATGCCACAGCCTCGGTATATGTGACCGATATTATCTCTGTATGAGCCGGTGATGACACAGCCTCGGTATATGTGACCGATATTATCTCTGTATGAGCCGGTGATGACACAGCCTCGGTATATGTGACCGATATTATCTCTGTATGAGCCGGTGATGACACAGCCTCGGTATATGTGACCGATATTATCTCTGTATGAGCTGGTGATGACACAGCCTCGGTATACGTGAACGATATTATCTCTGTATGAGTGTGTGATGACACAGCCTCGGTATATGTGACCGATATTATCTCTGTATGTGCTGGTGATGACACAGCCTCGGTATATGTGACCGATATTATCTCTGTATGAGCCGGTGATGACACAGCCTCGGTATATGTGACCGATATTATCTCTGTATGAGCCTGTGATGACACAACCTCGGTATATGTGACCGATATTATCTCTGTATGAGCCGGTGATGACACAGCCTTGGTATATGTGACCGATATTATCTCTGTATGAGCTGGTGATGACACAGCCTTGGTATATGTGACCGATATTATCTCTGTATGAGCTGGTGAAGACACAGACGGGGTCTATGTGACCGACATTGTCTCTCTGTATGAACTGATGTGAAGACACAACCTCAGTATTTGTGACTGATACTATCTCTGTATGAGTTGGTTTGTAGATACAGCCTAGGTATATGTGACCGACATAGTCTCGCTACATGAATACACAATCCCAGTATATGTCACTAATATAAACACTATTACAATATAGCCCAGTTCTAACAGAACACAAGCACAGTTTTGGCACGCATAATGGACTGGGGAGTCTCTACTTCACCTGCCATTAGTGTATCTTAGTATCTTGGACCTTATCTGACTACTTCTATCTGTATGCTACGGTTTAACTTTACTTAGTGGACATTTTGATTAAGATTTGACTGACAAGCTGTGTATGTCATGGGGGCACACCTAGTAATAATAGTTTTTTTCGATGATTGCATTATTTAACAGAATACAATGCTTCTGATCTGCAGTCAATAAGCTGCAATCTGTACTATTTTCTGCCAGGTTTAGAAAGCTTTATATTCAGGTTCCAGGCTCGTCTGCTTTTAGGATTTTCTTACAGTATAATAATTTATATTTGAGAACATATCCTAATTATACTGTCGTCATGGCTCTATCATCAAAAATAGGCAGCGCACCAATGCATACTGTTTTAAAAGCAACAGGAGCTGTGCGTGTAAAAAACAGAAGTCTATTGCACAGTGAGATGTCTGTTCCCACGTCTCAAAGCACAGATAATGCCAAATGACAAGATGAGACACGAGGAACCTGTTTAATGCTCTGCTTTTTGCCACATTTTGCAAAGATCCAGATCATAAGTAAGACAGGATAGTCGCATTGGTATTTCAGTCTCATATCCTTGCAGTTTATACAAGTTCTTTGTTAATAAGCAATTTAAAAAAAAAAAGAAAAACGCAAAAGTGACAGTGCCACTTTAAATCTGCAACCAGCGGAACAATATTATATAATCAGAATTACAATATTATATAAGCAGAATTAAATGAAACAATGCGTTGCTTGAGTGCATTACTGTTCCCGCACAGTTTGTCTAGGTAAAAAAAAAAAAAAAATACTTATTGTCTTATTGTTTGGATTGAATGCTAAAGAATTGAAATGACATTTTAACAGACTGTCTTTAAAATATCATCCAGGTGACACAACTAATGTCATTAATCAAGGCGTTGCCTATTGGCCATTCCAGTGGGGTGTGATATTTTCAAATATTTGAAATAGTTTCAGTTTGAAATGCTCTATATTGGGGCATTGAGGCAGAGCATGTACAGTATGTAGAAATCGCAGCATATAACACTGAGAGAGGGTTCAACCTTCTAGAATGAAAGGGATGTGTACAAAACTAGGAGAGTGAGATTTCTAGGAGTACAGCGGACAGCCTTATATTTAACCACACTTCCTTAATACAAATTTAATCCCAGAGTCTAATAGATGCAGCAAAAAGGTGATTATAATCTTTATTTTAATATTTATGGGACACACAGGGAAAGGGGAGGGGGGGAGACCTATGTAACAATGGACAGGGACACTAACTCTTTAGGAATAGAGGTTTGGATTCCTAATCCTCTAGTTTTCCTTTAATGTCCTTGTCTCGTTTAGTTTTTTTGTCGTCTATAGCACGCATTGCTTTTCTCCCAGACGGTAAAGAATTAAGCTATATGTCTGCCTGTATGTAGGTGCTTACGTCCTGCCTCCCCTAAGAGGCTAAAAGGGGATTTTTTTATTAATATTTTTCTTTTTTTGCATAATTTTTATTATTTGCATATTTTTGTTTCATACATGATCTATGAATTACATTAAAAATGTGGTTATTTCCACTGTTAATTAAGTGTATAAAAAGTCTGCCATCTAGACCACTCAATAGTTGGATGAAGACAGAACAAAAACGGATGCATAAACTAACCTTGGCGGCTAGAAGGGCCTAGGTCCAATCCTGGCTTAAACCTGTGATCCCCCATCAACACAGTAATTCTAAACCTTATGGACAGATTGACTGCTCAGGTTAGGGGCACCATGAAGACATTTGATAAAGTATGGACTCATGGATGTCTAGCGACATAAGTGTACATGGTGGATGGGGAGAAATGATTCCTACCCCATGCCCTGACGGCTGACCCATTTGACCTCCAGAGTATGTTTTTTGAGCTCCAACACCGACACTGACTATTGCGAGGTCGTAGCTCTGTGGTACCGGGTTAAACTCCCCACACTGGTTCAAAGACATAGAAAAGGCTATACCAATTTCACGGTGGTGACCATTCACCTTCTCCATCCCTTTCTGGTTACATATAGTTATCTATATTAGTATTGTTGGAGTTAAGCTGAGTTCAGATGCTTTAGGCCCCAAAGCTCTAAACTGGGCGTATAGACAGAAAGTTCAATAAAGCCCCCCGAAACGTCAGTGTTGTTTTTACTATTGTTTCTTTTTCTAGTTAATATTAATATTTACCAATTATATAAAATTATTTGACCGTCTGTATTAGAGATATTGCAATGAAGCATGTACAGGAACCAGTGTTCCTGTAATTCAATAGGCCTTCACATTCTGCTACTGTGAAAATATTCTCGATGTATGGAAGTTATAGCAATCAACTGTAATGAGCTACTGTCCAAAAAAAAAGCTGCATTTTAATTATGGCTTTCATCAGGAGTGCCCAAAAGGTAGATCCCCAGATACTGTAGGACTGCAACTCCCCAAAAGCTTTGGCAGCCTTAAGACTCATGAGAGTTGCAGCTGAGGATCTATATCTCTTTTCTAGACTATTTTTTTTTTCTGTACGTTAGTTATATAGAAATACAGTAAAGCGTTCCTTGGATTATGTAAATGTGTGATTTTAGGGAAGAATTACCCACTGTAGAAGAATATACCTAAGTTCATTTACTAAACATTAAAATGTAAATGAGTAGCATCTCAAATCACTGCTGAGATTGTTTATGGATATCGATATTTCGTATATTTATATATTTCAAAAAGATAAATATTACTTAATGGAGTAATAATAACGTCTATAGTAGACCCCAGCAGGACTGTTAAAGGTGACACTATCAGCCAATCACAGCCGTTCACTGCTGTCCAGGCTAATGATTCCTCATTAGCCCAGCAGCACAGAGGGGGATGGACAGCTGGTTACTCCTGTTAGCAATAAAATATACTGTTTAAAACTAAATGGAAGGACAGTGCCAGATGAATCCAGACACTTTAACCACTTCAGTGAGACGAAGCAGATACAGATCCTCCAGTGTCTCTTATTATTGTCTCAATTTTACCATTCGGATTAAATTCAAGAAAATTCTTTGTTCAGTGAATAAGCCTGTTGGATATATTCAGCAACTAATGCAAAGCTAAATGTACATTTTCTGGTTAAATATTTTGCAAATTAAGTGAACATGCTACTTTCAATTCGCTGCAATTCACTTTGTAGTAAGTAAACCCCAATTATCTTGCAAAGGAAGAACAGACACATAGAGAGAGAGAGAGAGAAAGAGAGAGAGAGAGAGACAACACCCTCCCACACTGCTGGTCCACAAGGAAGAGACATCCTCCCATTCTGGATGTGTGATTATCCACAAGTGCTGTCAGCATCCATCGCTATCAACAGAGGCACATACACACTGCTCTCTCATCCACACAAAGAATACCCCACCTGCTGATACACCATCAGGATACAACACTACAAAAAAGGTAACATTATATCGAGCTACTGGTGGAAACGTGGGCTTGGGATAACAGATCCAATGTTTGGAAACAGCAGTGGGAAAAATAGCAACATTTAGTTATTCTCAAGAAAAGTGGGAGGTACAGTTTACAATTAGAATTTTCAGGGTGGGGTGATCTGGGTTTTTTTTTTTTTCTCTTTTTCAAAATTCTAAATAAAACCTAGAACAAAAATGAGAATTTATTGCAGAAGTAAAATCCACTTTATTAGAAATAAGATGTAAATCCTTGAAAATATAAAATATTTGTCACTACATTTATTTTTAATGACAATGCAACATATTAAGTATAAACGTATACATAGCACGCTGCAGAGATTACTATATATATATTTTTTATTTTAAATATTATGTTTGTGCATTTTGCTGGTAGAGTTGAATTGTGTTTAATCATTTATTTTCTCCAAGCAATCTCTGTGTCACAGGGCTTTGTCTGTGTCTCACCTCATTGCCAATTCTCACAGGTGTCTCACTTACTGTATGATGGCTATTTAACATGATAAACTGATTTATAGCGTTGTAACTGCTGGTCGGTAATGGGCGTGTTGCTGTGTTTATGCCTCCACCCAAATTGGAAGAACATTCTTTTTCTTCTAGACGATGCTCTATCTTTTTCAGTTATTGTGAGATAAAAAAGGAAGAAGATTAATCATTTGACAACCATGTGATTTTAAAAAAAATTATACAAATGAGGTGATAAGCATACATGGTGTCTTAAAATATGCCCCTATCACATGCGCTTTAGTTCATGCAATTTGTATTCTAAACTCTGTTGTTGAACTGCAACTCTCATAAGGTTTGGTCAGCATTTCTCTGGCTGAGCCTGGTGTGAGTTGCAATTTATCAACAGATGGAAGCCCGATGTTGGATGGCCTTGTCATGGTATCGGCAGAAATGTGATTACAAGATGATGTGCTTCTTTAGAAACAAGGAATTTGGATGACTAAGACAGGATTAGAATAAAACGAAAAAATTTTAAAAAACACAAATATTCAGTGATTTAATCCTCTTATGATCATGAGAAGAAACCATAACCCCCCAAACCATCCCAGAATAATAAAATCAAAACACATGACTTAATATCGAAATCCCATGAACTGTAAACCAAATTTCTAAATTTAAGCCAAGGGGAAGAGGTGTGATCATGGCTGAATTGAAGAATATTCCCCCAAATCGGCTATTTTAGTTTAGTAAATAAACCCCCATTGGGTTCGTGCACCATGACATCCTAGAACAGCAATTATTTTGTTCAGCTGTATTAATAAAAAATTTAGGACAGAACTGTACATTTTTATTAATATGAATGATATACAACAACAATTATTTATAAAAAGATCAGTAAGTCTAAAAGTGTTTCCTTCATTGACATACATTTACGGAGCTCTTATGAATCCCTTAAATTGTGTGATTTAATATATATTGTGCACCACAAACCCAGTTTCTTTTTGAATATTATAATGTGTAGAATTTCAGCTTGGTAACTTACATTTTATGGAAGAACCTAAGTCATCGCAATCACCACCATCTCTTCAGTCCTCCAAAAAGCACCTTCAGATATTGAATATAGCACATAGTGATTTAATATAGTTACAACGTATCATTTTTCTCTGACTCAGAAGCGCAGTTTATAATCATATTCTGATTGTCTATGTCTTTGGCAATCCGAGTGCCTTGTTTTCTTTATTCTAAAGGAAATTGCCTCTTACCATCTGTAAGTGAGCACATGGTGGCTATATACATACACTTTATAGAAAAAAAAGCCTAGCTCTCCTTGCTTCGAATTGAGTAATGTTTATTAAATTAGAAGGTCAGGCCTCTTGAGGACCACTCAAGACCTTGTCTGACCTTTTGACTGAATTGGAAGTAGGGAGTGCTAAGCTTTTCTTTCCTTGTATGTATATGGTGATGACTTGTGAGTTGGTTCCCTGGTGGGGTCTGGATACCTGATCTGTCAGGAACCCACACACTTAGTGGTTGACAAGGGCGAAAGAGGACTGCTAGGCGAGGTCACCATGTACTCCGTGCTGATAGAACTTGAGTACTGAATACCCAGTTTTCTGCTTTTGTTGCCAATTGAGTATAGAAACGCATGTTGAGAGGAGCAGGTATACGTTTTTCTGAAAGAATAAAGTCATACAAGAACCTTTAAGGGCCACCAGCACTATCTTACATTGTAAGTCAAAGATACACTACTGCCGCCAATATCTAATAAATGTATTAACGTGTGGTCAGTTTATTAGCCAAGACACATTGGGGTTCCTGTTTGTTAATGGGTCTTACAGTGGGGTTTGTTTGTCAGATATTAGGGATTCGGTTTCCAGTAACACAAGTGGAAGGATCTTTCTTGGTGACAGATAATGGTCTACAGGCCTAGAAATAGATCAGTTATCATAAAAACTTGGATTGTGAACTCCAAAAACCAGGAGTAAATGGTTCTGGATGTACTTTTAGGACACAGATATTTTTTATGGCAAAAACTCTGGAAGCCAATGTTTGATGATCACTGATCAATGATTGGAAGCAAAATTGCTTAATGGCATCATAAAAAATGATTTCCTTTTCTTAATAGATGGAAAGAAAACTAGAATGATGGTTAACTAACTACTTACCTGGTAATTTGAGCTACTTACCTGGTAATTTGCAGCTTGGAGTGCTAAGACTGAGATTAGGCCGCGGAGGTTGATCCCTGTCTGGGGTACCTAAATAAATGCATTGGAAAAATGTAAAAGTTCAGAATATTGGTCAGTTGTTATTTTTTGTTTTTTTATTGTTTGTTAATTATATACATAAGAAATAAAATGGGATCAGTGTTAGACAACAACACTGCACGCAGATAAATCTTAATATATTTCTTGACACAACCTACAGAGCTCTTTCCTTTTATCCTCCCTCATGGGACACTAGGATTTCATTGTTTACAAGTGAACAGATGCTATCCTCTACCCCCTCCATACTTGTCACTCACCCACTCTACTTTCTCATCCTGTCCTCCCCCTGTCTCTGGGTACCAGCTCTGCAGTAGTAAAAAAAGTAGTGGTTTTCTGGTAAATAGAGATTTTAGCCACGCTACAACAGGTGGAATGTCCTATGGAGCAGTTTTAGGAGATCTCTAATTAACAATGATACAGAGTCATAAATAATACTGCCTGCTTGTGCTACACATACGATACACACGTGATGGTGTGACATTTTGTATGGACCACAGAAGTCTGTATGCTGTAGATACAAAGTTACACATATATTTCAAAACAATTAGGGAAATTCAATAAATTCTGAATTTGTGTGAATTAAATCCGAATGGAAAAACTGAGGTAAATGTAGCTGAACTAGAAAAATTCTCCATCTCACCTATAGTCACAACGTGTCTCTTTTTGCACTCGGATTTAATTTGCAAATATTCAACTTTTAGTGAATAACCCAGAATTTGTACCTGACAATCATACGGAGAACAGGTGTCAATGAATTAATGCAGGTCTCTTGCAACAAATGTTATATCATGTCTCACTTATTAATATATAGAAACTGTCACCACAGCACAGACCGCTGCATATTTACATTTTCAATCATCGTGTGCAGTTTAATGGGTTAATGTGAAATACAGAGAAAGATGGGAAGCAATTCATGTTTGTTTTGTCTATGAGAGGCACCTTCTGCTGTTGCTATGGTGATCTCTCCTCCCTGGGTTCCCATGGAGACAGGATGTGAAAGGACCGCATCGTACAGATACAGAGACACAGACTGTAAAGTAGACGTGCATTAAGAGGGTCATGTTTTCCTCCAGTGACATTCAAGATGGAGTCTCTATCGCTTCTGTACATATTAATATTTACCGTATTTTAATGGGAACTTAGCTACTACCCACATCAATACAAATCATACTGATTACTGCATTCAATCCATAGCTATATCATTATTATTATGTTGTATCTATAAAGTCACAACATTTTCTGCAGCTCTGTACATTTTAGAGAATATGAAAGAACAAAATAAACACATAATCACACAAAACTAATGAAAACAGAAATAGAATGATTGCAGTGAGCTGCCAAATGAAATGTCTCTGTATATCTCTATAAAGTTATGTGAAGGGTGACCAGGCAGGCATTACATTCAAATAAGACATTTCTGCACAATGCAATTACCATAAAGTTAAATGTGAGACATGACAGCCATTTCAGCAGCTCCAAAAGAAAATTTGGAGATATAAAATGTTATAAATATGAAATTGATATGCCTCCCAACGTCACGATTTAAGTGGGACAGTCCTGATTTCAGGGTCTGGTCCTGTCTGACTTTATCCACTGGTGTTCCACTGTGAAACCTGGGAATTGTCCCCAGAAAGCATAGTGACATGCTCGTGCTATGTTCAAGGCACAAGGACCCTGCAGTGAGAACGGAAGCATGCCCTGTACATGGTCCACCTTTGGTGGGCCAGCCTGCTTGATTGGTCAGCATCCTGGCCTACATCCATAGCAGGCTGACCTGCCAATTCCTGCCCCCTTTCCATGCAGGTCTGCCCTCTTTGGGCAGTGTCACTGACACATGTCAATTCAATGGCATGCCTCTTTAACCCCGCCACCTGGTGTCCACTTCCCTAACATGCCTCTTTTACCTCGCCATCTGGTGTCCACTTCACGGACAGGCCTTTATTACCCCACCACCTGGTGTCCACTTCCCTAGCATTCCTCTTTTATCCCGCTCTTTTACCCCGCCATCTGTTGTCCACTTACCTAACATGCCTCTTTTACCCCACCACCTGGTGTCCACCTTACTGACAGGCCTCTTTTAACCCACCACTTGATGTCCACTTCCCTAACATGACTCTTTTACCCCGCTCTTTTACCCTGCCACCTGGTGTCCACTTACCAAATGCCTCTATTACCCCACCATCTGGTTTCCACTTCCCTAACATGCCTCTATTACCCCGCCACCTGGTTTCCACTTCCATAGCATGCCTCTTTTACCCCGCCACCTGGTTTCCACTTCCCTAACATGCCTCTTTTACCCCACAACCTGGTTTCCACTTCCCTAACATGCCTCTTTTACCCCGCCACCTGGTTTCCACTTCCCTAACACGCCTCTATTACCCCGCCATCTGGTGTCCACTTCATGATACGTCAATGGGGTTTGGATAAATCCAGCTCATGGAGAGGCCTATATGATATAAACCCAATCACATTCATAGAGTGTCACGTTATTCACTAAGGTGAAAATTGTCTGGAACTCTAAATGAATTTCAAGTTTTGGCCAAAATAGCAGAACTGAAAACAAAAATGTCCAGTTCAGCTATTTTATTTTTTACAATTATTAGGCAATTTTCTGACAAGTTACACTTTCTAATGCATATTCTGCCACTAAATAAACCTTTCTCATAGATCCATTTATCCAGATGTCAAAATATAGCAGTATGCCACGACATAACATAGGATAGGATAAGAAAAATATATAATAAATCTGGGTAATGATTACACATTTCAGCAGAGCTGGATTAGTCAAAGAAAACAGATAAACCGCCAGTCACCCAAAATAATTAATTAATTTCAGAATGTCTAAATAGTGCGTGAGCAGTAGTTAAAGGGACAATCCACTGCCCAAATACAAAATAAATAAAAATCACTGTTTAGTAGATATAGCCCAAATAAAAACTTGCGTGTATTTAATTATGCATTTTTTTCTTTGGAAATATATCTAAAAATAGCTTCTGCCAGCCCTCTCCTTCCAACCTCCAAACGCTCCCCCCAACTTGTTGTGGCTGTCCAATCACAGACTTCCCAATGCAGCTCAATGAGAAGTGTTTGCAAGGCAGGTGCTCTGGGTAATTGCTACCTCTTTAGTTTAACTCCACTGAGCTAAACAACTAGGAAGTAACAGGACCAGTTGTCCGCTTGAAAAGCTAGGGGGTGTAACCATTATAGTTTATAAAAGTTACAGTTTCTATTGAAATCTGCATGTTTTGCAAAATGAAAAAAAGAAGACTCACTCTTCACAGATAAAGCTTTTTTAGCAAGCTAAAGTGTTTTAGGGGTCTGGAGTGTCCATTTAATTCATGACCTGCCACTCAGCCATGCAGAACAATTAGGGCAGGTACTAGAGGGCACAATTTAGGGAGCAAACTGTGTTAGGATTGTCTGTGTGTAGCCATGTTGCTAACCCATTACAATATATTCTGTCCATTGCTGAAACTTAAAGGGACACCATAGGCATCAAACAAGCTTTAGCTTAATGAAGTAGTTTTGGTGTATCTTTTACCCTGCCATCTGATGTCCACTTCACTGAATTGAGCAGTCTGTTTTTGTGACAATAGTGTCCCATTAATCCTGCTATTAATCAGTCAGTGTAGTTTATGGCCTATGGTAAACCAATTTGGGGAATTCTTTGCACGCAGGTTATCACTTGTATTATTAAATGCTACATGTTATCTTTTATTATCTTTCTTTAAAGTGTTACTGTAAGCACCATAACCACCTTTAATCTGTATCTGCGGCTTTTTGCTTTCATTGGAACTCAATATGTGGAGTAATATGTGGTTAAATGCCACTCTCAGCCAATTAAGTGTGACACTCACAGCTTCCATAGCTCTGCGTCACCGCACCACCAGGGAATATCGAAGTCAACAGGGACCCAGGTAAGTGAGAGAACCATTCCTAAATGATTTGCCTGATTACCAGGGAACCGGCCAGGGCCACTACAGCATGATTGGTGTAACCCTTTAATTTCACTAATCTTTTAAGTTTCTCTGGGTAGAGAATATATTATCTGCTTTGAAGCCGCAGGATTATTCCATAATGATTTGAGCATCTACCAATCAGAGCGCCCGACAGCCCTATCTGGTAATGTGTATATGACAAGAGGGAAGAGTCACATGTCAGAGCGCTCAGGTCAAAATTCACAGCACAGGAAGGCCTTAATAAAAAAATTATAAAGGTTTTTCCTACCTTATTATTACTATAGAGTCCCATCCACCGCTCATGGGTGGAGGCAGGGGGATGGACTGTGGCATGTATACCCCCATTGTTGGGAATTAAACCCCCATTGTTGGAAATTATGCCCCCATACCCATGGATGGGGGCCGGTTGATGGACTGTTGCATGTACACCCCCATTGTTGGGAATTAAGGCCCCCTATATCCATAGATGGGGGCCAGGGGATGGATTGTGGCATGTACACCCCCATTGTTGGAAATGAAGCCTCGTACCCATGGATGGGGGCCGGGGGATGGACTGTGACATGTACACCTCCATTGTTGGAAATTAAGCCTCGTACCCATGGATGGGGGCCGGGGGAACCAGCGCCAGGTTCCCACAATCAACTTATTGGCCCCATCCCTATGAGATGTGCGTTTTTAGTGACTGGGTATATCAGCTGCCCAGGCGCTAAAGTTTTGTCCCTAGTCCTGCAGTGCTGGGGTGTTAACAGGGAGGAGCATCTGATTGCTGCTCACCATTTAGCAGATAAGTTATATCATGTTAGTGACAACACAGTAGCAACGTTCGCTCTAGTGAGGTTGTGGTGTGAGGAGGTCCCCTGTCCCTTGTCCCTTAGTTTTGGGGATTTTTTAGGTGAGGGGGCTCTGATGGCCAAGCCAGATATTGAGTTAACTTTACAGTTATTGCCTGTTCACCCAACTGGTTTAAGTTTGGTAGGTTTTTAATTGAAATGTTCGATAAGTATTTACCAAAGGGTTGTTCAATTAGTATTTCAGAGCATTTTCCACATTCATAGGGGCTATCGGTTTTAAGTTTATTTTCAATAGTGCATGATTTTTTATTTATTGGTTCTGCTCAAGGGAATGTGCGTAACTTGTTATTAGATACATTTTGTTATTTCATCAAACGGACAGGTATTACTTTGACAGTTAAAAAGATGGTTGGACCAACATGCTGTTTGCAATTTCTTGGAATAACGATTGATTCAGTGGCTATGGATTGTCAACTTCCAAAGGGAAAACATTTTTCTAGGCTTATAACTTGAAATGGTTCATATGTTAATAATAAAGATGGTGACACTTAAGTGTTTGCAATGATTACTAGGTCTTTTGGCCTTTTGGCCTTTTCAGGCAGAATTATTCCAATGGGAAGAATATTTTGTACACCAATGGTTTTAGCTTGTGCTGGTAAGTTGCCATGTCAGTGTGTGCAGGTGACAATGTCCATTAAAAGATTTATTAGTATAGAAAAGTGATTTAAGGAGCTACAATTGTAGATCTTTTTTGCAGACCAAAATTTGTCTATAATGACGAGTTACGTTTTTTTGTTGATGCGTCTGGATCTATTGATTTTGGTATATTTTTGCATTACAAATGGGAAGTTGATGCTTGGCCAAAGGATTGGATTGAAGCTGGTTCAACAAAGGATTTGTATTAGAGCTTTTTCCCATTGTCCTAGAGATTTGTAATCAGGATAACAATAACAAAATAAAAGGATATTACTTAATTGTGAAAACCTTTCAGTGGTCTACATTATTAACAGGTTGCATTCCAAATCTGAGTTTGTGGTTAAACGTTTGAGAAATTTAGTTTTATTGTGCTTATGTTGATAATGGATGTTCACTCCCATTTTCTCCCAGTTAATAAAGGTTTTGGCTTAGGAGGCAGTGGCTAATGGTACAAAGTTCCCAGAATCCCTCTGGGAATTAAGTTCGTAAAAATTGGTGATTATGTGAAAAAAGCATTGACTCCGGCTGCTTAGTCTAGTTATGTCTCAGCGTGGAGCAAATGGTTTACGTTTCATCAAAAGTATAAGGTGAATCCATGCGGTGGAAAGTTAAAATATGTTGTTCATTTTGTGCTTTGTTGCATGGAAGAAGGTTTGAGTAAAATATTTTGTACTTTGTGACGATATTAAAAAAAGATCTAAAAGTTAAAGATTTTGTTATTAAGCAAATTTTGAAAGGCTATAGAAAAAGCTTTAAGGTTCTGGTTAAAATGAGACCAATTGATTATAATCTTCTGAAAGAGTTTTTGAGAGTATTACCATTAATTTGTTTCTCAGAATAGGAATTATTTTCTGAGGGGGTGGAGTCATGCTGACCGGTCGCTCATTTTGTGGGCTCTGAGGCAAAATCTTTAAAACATGCTTTAAAACAAGCTTCCAGCCTTACCTTGCCCTGCTGCATCAGCCCAGAGATGAGAGGAATTCACAGCAGTGGGTAAACACGTGATCCGGACCGAGAGCTTTTCGTAGTGTCTGCCTTGCGGCCTACAAGAGGCCTACTCACAGCTGTTGCGGGGGAGGTGGTCGATCCCTCAGAAAGTTGCTGCAAACTACTCTCACAGTCTTCCCTTCCATCCCTTCCTCTTCCCCCTTTGCTGGTGGGGGGTATTCCGGCACCTTCTATTCATGCTGTGGTGGCAAATGATCAGCAATTTATACCCAGCCAGCCTGCCGTGACTAGCAGTGGCACCATGTACAGCACACCCCTAATGGCGGATGCCACAGGCCCCACAGTAATGTCAGGAGCTCTGTCAAAGCTAGACAGGCTCTTCGAAGAATTCTGGCAGAAGCTGTACCTCCGGTGCTTCAACCTGTACTGCAGGCCCCTTCGTCTCACACACCTGGGCAATCATCCACACGTCCTCGGTCACAACACGTGGTTCCCCACTCTCAGAGGGCGTGCCGCTGGCGGAGAAGACCGCGACGGCATCACTCGAGACATGCTGCAAACAGTCCTGAGATTCCCAGATGGGCAGCGAAGGGCAATGGTGAGCAGAAGGAATCAAGGAGCATGCCAAATTATCCTGTCACCACAGCACCAGCCCCTGAGCTCCTGGACTGGCAGAATCACATAATGTTGTGGAACTATGTCACACCTGTAGTGGGTATAGGCTAAATGGATTCTAAGTATGGCCTCGTCTCCCCTAATGCTTAGACTAGCTGCCTGTTTTTCTATTATGTTTGATTTTATTTGCTTCACTCTCCCTACTGTTGGTTTTATTTTCATGTCAACACAGTGGGCTATGTGCCATTATGGTCCGGTTTAATTCTCCTATGGATCTCTATGCAGTGCGATATTTGGTATTAACAGTCACCCACCCAGCAAGTTACCCAGCTTGATTAACTTCATTCCACTCTATCATACACTCTAAGTACATGTGAGCAATCACCATGTCTAACCATCCTTTCTGTGACCGAATGTTTTCCTTATGCTATGTGATTGGACAGGTTTGTCCAGCCTACCTTTATTTTTCAACACTCTTGTTCTTAACCTCTTTGTATTTCTTCATTTAAAAAATGTCACTGTAAGCGTGTTAACTAACCTATGCACTGCAAAAATAAAGAATTATTAAAAAAAAAAGAATAGGAAGTATTTTTTTTTTTATTGTTAATTCTTCTACACTATGAAGTCATTTTTATTTAAAACGGCTTTCATGTTGGCATTTTTTCTGGCGCTGGGTGTTAACTGGGAGGAAATCATTTTAAATGTTGGATTCAGCAGGCTCAAACTGATTATAAAAGAAAAGGCCAATAGGTTACGCTATTTCCGTTGGAAGACAAACTACTCTGTCCAGTAAATTTGGTCCAGTCATATATCATTAAGACCTCGTTTTAATGGCCCCTTTCTGGTACTTTTGTCAGGTTTGCCATTGACCTGATTTCAATTTGAGTATGGAAGTTATGCATGAATAAGTTGAACGTTGCCCATTCACCTATATCTTAGCATTCTTTTCGCATTGGGGAGATAGAAATCTAATTGTTGTAAATTTTAATTTCAACAACTTATTCTTTTTGGCTTATAGATTCCTCTAAGGTAATATGGATAATCAGGTTTGTCTTTAACCCCTTCAGGACCAAACTTCTGGAATAAAAGGGAATCATGACATGTCGCACATGTCATGTGTCCTTAAGCGGTTTATATTCATTGGACCCTGGGCAAGCATTTAGCTTGCTCCCCCCTAGCCCGCAGACTCTTCCCCCCTCCCTACACTCCCTGGCATGCAATTACACCCTCCACACCAACCATCCCACCCCCCAATAAGATCAGAATCACAGTATGACACTCACACAGATACAAACACCGACACACACAGGGGCTCACAATGACACACATACAGACAAATAGATACACAGACACACAGATATACATACAGATACAGACAAATAGATGCAGACACAGACAAACAGATACACAGACACATGCAGATACACCGACACACATGCAGATAAACAAACACACAAATAGACACATACACACAGATAGACTGACACCAAGATACACATACAGACACACAGATAAATATAGACACGCAGATATACAGATACGCAGACAAACAGGCACACATGCAGACATACAGACACACATGCAGACACACATATTCACATACAGACACCCAGATACATAGATCCACACAGGGCCGCCACCAGAACTTTAACTCAGCTCAGGGTCTGGGCCCCCTGGGGCCCGCTTCCAATCCGTACCACAGGGTCTGCCTCCAAATCCCGCCCACAGGAATACACACAGACACAAAAAAAAACACTGATACAAAAGGACACAGATACACACACAAAGATACATACTAACAGACACACATACTGAAACAGACATACACGCATATAGGCATACGTACTGACACACACATACTGAGACATACACACATATACAGACCCACAGGCATACATAGTGACAGATAGACACATACTAACATACATACATACACACATGCATGAGGACATACACATACATACACCGACATACATACACACAGACATACATTTATTCATAGTGGCATACATACATATAAACATACTTACATACAGACATACTGACAAACATACATTCATACAGACACATACATACACACATACATACACAGACATACATTCATAATGGCATACATTCATACTGGCATACACGCATATATCCAGACATACTGACAGACATACATACATACACACAGACATACTTTCATAATGACATGCAGACATACATTCATACTGACATATATGCACAGATACAGACATACATTCATAATGGCCTACATACACAGGGGTCATCAAACTTTTTAAACAAGGGGCCAGTTCACGGTCCCTCAGACACTGTTGAGGGCCGGACAATAAACAATATGAACAAATTCCTATGCACACTGCACACACACGCATAAGGACATAAATACACACACACACACATACATATATAAACAGACAGACACAGAAATATACATACATATTGAAATACATACAGATACATACACACAGACAAACATGCATACATACACCTACTGACTTACACACACAGACGTACATACTGACATACATACATACACACATACACACATACATACACACTGACATACATACACACACACATACTGACATACATACACACATACATACTGACATACATACACACAGACACACATACATACATACAGACATTCTGACAGACATACTGACATACTGACAGACATACATACTGACATACATACATACACACATACATACTAACATACATACTGACATACATACATACATACATACAGACACACATACAGACACACATACATACTGACATACATACAGACATTCTGACATACATACTGACATACTGACATACATACAGACATAGATACATACTAACAAAATGGAGGCTCTTTAGTTTTATTCCAATGGCCATTTGAATATATAAGCTCACCTGCCACGTCAAGGCAAGCCTCAATAGGTGAGTTCCTACACTAGTCATTAGATATTTTGATATCAGCCAAGAATCTCCAGTAAGACAGGGAGGGGTATTGTATAAACCCTTTCACATTTAACCCTTTATAGGGCTTCTACACATACAATAAACGTTGCTGGTATCAGACAAAGTGTAAATATCCTTAATGAGACAGGAAGGGGTGTTTTATAAACCCCTACATACTTAAAGGACCACTATAGGCACCCAGACCACTGCAGCTTAATGAAGTGGTCTGGGTGCCAGGTCCAGCTAGGATTAACCCTTTTTTTCTGTAAACATAGCAGTTTCCGATAAAACTGCTATGTTTACCTATGGGTTAATCCAGCCTCTAGTTCCGCCGCTACACGTGGGGCCCGGGCCGGGCCCGTGACAACCGTTATGGCGGCCCTGGATCCACATACAGATACACATGCAGACACACAGATACAGAAATAGACATAGGCATGCACGCACACAGATACAAAGATACACATACAGACACACATGCAGACCCACAGATGGATACACAGACACAGACAAACTCCCAAAAAGTACTTTTTTTGCACCCTCCTGTTTCCTACCTATCTAAGTGCAGTAGGGTGGCTTCCCTGGGGTCCAGTGGCTGGCTGATGCTGTTGGGAGTCAGAGGCTCTCCTGCTCCCTCCCACACAGCGCTGGGTGTTAACTGGGAGGAAATAACCAGCCATCACTTCCTCCCAGCACTGACTTCATTAGAGGGGACGGTCAGTGCTGCCGTTATCACAGGGGTCCTGGTCGCACTATTAAAGGGCTGCGTTACTGACCGGGCCCCTGAGGTCACAATGCCATTGGGTAGCCCTAAGTGCATTGAACACCCAATGGCTGCCCACAATAATTTCTTTTAGGATCGTTGATTCTAAAATAAATTATTGCGTGCATAGGGCAAATGGGGCAGCTTTGGGACCCCCAGGAGTAACTTGGCCAGGGGCAGCTTCACCCTTTTCCCAGCTTTAAAGACAATATGGCATTAGTTTGTTAAAAGCGCCCAGAAGAGGGCTTAAGAAAGATTTTCTTTTTTGGAATCAATTTAGGCTACATGGTTGACTTGTGTGTAATATGTTGGTGAGGTGTAAGCGTTTTAAGATTTTCTGAAGCCATAGACCAGGGGTCCTCAGACTAGGAGCCCAAGCACTTGGGGCCACCCGATGGGCCCTATATGTTCAAGGGCCCGGTCAGCGCTGCGGCCGTGCACACTCCAGGCCGCGGAAGCTACGCTGACTCCCATCAGCCACAGCCACCCTTCTGCAGAAAAGATAAGCAAAATTTGCTATTTATGTATGTCTGTATGTCAGTATGTGTGTGTGTATGTATGTCTGTATGTACGTATGTATGTGTGTATGTCTGTGTGTATGTATGTATGTCTGTATGTCAGCATGTGTGTATGTGTGTGTATGTGTCTGTATGTCTGTATGTCAGTATATGTCTGTATGTGTGTGTGTATGTATGTATGTCAGTATGTGTGTGTATGTATGTATGTCAGTATGTGTGTGTGTGTGTGTCAGTATGTGTGTGTGTGTGTGTGTATGTATGTCAGCAGTGGCGTACATACCGGTATGTACCCACTGTGGCCAGCCTCTTCTCCTGTGGGGCCCAGGAGTTGGCCGCCTCAGGGCCCCCCGAGGCTGGCCGTGGTATCACCGGGCGGGCAGGCTGGCAGGCGCGCGAGGGAGCACTGTCCCCTGAATGCTCCCTCTTCAGCTCCCTCGCGCACCGCACTGATACCGGAGCCGGAAGATGACATCATCTTCCGGCTCCTGCATCAGTACACGGCGTGCGAGGGAGCTGAAGAGGGAGCACTCAGGGGACAGTGCTCCCTCACGTGCCCGCCAGCCTGCCCACCCGGTGACCGGCCGCCCAGGAGCTCAGCAGCATCACTGGACCCCAGGGAATCCCCTCAGCACTCCATAAGGTAAGGAGGCTGGGGGATTACATTTTTAAAAAAATCATGTGTGTGTGTGTTAGTGTGTGTGTGTGTGTTAGTGTGTGTGTTAGTGTTAGTGTGTGTTAGTGTGTGTGTGTTAGAGTGTGTGTGTGTGTGTGTTAGTGTGTGTGTCTGCTAGTGAGTGTTAATGAGTGTGTCTGTTATTGAGTGTGTGTCTGCTGTGTCTGTTACTGAGTGTGTTTGTTTGTGTGTGTCTGTTAGTGAGTCTGTTTGATGTCTGTTAGTAAGTGTGTGTTTGTGTATGTATGTCTGTCACTGAGTGTGTCTCTGTCAGTAAATGTGTGTGTCTGTTAGCTAGTGTGTATGCGTCTGTTCGTGAGAGTGTGTGTGTGTCTTCAGCACTTACCTTTCTCCAGCGCCGGACTACCTTGGCGCTGGGGATCCCTCCTCCTCTCAGCTCCGAATGCGCATGCGCGGCAAGAGCCACGTGCGCATTCAAACCGTCCATAGGAAAGCATTACTCAATGCTTTCCTATGGACGTTCAGTGTCTTAGAATTGCGGAAGCTCCTCTAGCGGCTGTCACTGAGACAGCCACTAGAGGCTGGATTAACCCTCAGTGAAACATAGCAGTTTCTCTGAAACTGCTATGTTTTCAGCTGCAGGGTTAAAACTAGAGGGACCTGGCACCCAGACCACTTCATTGAGCTGATGTGATCTGGGTGTCTGTAGAGGTCCTTTAAGTGTGTGTGCATCTGCATGCACGGGCGGACATACCGTGGTCGCAGGGGTCGCAGCCCTGCAACCCCTGCGACCAGGTGCCTGCCATGGGGCAGGACCACGGATCAATTTTCGCACCGGGGCCCCATGGGTCATGTGTACGCCACTCTATGTCAGTATGTCTGTATGTCAGTATGTATGTATGTCAGTATGTCTGTGTGTATGTATGTATCTGCATGTACGTGTATGTATGTCAGTATGTATGTGTATGTCTGTATGTCAGTATGTGTGTGTATGTATGTCAGTATGTCTGTATGTATGTATGTATGTCAGTATGTATGTGTTTGTATGTATGTCAGTGTGTGTATGTATGTCTGTGTGTATGTATGTATCTGCATGTACGTGTATGTGTATGTATTTCAGTCTGTATGTATGTCTGTATGTGTGTGGATGTATGTCTGTGTGTGTGTATTTCAGTATGTATGTATCTCAGTATGTATGTCTGTGTGTGTATGAATCTGTATGCATATCAGTATGTATGTCTGTGTGTGTGTATGTATGTCAGTATGTGTCTGTCTGTATGTGTATGCATGTCAGTGTCTGTCTGTATGTATGTCTGTGTGTGTTTGTGTGTATGTATGTATGTATGTCTGTGTCTGTCTGTTTATGTATGTATGTCAGTATGTGTGTGTGTATTTATGTCCTTATGCGTGTGTGTGAAGTGTTCATAGGAATTTGTTAATTATTTTTTATAGTCCGGCCCCCAACAGTGTCTGAGGGACCGTGAACTGGCCCCCTGTTTAAAAACTTTGAGGACCCCTGCCATAGACATAATTAATGAATGTTCTGTTAAGCTCCCTTCCTCTGATATTATTTTACACATAGGAGATAACGATGTTGGCTGCGTAAAGTTGCTGCTAATTATTCAAATGCTAAAAAATACTTTTCGTTCAATTAAGAATATGTTTACAAAGGCTTGCATAATGTATTCCTAGGCTACTTTGGCTTCGCAGACATCATTTGTATGCGTTAGAAAGAACAGAAATAAGATCAATGTAGCTATTTCTAGGATTAAGGTTTTATTCAATGATTTTAGCTATAGGCATGTTGAGTTAGAGGCACGGGATTAAGGGTTATTTTGTGAAGATAAGGTACATCTGTCATGTCAGCCATTGGTTGTGACATCGTTAAAGTTGGTTTACAATTAATGGTTGAAAAGGTCGTGATTGGGCGGCTGAAGGTCAAACCTTCAGCCGCCCAATCACGACCTTTTCAACCATTAATTATAAACCAACCTTTGTTTCGGCTTTGGGGTAATGTTGTTCTCCTTTAAAGGGGGGGAATATACTGTTTTGGAATCTGTTTGGCCAAGACAGTTTTATATATGGCTGATTGGCTAATAAGAGTTGGTTTAATGTTAAACTGGTTTTTATTATGTTTATATATAAAACCTTAAAAAATATCACCATTTGCCTTATGGCAAATGTTATGTAGTGTCCTGTGTGTTTTATTTAAGTTTATTTTACAGCATGCACTGCATATGAGAATTCCAAGTGATTTTCACATTTAAAGGGACACGATAGTCACAAGAACAACTACAGCTCAATGCAGTGGTGCTGTTGTATATAGCCTGTCCCTGCAAGCTTTTTGTTGTAAACACTGCATTTTCATAAAAAAAAAGGTAGCTTAGCAGCACCTCTAGTGACAGTCACTTACACGGCCTCTAGGGGTTCTTCCTGGATCGGTGCTGCACAATGTGTAGCACCAACGTTCAGCATCTCCACGCTCTGCATGGAGGTGTGAAACATTTCCCATAGAAATACATTGAGCCACGCAGATGCAGCAGCATCCGAATGTTTTCCAATAGGCAAGTATTGGATTGGCTGAGACCATTGTAAAATGAGAAAAAAGGTGTGCAAACTCACTTTTTCAGAGCAATCTAAAAGGGGCAAGAGACCTAAGCAGCTACACAGGCAACTATAGTGTCAGGAATACATGTTTGTATATAGTGTTCCTCTAAAGCTAGACTAGCACACTTGGAAACTTAGCTGACTTTTCCAGTTTGGATATTTTAATCTTAAATTTGAAATTCATTTTGAATTCTCACTTTAATTAATAACCCTAATATTTTTTTTATTTTAGTATTAATAAACAGGATACAGATTTCTTTTAAAAACTGAAGAAAAGAACATAGAGACCGACCTGACAACAACAAACATGCAGCTTGGAGATTTTTGTAGAATTAAAAAATAAAATCAGAAAACTTTTATTTAATTTTTCTAACACAGATATTTAGGTTTTATTTTGACATTCTGACAGCAATCCTGAACGTGGCATATTACTTGACACGTTACCCACTTCAATATGATGAATTTCACATGTCAAATTTACAAATAGCAATTTGCATTTCTTGTTGTGATTGCATAAAAAATTACTTGTTCCAGGATTTCTGCACATATTTTATCTATTTCATTTTAAATAAATGTAAATCCTACGTGTTTTACGTTAAAAAAATAAATAAATGGAAAGAAGTTCAATAAAATATTTTAAAGGAGAGAGTGTCGAAAGGAATTTATAAAGAGAGGTACAGAAAGAACAAAGAAATGAATTTCTTATTTCTTAAAATGAGAATATAAAGTGAATTTCAAATTTAAGGGAAAATTAGCAGAACTGAAAGCACAGCACAGCCGACTTTGTGGATTTTTCCGATTTGGCTTTTTTTACCTTAAATTTTTAATTCACCTTGAATTGTCACTTTAGTGCATAACCCTGGAGGATAGTTATATAGAAACAGCATATAAGAAGGAAGGTTAAATGTTTGTGGAAGAGGAGAAAATAACACCATAGATAGGGGAAACAAAATGGAGAAAAATAAAACCAGGATTCGAGACTGGGGTTGTAAAATAAAACATAAGGTAAAATAAAGGATATATCCCAAGAAACATCTCTCGCCTACCTGAGAGGTGAGATGTGGTACGATGTGGTCTTTGTATCGCCATTAATGTCCCAAGTCATCCTTTCAGCATTTGCTATTTCTCCTCTGCAGCACAGATCCATGTGATTTGCTGACTCAGGAAGTTGAGCAAGTCGTCCCCCCTCCCTGTACTTATCCCTACTGTGTTCAGAATCTGCAGGATGCTGCAGTGACAAGGAGTCAGGCGGAGCTATAAGGCATCTATCTGTAGGACGAGATATTTAACCCCTTAAGGACACATGACGGAAATATTCCGTCATGATTCCCTTTTATTTCTGAAGTTGTGTCCTTAGGGGGTTAATCCCGGGTGCTGTTCTGTATTGTTCACACCAGTCTTAAGCAGAGGGAAACAAACCCTTTAGAGAAAGTGGATATTTCATAGAAATCACGCTGACACAGGGTATAGTGTTGTCCAAATCCTTCCTAGGTTCTGGTTGTCATAGACAAGGAGCGTGCTAGATGTGTGCAGGAAGACCTTAATGCAGTAATAAATTGTCCTGAATATCCAAGTTATTCATTCAATTCAGAATTGTAGCTAATTGTTATCCGACTTTCAAAATGAAGGCAAAATTAGCTCATCTGGAAATATTCACCAACTCAACTATCGTAACAGCTTGGGTATTTCAACCTAAATATATTATTACACTTCAGTTTTCTATTATTATTATTATTAATAATTTGCATTTCAGGTTATCAACTCAACAGACATAAAACAAGGTTTAGAAAAAAAGGGAATTGGGGGCACACCAAGGACGTGCGTTTCTCAGCAATGATGCTGCTGTAGTGACCACCATTTATACATAATACAGATTAAGGAACAGAGCACGCATACAAATACAGTTTCACATTTTATAAGGCTACTTATGACCACTAATTTGTCTCCAACATTTCAATTACTGTAGGACCCAACAAGTTTGGGGTACTGCGGTGTAGTGGTGGGCTTAACACAATATGGCCATATGGTGGAACTGTATCCCAATATTGGTTTGGTGGGATAGGTCATTTTTAGTAGCCCTATAAAATGTAACACTGTATTTTTATGTGTGCGCTGTTCCTTAATCTGCATTAAGTATAAAATAAGATTTATTCACAGTTAACTAATAATATGCCAATTTAAGAGTTTGAAATAATTCCAAATCACACACTTTTATGTCTTGACTAAATTTCGTAAATAGTACAAATTTGATTCATTAGGTTATTAATGAATTTGTATTTACATGTAATAAATCTACACAATAAAATATCTGTATAATTTTAAGTAATATTGCTCTGTGTAATACGAGATCATTATATGCTAATTAAATATTTTATGGTTAATTGGAAAGGAAATTAGGTTGCTGTCTCCATATTAATTTGGGTGACATCATTCTGCAACACAAATGAGTTGAGTTACATTTTCTCACAATGCAAAACAAAATATAGTCCATGATCGCACTAGTTGGGAGAAGGATTAAGAGTTTACTTTTTGTATTTGTTTTTTAGACTAAATTTTAGAACCACCCCATTTATTTGTATGTGCGTACCCTATTTCAAGGATCCTGACTCTCTGTACATTCATCTTTGTCTCTTTCTCATTCATTTCAAACTTTAAACATTGCTTACTTGGGAAATATATCAATTTGAGTACTGATTTTATTATCCGTTGAGTGCCACTGTGTCCTTAACCAAATATAGCACCTGTTACACTGCTATTTTTTTCATGGTATTTTATAGGCAATAACTGCAATTACCTGGTGAAGGGCTAACTGAACCCAGTCCCCTCTTATATAATTGTTCAAATGCGACTTGCTGGAGTGTGTTGTTCTTCTGTGTTTCTGCTGTGATTTTGATTACTCTAAACATTCAGAATTTTGTATTTCTCACCCATCTCATTTTTCAACTACCCCTTTATTTGATGTGCATACCATCCTCTGACATTTTTAAAAATGAGTCTGATGTCTGATGTCCTGGCATGGATTTGTCCTAAATCTACTCACTCTAAACCCTGCTAATACAACTTACGAATTATCACTGACTATGATAGTTTTACATTTCAACAATATACTACAGTATCTTAAACCAATTTTCTAATACTGTGTTGCCAGTTTCATCATTGTTGAAACATAAATAACTATTTTCCCTACTTTAGGAAGATGGGCACAAATGAGCAGCTTGAACCCTACTCATTTCACATTGTTTTTCATTACAGGGCTCATGGAGGCTGCATTGATCTTCCTTTGTTCCGCTTTGGCTCCAGTACTGGGTGAGTGTAGTAAGCTGTATCTAATAGCTTACCATTCAGATAATCAACATTTGGTGCCTTGTTGTCAAGACGTGTACACCCCAACACACAAACCCAAGGCAAAGAGTAGCAAAAAAACTAATACCTGTTCTTAGAGTGGCCAGACGTAACGTAAATAGGGAGAGAATAGTCAAAGTCAGGCCGGAGTCACATATTACACAAGATATTAAGGACGAGGTGGAAGTCAAAGGCCAAGGAGTGGAGAAATCATGATAAACGATAGACAGAGCCATGTCAAAACCCTCTCGGTAACAAAGACCATGTCACAGCAATGAACAAATTGAGTCATGGTCTTTTATGGTCCTGGTATTCATAGACGGATTCTCACAAGGCTACCATGGCAAGCATGAGAGGGGCGGCATGGCCGTTGGTGAGATCAAAGATCTCCTTCATCAACCAGCCCATTTTCGGCAGGGAGCCCAGCCTACACATAAAGGACAATACTTTTTCTCCTAATCAGTGGGCTGCTGGCCTGAGGCACAGTGACAGAGTTTAAGATGTTCTGGGCTAATTGGGGGACAGCAGGTGGGGTTATATGACATCATTGTCATAATCCTTGTATTACCGGCTCCGTCTCTATATAAGTATGGGAAACAGAGTGGGTCTAAACAGGACAGACAGCATAGAAGGGAGCAGGCCAGCTACCATGCTTCCCAGCAAGGGTCTTGCCAGGCTAGCAGCAGCCTGCCTTTCCCAACCCAGTGGCCAGCCACCCGTGTTCTCGTGTGTCTGCATGGGTCAGTGCATGTGTGTGTGTGTGTGTGTGTGTGTGTGTTTGCCTGCATGGGTCAGTGTGTGTATGTGTGTTTGCATGGGACAGTGTGTGTGTGCATGGGTTAGTGTGTGTGCATGGGTCACTGTTTGTGTATTTGCATGGGTCAGTCTTTGAGTGTCTGCATGGGTCAGTGAGTGTGTGTGTGTCTGCATAGGTCAATGAGTGTGTGTCTGCATGGGTCAGTGAGTGTGTATGTGTCTGCATAGGTCAATGAGTGTGTGTCTGCATGGGTCAGTGCGTGTGTGTGTGTGCGTGTGCAAGGGTCAGTGAGTGTACGTGTGTGTCTGTATGGGACAGGTTATGTACATACATACAAAGGCATGTATATTAGTATATTTGTATTGTATTAAAAATGAATGTGTGCTCTGTGTGTGTGTGTGTGTGTGTGTATATATATATATATATATATATATTAAGCAGAATATAATTTATATACAGAAATTACAATAGCACACATGCATTAATATACATGTATAAATGAAGGGACTGCAACGGTGGGGGCGTATTGAGGACATTGGCCTTGGGGCAGCAGGAGGGTAAATCTGGCCCTGCATGGTGTCGCTAGAATGCAAGAACTGTTATTGCACCAAACAATTACACAGATTCAGTGAGGTATAATATGTCAAAGCAAGAAGTGTTCCGTATCATAGGTGACACCAGAGTGACAGAGAGCATTAATTCTAGTACCACCACGGTGGTGTCCAGATGGAGGGTGATTTGTTACACGTGGAATATTTTATTAATGAATGAGTACTACTTAGTTACTGGTTAGTTGGTTTTTCACTTTAATTTCAGGTTTGTTAGAGCACTGTCTGAATTTGACGCCACTAGTAAATTCTAGAAAAGAGAAATATAAGTACGACATAATTGGAAAAAGAAAAGCCTAATTCTTTGATGTTGGCCTACTTCTCATCAATTGAAGTCCACAATAGCTACAGAGACTTTCTCAGTGTGTCTACCGATCCAGCGCTCCAGTGTTCACTCAGACATGTAGAGAGTCATTTAACTACACCCCAAAAATTAAATTACTGGACAACGGCAAAAAATTGTGTTCTCAACAGTTTTAATGACACACTTAATTTCCCCTGTAAAATACTATCAGCATTTATGCAAATGAGGCATGTCTAGAAACTTGCTAACTTTGATATCAGAACATTGCAGTTCTGCACATCAAAGGGAATATAAATAAGAATGAAAATTACACTTAAATTTCAAAAAATATAAAGTAGCTAAAATTTCTATACATTTAATTTCCCTTATAAATTAATTTACTGAATTAAACAGAAAAAGATATGTTTCAACTAATTGCAGTATTTAGTTGCTATCTGTTCTAGTTCATAACAAAGAATATGTTTTACGCCTGTCTAGCAGTTAGTGAAAAAATGTGTAGCTCTTTAGTGTCCCCTACTGGTCGAAGAATAAAGTCCTGAAGCACTGTCGAAGGCAACTAAGTTTTCATGACTAATTGCCTTGACTTTAAAGTAGACCAGTCACCTTAAAAATATTGCAGCAATCACTGGAACCTCCATAATTGATGGACTAGCATCATTTTAAAATCTGTTTAGATGTTTATAGTATATTTTTCAGAATGCTTTTCAATTGACCATAATCTTCACTTCTTGTCCATAAGTTTTATGGGTGTGTATCTGGCCTCCTGTTCTTGAGCGAATTACTGGGTTTTGAATAAATAGGTAACCGTTGCTGGCAACTGATGGGGCAAGTTTCAGTAGTGACATCTCTTAGCATGAAAGTAGTTACGGTACATTCTGTAAGTAGGCAGCAAAGCTGATTATATACCGTAAACCCAGTTGATACAAAGACTCCGGACTCCCCCGTGGATTGTTCTCTGATTGTTAAGCTCCGATACATTGTGACTTACCTTATTGGCACATTTTACACTAAATTAAAATATAGAATCTTATTGGATATTTTAAAAGAAATCATGCAGAACAAGGTGCGGAAAATAGAATATTCAGGAAAAAGCATGAATTCATTTCTAGAATCAGGACTAGTTAAATGTCACGTATCTGGCAAGAAATAAATAAAGATGCTGGACTTAATGGGGTAATAAGTATACATACAGCTCCTTGACAGCCCTATGTAAATAGGGCATTGCTTATTACTAACCACCCAACAGTTTTGGTTTTGGCAGAACAGTCCTGATACCGGTCTGGCGGACTCATGTTCCGCAGTACCGTTTTTGTCTGGGACTCCTTGGTTTGTTCCAATGATATTACTGACAAAACCTGGGCCATTTGTTGTTCTTGACTGGGAACCACCCAGAAACCAGTGATAATGTGAAGTAACTTGGAGGCTGTTTGGAAATTGTGATCTTTTTAAAAAAAAATTGTTTGTGTTGTGTTGTATTTTTTTCAACAAATATTCAGTTGCCTAAAGTAAACACAAATCATTTTCTTTTCCAATGCAGGTGCCAGCGAGGAAAACAAACAGTCTGATCCATTTCACTATGGTAATAAAGTAGGCCAAATCTCTGACGTGCTCACTGGATTATTTACTTATAGTTTACAATATAAACTTATTTTTGGCAATTTAAATGTATCTGTAACTTATTTTCTCTAGATAATTATCATCCACAGTAATAAAATAGAAGTATAAATTTAATTCAATTTCCTAAACATCTACATTTTGCCTGTCTAATTTCCAAATCCAGTATGTGCCCATTATAATGGCTTCATCCAAGGTATTTGTGACAATCCATTCTTGTATTCGATTTGTTTTCCTTTATTATTTTTCTATGGCATTATTATACTATTATATAGACAAAATAAAGTATTGTTCTATTATTTAGAATATGGCAATATTGTTCTGTTATTTATGCTACAAAGGTTCTATCTGCAAAGAGAAATCAATACTCAAAGGATAACATGACCTTCTCAGCCTTTCAGGATGCTACCAATGTCCAAACTTGCTTTTCATCCAATTTATGCCACACATTAGCCATATTTGCAATGATAAATATACTGTTACATTTAATAAAGCAATTACAGTTGGAAGGTTACCTATCCAGAAGCTAAAGGGAGTTTCATTTGGTAGTAGCTGAATCACAAAGGCGAGTCATTTTAGGTCGATCATTAATCAGCCTCACGTGTCAGCTATACAATTAGCCTTGTGTGTCATGAGTTTTTATACATCATTGAACCAATACATTTTCATATATGTAATGATGCAAAGGCAGATTCTTAAGATCCTTATGAGGTTAAAGCACCATAGAGCAACAACGTTACAGAGAGGTCAGAGAGTTGTCCTCCACGGTGTAGACTGACACTTGTGTAGAAACCCACAAAGGTATAGTTTCAACACGGCACCTCTATGATTGCCCAATTTCAATAGAAACCATGTTAAGTATTGGAAAGCTGGAATGCATGGCAAGGATACCATTCATTAACTCATAAACTTGAAAAAGTAGGAGCAGGTCTTTGGTGGAAGTCAATAGGCCCGATGATTATCCAAATGTTTGAATATTGGTCAAATAACATGAATCCATTTTACAGAATGATGTGCACACTACATGACACATACTATGCCATCCTGATGTTCCCATACTCCATTCCCCAAAACACATTGCTAGCCATATTCCAGAACATTTTTCTAAACATCAAAATTAGGTTGTCATCTTTATTGATCTTACCAATCATAATTGGCTGCCAGAAGGGGAGAAAGAGTTGTACGGAGCTCCACTTGATTCCTCTCTTCTTCATCTCTTCTTCATCCAAGAATGGAAAAGTCTCTTTATGACCAGTCAGAAATTGTTTCTCTGTAGCCCATCAATAACCATGGCTGGGAATTACCTTTTTTAAAGAGACCTAAATCTCTGAAATATTCCTGTTCACATATATTTAGCCTCTTTTTCCCAATCTCAGTCTTTCATTTCCTTCTTTCCCATCGACACCTTTACACAACAATAGTGACCTGGTAATTTTTTGTATTTGTTCTGCTTTCAAATTCTTTATCGAATATCTGTAATTGTGACTTGATTGTTACTGGAAATACGAATGTAATAATTTCTTACTATCGTTTTAACTACTAATAACAAGCTATTTAATGTAAACATTTTCTCTTGTACCCAGATTATGAAAGTCTGAGAATTGGAGGACTCGTTTTTGCAGTTGTCCTCTTCACATTGGGCATCCTCCTAATTTTGAGTAAGTGTGAAAGGGGAGATAATTTTTTTTTTTTGTTTCATGGGCAATGATTATCGGCAATTATTACTCCAAAATCTGTGTATAGATGAGTGAATGTTTGCTCATTTGCACATATGGGTTAATTTGATAGTTGAGAAACACACAGAAAAGTGGAAAATCTCCTCTATGCTGCAACTCCAACAAAAAGAAAAAAAATGAAATACACAGTGGCTACTTACTATAGCTGATCGATTCACTGCTGGGATTCTGGTGCTGGTTCCATAGTTCCAAATTTCATCTTTACCACAATTCCAAAAAAGAACAGTACTTGGTAATCAGTAAGCTTCAATTCATCTCCACAAGGTGGATCTTTAAAAGTACTCAGTTTATTGAACAATATGCAACATAATACAGAAAAGACACACAGACCGCATAAATAACTTTCTTGATACAATCCTAGATAAATTCACAAAAAAATCCAAAAAGCACTGTAAAAAAATTTCAAAGTTCCAGATCCAAGTACCTGTGAGAAGAGGTAACGAAGGCTAAGAATTACCCTCTGCGTGATCTGAATGCATCTAAAATTTACTCTAACCTTGATAAAGCGCTAGGGTAAACGTGAAACGCGTTCAGAACCCGCTTAGGCTAATCCTCCAAAGCAGGACATTATAACATTTATTTTTAACAGTGACCATAAAAATTGGGAATTACTGATAATGTCTGTTAAGATCTATAGTCTATGCAGACCTATATGGAAAGAAACTGCACTGAGAAAAATTTCCACTCTGGGAGTTTTAGGCAGGTCCTATTATTCAGACACTATAAGGAAGTGGTATGACCTTTGACCCTAGGTGACGATTTACCATAAAACCAATTAAAAATAGTAAAGATTTTACAAGAAAATAAGTAAAAGGAGAGCATTTGTGTGCACACATTGTTATATTTTATTATCATCATGTGCTTCTCCGTACGTTTATTTTATGATGGGTAACCGTTTATGTTGTCGTATATGTGCATATTGCATTGTCTCTCTTTCTTTGGTTACAAGGTAATTATGTCTATTGCATATTTTTTTTACAAGAAAATCGTTATTCTCTGCATTTTAATGATTTTCTTTTGCTAATCATTAATTGGAAACCATTACGCAAAAGCAAAAAAAAATCTTGCAAATCCAGTGTCATACATAAAATGAGCATAATGTATGTACCAGGGATAACAGCATTACAGGAATTCATATTCAATAAGATCAAATAATCATTGAATATATGTATTATTATTTTATTTATAAAGCCTCAATGTGTGCTGAACAATGGGTACGATATACGGATCTTCACTTTAGTGGCTATAGTATCAGAATTCCCCTGGTGCCATGCTCTGGTTATGTGTCAGTTTGACACACACACCGAGGGTCCACAATTTTGTCCAAATTTGGATGACATCCTGAATGACAATGCGGGTTGTTCTGTTCAACCAATAAATGCTGCCCAAACATGAATAGTAAAGTGGCACTGTCACAGTCTGTGGACTTTGTATGATTTGCAGTGCCTCCCGACGGTGACATCGCCACTGGGTGTCCAGTGTCCAAAAGGGGAGCTGGCAAAGGTACATTTTACTTACCTAAACCTGTCCTTTTGTGGGTGCCACCATCCTCTTCCCATTGGTCCTTTTCTGCTTCTGGTGCTTCAGCTACCAGGAGCCGACGTCACTTCTGTACTCTTGTGCATGAGCATGAGTACAGCATTGAGGTCTATGGAGAATCCCGTGACACCGCGGGATGCTCCATAGACAGAGCAATTTTCCCTGCAGCTGTCACTGTGGAGATTGACCCATCTTGACAGCAGTAGCTCCATCCAGTGTTAAGAAATGTCAGGCTTAGGAAATATAGAGAAAATTAAGTTCCTACTTTGTCTATAAAGATGGCAGAGTTGGAGATTTTTTTTCCCAAAATGTTGTTTTACCCTAAACATTTCATAAACTCCATTAAAAAGAAAGGAGATCACTGCCCAGAAACCAAAAATCTAGCATGTGTGACACTTTTATCCAACTTGCAGAGCGAGGTGACCCATGAACTCACAATCTTAATACGATCGTGGGAAATGAGACAGAAGGTCCTTATATCAGAGCCAGCATTTACTCTGCATTCTCTGAATAAGAAATAATTTAACTGATTATAAATTGACTGAATTAAACAAAGAGCTCACAATTTACTTGTGGGACAGTTAGATGTAGAAGATAACATAGTTTGAGTATGACTTGAAGGTAACTCATGGAACAAGACACTTGTACTAACAAAAAATATCTCAAATGCTGAGATTTCTCACAGAACACACTGTACAGCCAGGTCTAAAATTGCCTACAAGTCAGACTAAGTCATGGGTTTACAGTGAAGAGTTATGTTCATGTGATGGAAGTATCTACAGCAGTGATATGGTATATGGCAGTGACAGCAGCCAAGTTCATTTGTTATGGTGCCTTACCAAACATGTCTTTGCTTTCAGGCCGGAGATGCAGATGCAACAATCTTAACCAAAAACAAAGGTAAGACAGACACGGGACAGCCAAGGTTTCATTGTCATTTTATCTATAATTTATTATGAACTGAGATTGATTGAGAAGCTGCCTCTCTCGCAATGAGTGGGATTGCGTATCATAACATTATATGATAAGGTCAATACATGCAATGTAATAGAATGTTCCACTAACCCAAATATTTTTTATAAAACCCAGGAATACACTGATCAGCCACAACATTGAAACCATTGACAGGTGAAGTGAATAACATTGATTATGTTATTACAATAGCACCTGTCAAGGGGTGGGATATATTAGGAAGGAAGTGAAGCTCTTGCTTTTCATGTGTTGGAAGCAGAAAAAATGAGCAAGCGAAAAGATCTGAGTGTCTTTGACAAGGGCCAAATAATAATGGCTAGATGATTGGGTCAGAGCATCTCCGAAATGACAAGTTTTGCAAGGTGTTCCTCGTATGCAGTAGTTAGTACCTACCAAAAGTGGTGCAAGCAAGGACAACCGGTGAACTGGCATAAGGATCATGGTCGCCCAAAGCACTTTGATGCACCTGGGGAGCGTCTGGTCTAATCACACAGAAGAGCTACTCTAGCTCAAAATGCTGAAAAACCTAATGCTGGCCCTGATATAAAGTTGTCATACAGTGCATCACAGTGTACTGCGCATGGGACTGCATAGCCGCAGACCGGTCAGAGTGCCCATAATGTCCCCTGTCCAAAAGTGCAATTAATGGGGACTAGAGTGTCAGAACTGGACTATGGAGCAATGTAAGTAGGTTGCCTGAATTAGGTGGATGGCCAGGTACATGTGTGACTTTTACCTGGGGAAGGGAGGGCACCAGAATGCACTATGGGAAGAAGTCAGGCCAACAGAGACAGTGATATGCTCTGGACAATGTTCTGCTGGGAAACCTTGGGTCCTGGTAATAATATGGATGTCACTTTGACACACACCACTTACCTAGAGATTGTTGCAGACCACGTACAACCCGCCATGGCAATGGTGTTCCCTGATGGCAGTTACCTCTTTCAGCACCCTGCCACAGTACAAAAATTGTTTAGAAATGTTTTGAGGAACATGACAAAGAGCTCAAGGTGTTGCCTTGGCCTCAAAATTCCCCTGATCTCAATCCGATTGAGCATCTGTGGAATGTGCTGGAACAACAAATTAGATCCACGGAGGACCCACCTAGCAACTTGCGGGACTGAAAGGATCTGTTGCTAATGTCTTGGTGCCATATAGCACAGGACACATTCAGGGGTCTTGTGGAGTCCATATCTCGAAGCATCAGAGCTGTTTTGGCAACATGAGAAGGACCTACACGATACTAGGCAGGTGGTTTTAACATGGTGGCTGATTAGTGTATAACCATTCTCCCACCCTTGTCCCATCTCCCCTTCCATTACAATTTCTCCTCTGCCAATCGTTTGCATTGTATGCTTCCAGTTTTGTGCATCAGGTTCCTGTCCCGTGTTAATTTGCCCCCTGTCTGTATGATTCCACTCACCTAGCTGTTCTCTAATAAATATATTTGCTTTTAATTAAAGTTGTCCCAGAATAAGGAGTCAAACTATTTCATTCAAAAATAATTTGACTCCTTACCTTGGGACAATACCCAGGGAATATTGGCACCATAACAACTACAGTTCACTTGCCATCAGTAAACAATTTATGTGTATTTTCTTCTTTAGGGCTCCAGGTGATGAAGAAGCTCAAGCTGAAAATCTCATTGCCTCTAAAGGTGAATGTAAAATATTGAGGTTTCTTCACTAATAACAATATGGTTGACCACAGCGTCACTAGTGAATCCAATCTATGGGAGCCCAGAGATCTTTTTTTAGGTGCAGACCTTGTGATCTCTGGCATTATCACTCATAGTAACGGAGTATTGATGTAATATCCGTGGCGAAGGTGCAGACCAGGAAAGCTCACCACTGGACCACCTGGGATCTCTTATAGTCTGGTATGGGAAAAGGTCCGCAGGGGGATAATACTGTGTGACACAAACGTTAGTGACGCTGCTGCGGTTAATTATAAATCACAGCCATGTTCCAATCAGATCACATGCACATTACATTTCTTATTTCAGTTTGTTTAGTTTCAATCAGGGCTATTCACTAAAGTGGGAATGATCAGGAATTCCAACAGTTGGTAACACAAAAGGGCTAAACTGAAAACTAATCTAGGTAATTTGGGCAATATTTCAAATTTGGATATTTTATACTCATTTTATACTTTGTGAAAAATAACAATTTCTGTTATGTTTGATGAGATAGTCCTACAGATTCGTGGTCCGATTAGGATCACATCCCCATAAACTGACACTGTGCTCTTTTCTCTGCAGCTCGGGGGTCTCAGAAAACAGAGAACTAATGCAATAACGTGTGAGTTATTATGTATGTGTTGTATCCTTCTGTATTGTGCATGGAATTAAAAACTAACATACCACGGAGAGATCAAATGAGGTTTTTTTTTTACAAATGGGTTGGGTTATATGGAAGGTTTATATAGTACCATGGGTTGGGTTACATGGAAGGTTTATATAGTACCATGGGTTGGGTTTATATAGTACCATGGGTTGGGTTATATGGAAGGTTTATTTAGTACCATGGAAGGTTTATATAGTACCATGGGTCGGGTTACATGGAAGGTTTATATAGTACCATGAGTTGGGTTTATATAGTACCATTGGTTGGGTTATCTGGACAGGCTATATAGTACCATGGGTCGGGTTTATATAGTACCATGGGTTGGGTTTATATAGTACCATGGGTTGGGTTATATGGAAGGTTTATATAGTACCATGGGTTTAGTTATATGGAAGGTTTATATAGTACCATTGGTTGGGTTATATGGACAGGCTGTATAGTACCATGGGTTGAGTTATATGGAAGGTTTATATAGTACCATGGGTTGAGTTATATGGAAGGTTTATATAGTACCATGGGTTGGGTTTATATAGTACCATTGGTTGGGTTATATGGAAGGTTTATATAGTACCATGGGTTGGGTTATATGGAAGGTTTATATAGTACCATGGGTTGGGTTATATGGAAGGTTTATATAGTACCATTGGGTTGGGTTATATGGACAGGCTGTATAGTACCATGGGTTGGGTTTATATAGTACCATGGGTTGAGTTATATGGAAGGTTTATATAGTACCATTGGTTGGGTTTTATGGACAGGCTGTATAGTACCATGGGTTGGGTTTATATAGTACCATGGGTTGGGTTATATGGAAGGTTTATATAGTACCATGTGTTTGGTTATATGGAAGGTTTATATAGTACCATGGGTTGGGTTATATGAAAGGTTTATATAGTACCATGGGTTTGGTTATCAGAAAACAGAGAACTAATGCAATAACGTGTGAGTTATTATGTATGTGTTGTATCCTTCTGTATTGTGCATGGAATTAAAAACTAACATGCCACGGAGAGATCAAATGAGGTTTTTTTTTTACAAATGGGTTGGGTTATATGGAAGGTTTGTATAGTACCATGGGTCGGGTTACATGGAAGGTTTATATAGTACCATCGGTTGGGTTTATATAGTACCATGGGTTGGGTTATATGGAAGGTTTATATAGTACCATCGGTTGGGTTTATATAGTACTATTGGTTGGGTTATATGGACAGGCTATATAGTACCATGGGTCGGGTTTATATAGTACCATGGGTTGGGTTATATGGACAGGCTGTATAGTACCATGGGTTGAGTTATATGGAAGGTTTATATAGTACCATGGGTTGAGTTTATATAGTACCATGGGTTGTGTTAAGACACCTCCAGTGCCTTTAAGCCAAACCGCCGTTTAGTAGACCTTCCCCGGCTGTAGTACAGTCTCCGTTCGCTTAATCTGTAACACACGAACCAAATGCAGGGGAAGCGGCAATCTCCCGATCGAGATCCGTGCACGGCTCCAAACTCCCGAACGGCAATACACAAACTGCTGGTAACCGTCGAACAGCAATATTCACCAAGCGGCTTTCGTTCCATCCAGCAGTCTCTAAACGTGAAGAAGAAATCCCCCCAATAACGAGACAGAAGCTCCGCATTGAGGGTCAAACAGAATCTGGCTTTACTGTGGGCTACCTGCCAGTATTTATGCAGGTCTCCCACTTGGTGGACACTCCCCTAGGGGACCAAATGGGAGACTTAAATTACAGACAGATAGAGGGACATTTCAGACACACAGTTACAGATTTTACCCACAGTGCATTATGATTCCCTCCCCTCTGCCCTGGAGTTAATTACCAAGTAACTCAATTAACTCCAGGACAAAGCCAGTCGCCATCTTAGATATAAAATAATAAAAGACATAAAAATATATAACTACATCAAAACTGAACATTTCCCCAGATAGCCTGGATCTGAGTGCATATTATTAGCGAGTAGCGCTCAGATCCCACACACATAGTTCAATCGCCATGGAGTCAAAGTTCTTCCATGGGAAGGCTATCTGGGTTAAGTCTTTTCGTATGCTCTCAATCTCCCGAACGGCCGGTGTTCGCATCCTTTCGTGGAGGCAGCCAGGCGTTCCGTTGTTTCAGTGGTGTTCGGCAGAAAAAGTGTCCGTTTTCAGTTCCATAGAAATAGAGCCAAACACCGCTGAGCGTTCGCATGATTTAAAATGGCCGCTGCCTCGTGGTCGACATACGAACGACGACCACCCTGAATTCGGTTTAATTGAGAAGTGTCTGCGGTTAACCACAACATTCTAATTGGGATCACTTCGTTAACCTGCAGCACACTCCTCACTTGGGTGGCCGTTCGTTCGGCAGTTTTGTTCGGGAAAAAGAGTCATTCGAATGGCTGGGCTATAGCAACCAGCCATTCATACGAACGGGGGACAAACAGACGAACGTAGTAAAAATCCAAGCAGACAGATGGTTCTGTCACAGGTTGGGTTTATATAGTACCATTGGTTGGGTTATATGGACAGGCTATATAGTACCATGGGTCGGGTTTATATAGTACCATGGGTCAGTTATATGGAAGGTTTATATAGTACCTTGGGTTGGGTTTGTATAGTACCATGGGTTGGGTTATATGGAAGGTTTATAACCTTCCATATAACCCAACCCATGGTTTGGGTTATATGGAAGGTTTATATAGTACCATGGGTTGGGTTTATATAGTACCATGGGTTGGGTTATATGGAAGGTTTATATAGTACCATGGGTTGGGTTATATAGAAGGTTTATATAGTACCATTGGTTGGGTTATATGGACAGGCTGTATAGTACCATGGGTTGAGTTATATGGAAGGTTATATAGTACCATGGGTTTGGTTATATGGAAGGTTTATATAGTACCATGGGTTGGGTTATATGGAAGGTTTATATAGTACCATGGGTTGAGTTATATGGAAGGTTATATAGTACCATGGGTTTGGTTATATGGAAGGTTTATATAGTACCATGGGTTGGGTTATATGAAAGGTTTATATAGTACCATGGGTTTGGTTATATAGACAGGTTATATAGTACCATGGGTTTGGTTATATAGTACCATGGGTTGGATTATATGACATAGAAACATAGAATGTGACGGCAGATAAGAACCATTCGGCCCATCTAGTCTACCCAATTTTCTAAATACTTTCATTAGTCCCTGGCCTTATCTTATAGTTGAGATAGCCTTATGCATAACCCATGCATGCTTAAACTGTGTTAACCTCTACCACTTCAGCTGGAAGGCTATTCCATGCATCCACTACCCTCTCAGTAAAGTAATACCTCCTGATATTATTTTTAAACCTTTGCCCCATCTAATTTAAGACTATGTCCTATTGTTGTGGTAGTTATATAGGCTATATAGTACCATGTGTTCTGTTTATATAGTACCATGGGTTGGGTTATATGGTACCATGGGATTGGTTATATGGACAGGCTATATAGTACCATGGGTTCTGTTTACATAGTACCATGGGTTTAGTTATATGGACAGGTTTTTATAGTACCATGGGTTGGGTTATATGGACAGGCTATATAGTACCATGGGTTGGGTTATATGGACAGGCTGTATAGTACCATGGGTTGGGTTATATGGACAGGCTGTATAGTACCATGGGTTGGGTTTATATAATACCATGGGTTGAGTTATATGGAAGGTTTATATAGTACCATGGGTTGAGTTATATGGAAGGTTTATATAGTACCATTGGTTGGGTTTTATGGACAGGCTGTATAGTACCATGGGTTGGGTTTATATAGTACCATGGGTTGGGTTATATGGAAGGTTTATATAGTACCATGGGTCGGGTTATATGGAAGGTTTATATAGTACCATGGGTTGGGTTTATTTAGTACCATGGGTTGAGTTATATGGAAGGTTTATATAGTACCATGGGTTGGGTTATATGGAAGGTTTATATAGTACCATGGGTTGGGTTATATGGAAGGTTTATATAGTACCATTGGTTGAGTTATATGGAAGGTTTATATAGTACCATGGGTCGGGTTTATATATAGTACCATGGGTTGGGTTATATGGACAGGTTATATAGTACCATGGGTTGGGTTTGTATAGTACCATGGGTTGGGTTACATGGAAGGTTTATATAGTACCATGGGTTGGGTTATATGGACAGGTTATATAGTACCAAGACGTGGATTTTACTGAAGGTTGATATACTACCATTGGTAAGGTTATATAGACAGGTTATATCTTACCATAGGATGATTATATGGAAGGGTTACATAGTAACAGGGGGTGGATTTTATAGAAGGTTATATAGTACCATGGGGTGAATATATGGACAGGTTATAAAGTAACATGAGTTGGGCATTACAGTAAAATAGAACAGGTTATAAAGTACCATGAGTTGGGCTATATAGTACCATAGCACAGGTTATAAAGTACCACATGGCGGCAGGTATCTGGTCGCCAGGGTTGCAGGGCTGCGACCCCAGCGACCGCAGTATGCACACACACTTAAAGGACCACTACAGACACCCAGATCACATCAGCTCAATGAAGTGGTCTGGGTGCCAGGTGCCTCTAGTTTTAACCCTGCAGCTGAAAACATAGCCGTTTCAGAGAAATGGCTATGTTTCACTGATAGTTAATCCAGCCCCTGTGACCACGGTATGTACGCCACTGACCATAGCACAGGTTATATAGTACCATGTGTTGGGCTATATAGCACCATAGCACAGGTTATATAGTACCATGAGTTGGGCTATATAGTACCATAGCACAGGTTATATAGTACCATGAGTTGGGCTATATAGTACCATAGCACAGGTTATATAGTACCATGAGTTGGGCTATATAGTACCATAGCACAGGTTATATAGTACCATGTGTTGGGCTATATAGTACCATAGCACAGGTTATATAGTACCATAGCACAGGTTATTTAGTACCATGAGTTGGGCTATATAGTACCATAGCACAGGTTATATAGTACCATGAGTTGGGCTATATAGTACCATAGCACAGGTTATATAGTACCATAGCACAGGTTATATAGTACCATGCACAGGTTATATAGTACCATGTGTTGGGCTATATAGTACCATAGCACAGGTTATATAGTACCATGAGTTGGGCTACATAGTACCATAGCACAGGTTATATAGTACTATGTGTTGGGCTATATAGTACCATAGCACAGATTATATAGTACCATGAGTTGGGCTACATAGTACCATTGCACAGGTTATATAGTACCATGAGTTGTGCTATATAGTACCATTGCACAGATTATATAGTACCATAGCACAGGTTATATAGTACTATGTGTTGGGCTATATAGTACCATAGCACAGGTTATATAGTACCATGAGTTGGGCTATATAGTACCATAGCACAGGTTATATAGTACCATGAGTTGGGCTATATGGTACCATAGCACAGGTTACATATAGTACTTATGTGTTGGGCTATATATAATTTACCATAGCACAGGTTATATAGTACACCATGAGTTGGGCTATATATAGTACCATAGCACAGGTTATATAATTTACCATGAGGTTGGGCTATATAATTTACCATAGCACGGGTTATTTAGTACCTGCCATGAGGTTGGGCTATATGGTACCACCATACTTCACAGGTTATATAGTGCCACCGCCTTTGGGTTATATAGTACCATTGCACGGGTTATATATAGTACCACTAGCACAGGTTATATAGCATTTACCATTGCACAGGTTATATAGTACCGTAATGTGTTGGGCATATAATTTACCATAGCACAGGTTATATAGTACCATGAGTTGGGCTACATAGTACCATAGCACAGGTTATATAGTACTATGTGTTGGGCTATATAGTACCATAGCACAGATTATATAGTACCATGAGTTGGGCTACATAGTACCATTGCACAGGTTATATAGTACCATGAGTTGTGCTATATAGTACCATTGCACAGATTATATAGTACCATAGCACAGGTTATATAGTACTATGTGTTGGGCTATATAGTACCATAGCACAGGTTATATAGTACCATTGCACAGGTTATATAGTACCATGAGTTGGGCTATATAGTACCATAGCACAGGTTATATAGTACCATGAGTTGGGCTATATAGTACCATAGCACAGGTTATATAGTACTATGTGTTTATATATAGTACCATGAGTTGGGCTATATAGTACCATAGCACAGGTTATATAGTACCATAGCACAGGTTATATAGTACCATTGCACAGGTTATATAGTACCATGTGTTGGTCTATATAGTACCATAGCACAGGTTATATAGTACCATAGCACAGGTTATATAGTACCATGTGTTGGTCTATATAGTACCATAGCACAGGTTATATAGTACCATAGCACAGGTTATATAGTACCATGAGTTGGGCTATATAGTACCATGAGTTGGGCTATATAGTACCATAGCACAGGCTATATAGTACCATGTGTTGGGCTATATAGTACCATAGTACAGGTTATATAGTACCATAGCACAGGTTATATATTACCATAGCACAGGTTATATAGTACCATGAGTTGGGCTATATAGTACCATGTGTTGGGCTATATAGTACCATAGCACAGGTTATATAGTACCATGAGTTGGGCTATATAGTACCATAGTACAGGTTATATAGTACCATGTGTTGGGCTATATAGTACCATTGCACAGGTTATATAGTACCATAGCACAGGTTATATAGTACCATGAGTTGAGATATAGTACCATAGTACAGGTTATATAGTACCATGAGTTGGGCTATATAGTACCATGTGTTGGGCTATATAGTACCATTGCACAGGTTATATAGTACCATAGCACAGGTTATATAGTACCATGAGTTGAGATATATATTGATGAGTTAGATCGCACATTGGGTTAGATTATATTCAAGGATTATATATATTACATTTGGGTTGATTATGTGCAATGATATTGTCTGTATTGTGTGTCTATATAGATCAAAGCTGTTGAGTATTTGGACTGGTAATACAGTGGAAAAGTCTGACTATACAGAGTGATTATGTATTGCAATCATTTTTCTGCATGGAGTGATTATTTAATTGAGGAGCATGCTATGTTAAACGGTTATAGAGTTCATTGTAAGTAGCTCTGAGAAGAGTTATTTTGCTCAATGTAATGGACTGTAACAATGGAATAATAGACGGGATCAAAGAAATTCATATATGAAGAGAATAAGAACTAACATTCAAAATGTTTCATTTTCCAGGTTAATCGGGGAGTTAAAGAGAACTACGCAAAAAAAAAGAAGAAAGAAATCAATACTTCACCTACAATTACCGTCCCTTGCATATCCAATCCAGCCTATACGACCCAGCTGTAACGTGTGTCCACTCCGTGGGTGATGCCGTCATTGTCTTAGTTCATGATTGTCCTTCAGTGCTGTGTGTACGCTATACTCTTGTTCTGTCTTAGCACTTTTCGTTAGATGTTGGAAGTTTCCCTGACAATGTATAAGGGGCAAAGAAATCAATATTTAAAGATAAATCTGTGGCCAATGTTTGGCCTGGTTCCTTTAAACACACTATTTTGCTCTACAGAGCAGTAGTGAGCATTACTAAATGCACACAATCAGCTTTTATTTTCATATTTTTAAATATTTTCTCTTCTCTTTTTAGTTTTGCCTCTGCATAACGTAAACATCCTGGTTAAACAGTTTTTCAGTGGATCTACTGAAAGGATTGAAATAGTGTTTGTGCCTTTAAATGTACTCGTTTAAAATATCATCTATCCACATATGTGTACAGTATATATGCATATGATACAAAAGATAAACTACATATCTCTGAATAGGAAAGTCACAATATATTCCCCTTATTTAGAAACCGTATCGATCCATTTGCACTGCAGAGTAGTGTCTATTGTCTTTTAAAGACCTGCGTACACTATGCAGAGCATTGCACTCCCGCTTCCTGTCTGGTTTTAAAATGACATTTTGTTAAGTGACTACAAATACATTATATTATATGCAGAATACACTGTAGCAGGTTGATTGCAGGGCTCATTAAAGTAGATGTTTCTAGGTCCTACGTTTCTATAGGAGAATAAGACAGTATCTGTGTCAAGAGAGAACATTATTTAATCACAAAATCCTGCATTGTTTTCGTTGTCCTGATTCCAATCCTGCTTATCTTATTTTCTGGAAGTTTTTTTTCCCCGTCTGTACCAAGTACATATGTGGCATGTTCTTAGGCAATCAAATGTAAAACTCTCTGTTTCTCACTCTGTTTCTTTATGGTACACCGATCTCGCTGTGATTCTAGGGGGTGGCTGCTCCTCTTATTAAACAATAGCATCTTTTTTTTATTTTATTGTTTGTGAATATTTGGTGGTGTCAATGCAATGTGAAATAAACTTGTATTTCTAACCTCACCAGCCTTTTGGGATATATTTCTGTGATTTTAATTTCTTGCATCATTAGCGACACAAGGATTGAAGTTGCTGAAACATGTTTCAATGTCAAATTCTTGTGAAATAAGTCTGAAACGTGCCGTGTTGTCATTTGATCTATATAAACTCTCCCTATAACTCTTCCTATTGCTCTATAAATTCCCCTGCTGATCCTTTTAACTGTTCTCTATATGATTCCCTTACAGCTGTGTCTGTTGTTCCATATACCCAATTTACACAAGTCCTAGTTTCCCACAAGGTGCGCAGTGCCATTTGACTGGGTGTGCACCAAAGCATTTCATTTTTTTACAGGTGAACATTTTTAAAGGACCCAGTCGTAAAGTGCATATCTTACTATTCATCAAAAGAGCTAAAGAAACAGTAAACACATTAATTTTAAGTCATGTTAAATGGATTCTCTGAGGAATATAAAAAGTATGCTTCTTGCATTGGTTATGTTGCAAGGAGCTCCCAAGTCCATGTTCCTTTCCACTCGGTTATTTAACATTTCTGTGATTTGAACATGTAGCTGTCAATGTAACCACACCCCCTCAATCAATGATGTCACATGCTCCCCATTGATACAAGTACTTGTACAGTCTGTAGCTCTATTTAGAAAAATATGATTGAAGTTGCAAGCAAGCTGACTGCTATTAACCTCAGCAGCACGTTATTCACACTTTCCATGAAATGAGACTGCCGCCAAGTGATGAACTACATAGGGTGTACCAGGCTTATGGGACTCGCACAGAATTCCCACTAAAACAACACAAGAGCTACGGTGGGGCTAGTGTCAATTACGTCCTTGTCTTGGCAGTCACTGCCCACTCGTCGTGCCAGTGAGAGAGGGAATTGATTGGTTGAGATTGTCAGCTGATGCTCTTAGCCTATCACTTGCGCTTATGGTGTAAGGCGGAGCTTCTCTCTGATTGGTGGCTGGGCTGTGAGTGTAGAGGGACCCTGTATCTTTGTGAAATGATATCTTTGTAACAGTTTGGCAGGGATATGGGAAACTGTGCCCAAGGATTCAATGAATTGAAGTAGTTATGGTGCCTACTGTTTCTCCTTTAAAAAATATAAAAGAATGGTCCGTTTTTATGTTTAATTGATTTTAATTCATATTTTTCTTTCTTATTCTGGTAACATATCTTCTTTAATCTGTTCCAGGCTATAACGATATTTAGCTTGAATAGAAAGTCAGAGTAGGAATGTCAGATTTTCTGGGTAATAATTAGCGCAAGGCTTAGTATAACAAAAAGTTAATTGGTTACCAAATAAATGTAGAATTAAGTGAAGTTCATTAATCACATACAAGGACGGAGTTAAACTGCCTCGAACACGGGGAATTGCAGAGAAGTAAAACACAAATTACAAATTTGAGGCCCAAATAACTTGATTGAAAAAGAAAATTCTCATATCAGCTTAGCTATTTTGGTGTGACATTTTCAATTGCCTTTTAAATTCTCCACCTTTAGTAAGCTACTCTATTTCTATTTTAAGGGGTTTATTAACAAAAATGAATTGAAAAACAAGTTATAAAACTAAACTAAAACACCGGAACTATTATAGCGGTGTTGGAGACTTTTTTTTCCCCAAAAGCACATTTCCCCCAAATCTTACATTTCCTTTTTGTTATTCACTACAATTCTATGTTTAGTAAATACACCACTAATAATCCTGAAATTAATCATTTATCTCATACAAGAGGTAAAAAAGGGCATAGACTACTGACGGGGAGGGATCTGTGGGATATGCTCATCAAGACCTGTGAGTGATGTTTTTGTGTTAGTTACAATAATTGCACATAAAAACTGTTAATTTAACCCCTTAAGGACACATGACATGTGTGACATGTCATGATTCCCTTTTATTCCAGAGGTTTGGTCCTTAAGGGGTTAAAGTGAATTCAACTTAAAGAGACACTGTAGGCACCCAGACCACTTCAGCTCATTGACGTGGTCTAGGTGCAAACTCTCATCACCCTTGACCCTGAGCAGGTAATTATTTCAGTTTTTAATAAACTGCAATTATTACCTGCTAGGGTTAACTACTCCTCTAGTGGCTGTCTATCAGACAGCCACTAGAGGGACTTCCGGGTCCTTAGGTGACTTTTGGCCGCTTAAATGAATCTGGACGTCCTCACGCTATGCATGAGAACTTCCAGTGTCAGCGCATTATTCAGTGCTTTCCTATGGGAAAATCCTAATGCGAGCGCGGCCATTGTCACGCATGCGCATTAGGTCTCCCCTGCCGGCTGATGACGGCAAAGAAGGAGTGAAAGCGGACCCGAACCAGCGTTGAGGGATATCGGCGCTGGACCCAGGTTAGGGACAGAAGGTTTAGAGCCATTTTGTGTGGATCTCCCATAATGGATTCTATTCTGAATTGGATTCTATCAAATAATGCTAAAATATTTTAGATAACTGTGGGAACTGTTGTATAGTCAGAACAAGCAGTCGATTGGCTATTCCTCCTTAATGATGACTGACTAATGGTCACACTCCCTGATTCTTGTGTTTGTCCCCCAGCGAATTGGGAATTGTGGAGGATTTCCAAAGAATTTTAACTGTGCTGTTATATGGGGGACAAAACTTCCCATGCTAGTTATGAAGTCACAGTTACTTATCACCATACTGATACATTTTGACAACACTTTTTCAATTTTTAATTCAGAGAAAATGAACCCTGTACCTTACACTAAATGGTTAAGTCTACGCAATCTCAGTCCTTGGAAAGACGAGTTATCGACACATCAACGGAATCATCAGAAGCTTAGTGAATTCGAGACTTAAAAGAAAGCTCTTAATAAGTCACTGAAAGTACTTTAATAACAAGAATGTAATGTAAGCTTGTTTGAGCAGTGCCCTCAGCACCTTCTCTTCCTTTATGTCCAACTTGTCGTGTTACTTATAGAAACTTATAGAACACAAACGGTTAACGACAAAGTCAGCCAAGACATTCACCGAAGCACTCTAAATAGCTCAAACAGGCATTTCAGACCATTTTGTTTGTCATTAACCTTGAGATCTCAGAGTATTGTCCCTGGGATTGATTATAAGATTTACAATGAATGCTGAAGTTAAAGGGACTTATAAAAATAAACTATAAAAATCACAATTTGATAGATATACCGCAAATGCAAATTTTAATGTATTTAATATAAAAAAAAGAGCTTGCAAAAGTTGCAAATCTCTTGTCGGCAGCCTCTGCAGCCTTTTCTACCCAGTGAAGACTTTCTGTGGCTGTCCAATCACAGCTGTCCCAATGCAGCTCAATGAGTAGTCTTTGCTAGGCAGGTGCTCTGGGTAATTGCTGTCTCCACTGAGCTAAACAACCAGGAAATAACATGATCGGTTGTCTGATTGACAGCCGGAAGGGGTGGAGGTGTAAGCAGATTAATTTATAAAAGTGCAAATTTCTATAAAATGTTGTACTTTTTATAAAATAAAAAAAAAGAGGACACACCACTTTTAAAGCATTTTCCTCAAAGTTGGCTGGAGTGTCCCTCTAAAAACCAACAGACAGTGTTAGCAATCAGATACTAAAACTGTTCATTTTAAAAAAAAACACGAGTGCCCATAATGTAGATTCCAAAATGTTGCAGAACTACAACGCCCATGATGCTTTGCATGCCTTTAGAATGACAAAGCATAATGGAAGCTGTAGTTTTAAAAGATGTTGGGAATTCTGGGCACCCAGGAGAAATAAAGACATAACCAATCAATGGGAGGTCTGTTTCCTTTGATAGAGAGAGTTAATTTCCTGGTGCTTCAAACATTGTGGCCTGTTATTCCTCCTATCCAGTGTCTTTTTGTGGGGTGGAACTGAAGTGAATTAAAAAATAAACTAAAAAAAGTAGGCTAAAATAGCCATTTAAAAAAAAAAAACATTATACAACTACCCTTTTGTCAAAGTTTGGTTATTTTTACTTATATTGAACAAATCAATTTTTTTACTGCAATTTGTTGGTTAGTGAATGTACTCTACGTGGATGTATTTGTCAGTTCTGGGTGAGTTGGCTAATCCTGGAATTAGTCGTTTTTCCGATTTCCAGTTTGTGTAGAACATTGCTGATTGTAAACTTAGTTGGGCCTGGCCCTCTTCCCCTACTGTTACCGTAAGTCAAACATGTTTTGTTAGAATTGTTTGTCTTATTTCCCTGTTGTACAGCGCTGCGGAATATGTCGGCGCTATATAAATAACTGTAATTGTTATTCAGAACAGTTCCCATTCTGTCTTCTGCCAGTAAAGTGGCCAATCCTGAGTCTTACTCTATCAATGTGTGAAACAATGTGTCTAGGTGACTATGGGATTAATCAGGTACCTAAACCAGCTCTATCCAGCTGAAAGTGGCTGAGCTTTTATAGGACTGGAATGAGGCTCACGTGCTAATGAGGTTTATAGTGTAACAATTGATTTACTGGGGTCCTTGTGCTGATAGAGGGCAATGCCTTGGGTCACTACGTCTGCCAGGCAGCATAGACCTGAATATTCAAACATATCCTTTAATGTTTTCACCGTCTCTCTCTTAGCTTCAATTTGTTTGTTCTGTGTTTATTATTTATCAAATCACAATGGTACAGGGTTGCAGAATATGTTGCCGTTATCTAAATAATAATAATTCTAATGATAGAGTCTCTGGAATACAAATATTTGCATTAAACATCGCTACATAAAGAAAAATATATCCACGATAGCGGGGTACCTGTATCCCAATCATTAGTCACTCACTCAGACTCTGTGAATAAAATGAAATATCCCTTTTGAATCAAGTTTGTCACCTGCTCAAAGTGTTTCTTTCTTAAGAATTTATATTATTTTATTGCTGACAAGGTAACAGCAAAAGTCGTACATTCGGGCAGTGAAGCAAGAAATTCTTTTTATTCCAAGTGGTATTGTACCTGTTAAGGTTAAGGTTTTGTCTCAGTATTTTTCTTACACCTCACACTTCTTAACATTGGGCCGAGCTACCACCATCTAGAAGTGTTAATCAAAGTGTCATTAGCTATATCTGTGGAGGATCCCGCGGTCTCACATGCACGAGATTATAGCAGTGAAGTCATCTCCTGGCGCAGAAGCGGCCGGCAGAAGAAGATGGGTAAATCTCACCTATCCCTGCCCTCAACCACCGGACCTGCAGCACTGATATTACTGTTGAGGGTCTTTGCAAATTATGCAAAGTCCTAAGACAGTAACAGTGTTGTTTTAAAGGACCACTCTGGGCACCCAGACCACTTAAGCTTAATGAAGTGGTCTGGGTGCCTGGTCCTTCTAGGGTTAGCCCATTTTTTTATAAACATAGCAGTTTCAGAGAAACTGCTATGTTTATCAATGGGTTAAGCCTTCCTCCAAATCCTCTAGCGGCTGTCTCATTGACAGCCGCTAGAGGCGCTTGCGTGATTCTCACTGTGAAAATCACAGTGAGAGCACGCAAGCGTCCATAGGAAAGCATTACGAATGCTTTCCTATGCGACCGGCTGAATGCGCGCGCAGCTCTTGCCGCGCGTGTGCATTCAGCCGACGGGGCGGATCGGAGGAGGAGAGGAGGCAGAGAGCTCCCCGCCCAGCACTGGAAAAAGGTAAGTTTTTCCCCCTTTCCCCCTTCCAGAGCTGGGCGGGAGGGGAACCCTGAGGGTGGGGGCACCCTCAGGGCACTATAGTGCCAGGAAAACGAGTATGTTAAATGGTGCCTAGGGTAGCTCGCTTTTGTGTTACCTTATCCTAGTTCACTTCCTCATATCCTTTTCTAGTTATCCCCCTGCTGAGTGCAACCTGTTCCTCCATTTAGCCCAGGTAAGGCTCCCTCTAATGGTGTCACAACTCAAGGTCATATCCTAAATTCCTCCATGTAATCAAGCAGCCTAGCTCATATGGATTGTACTGGGAGTATTATTACTGTGGAGCTCTGTTATAGAATCAGACACACCGAAAACATAGATCTCCTAGAAAGGTGCGACATTAGGAGAGAAAAGAGGGACAGAGGGATTTGGGTCCAAAATAGGGACTGCCTATCCTAAACAGGGACACCTGGGAGGCATGTTAATGGCACATGTATTTAAAATAAATAAGAGCTGCCCTATAGTGTATAAAGAGCACATACTGTAGTTTCTTTTGTTTAGTTAATATATTTAAAGGGACACTCTAAATACCATAATCACTGCAGCTTTTTTTGGTGGTTATAGTATAAGGATTCTACAGGTGCATTTTTTATTTTTACACCTCTGTTTTTCATGTCATAATGAGGAATTCTTACATTGTTCAGAAAGGGCTGCACCGATTCAGCTCAGGCAAACTTTCGCAATCTGTAATTGCACAAAATGATTTAATGCACGCATACAAAAAGTATGGTCTATTTAAGAAAGGCAACTTCTTAATTACATCATAAGAACTCAGGGAGATAGGCTAGAAATGTACCTTTTTATTATTTTGCTTTAATCCACTTGATGTTTTGACTGTAACCAGTGTAATACATTCCGGTCGTCATGCTGTTTGTAATTTGTGTTTAGATATAGCTGTGCACAAAAAAAATAATACTAATAGTAATTAATTCTTTCTAGTGGGAAGATTGCTCATCAAGAGACAATGTTGACAAATAAAGTTAATAAATATTTGTAACATTTGTTATAAACATTTGTTTTTATTTAAACAGGAACAGTGTGTACACATAGTTCCGTAATAAAGAGTGTGGACTAAAATAATGGTGCTGTGTGCAAAATACAAGTAATAAACCGTGAACAAACAATAGTGTAATATTATATAAAATAACCACAGAACATATAATGGGGCTTATTCGCTAAACATTTAATTATAGTCAACTGGACATGGAAATGCAGAATTTTGGTTGTGACAATAGCTGAATTGAAGAATTTTTCAGAATCAGAACTATTTTGCCTTAATTTACAGTTCCTTTTTCTACAATTCTATGTTTGGTGAATAAGTTCAAACATGTAGTGTTGAATATCAGGATGATGTGACTGTGGAACTGAATCAATGTGATTCTGTGGAAATGAATTATTCGCCCAGTAATATTGTAACTCTGTGATAAAGGTATAATATTGCAATACTATGCATCTAATTAGAGGCAGCTTATAAATTAACCAAAAGGAAACTGGGCTTCGTGCTTTTCATTGACTGCCCCTGAGAATGTAATCTAGTTCAAACATTTAAAGGGACTCAATCATGCACAGCATGGCAGGGTTACATTGTAATCTTTCTAATAATTTTACCTTATAAAATTATAGCAAACTAAAGACTTATTTTAAAAATATAATTTTTTATCATCTTTTCTGCTTCTGGTTCCCCTGGCGCTGAAGTTCTGTGGACAGTGCATTAGTCCCATCATCCATCGCAACCCACCATGCCTATAATGTATTCCAGCATAGATAGGAGGGCCTGACTGACCCACCAGGATACGGGGAAATTGGGCCGCAGCACCTGTGGCTGGGCTGACAGCCCTGATCATCAGACTCATATAATTTACATATTTTCCTCTTGGACTGTGCCAGCCTGTGTCAGTCCGAGGGGTGTAAAGAGCTGGGGGCCGGTGCGGCCGCAATTAGGCTGCTGGCGGCACGAGGGAGACCTGTCAGTCACCCAGCACAATTTACAGCAATTTCAGCCGCATGCCCCGCCTCCGCACGCAAGCCCACCTACTGAAAATAGCTCCGCCTCCCGCACACTAGCCCTGCCCTCCTACACGTTGGTGACCTCGTTGGAAGGAAGAGGCTACAAAATGGTAACTTACCTACCAGTGTCAGGTAAGCTACAGCCATGACAGTGATTGTGTGGGTGTGCCTGCTAGTGAGTGAGCTTGTGTGTGTGTGTGTGTGTGTGTGTGTGCCTGCTAGTGAGAGAGCTTGTGTGTGTGTATGTGTGTGTGTGTACCTGCTGCTAGTGAGAGAGCTTGTGTGTGTGTGTGTGTGTGTGCCTGCTAGTGAGAGAGCTTGTGTGTGTGTGTGTGTGTGTGTATGTGCCTGCTAGTGAGAGAGCTTGTGTGTGTGTGCCTGCTAGTGAGAGAGCTTGTGTGTGTGTGTATGCCTGCTAGTGAAAGAGATTGTGAGTGTGTGTGACTGCTAGTGAGAGAGCTTGTGTGTGTGTGTGTGTGTGTGTGTGTGCCTGCTGGTGAGTGAGCTTGTGTGTGTGTGTGGCTGATAGTGAGTGAGCTTGTATGTGTGTGTCAGTGAGCTTGTCTGTTGTGAGCATGTGTGTGTCAGTGAACTTATCCGTAGTGAGCATTTGTGCATCAGTGAGCATGTTTGTGTGTGTGTGTATGTGTGTGACAGTGAGCTTGTCTGTATTTATTTAATTATAAAATATTTTACCATGAAAGATACATTGAGATTTCTCTCCTTTTCAAGTATGTCAGAAGCTTGTGTGTCAGAGTTTGTCTGTACTATGTTTGTGTGTATAGCTTGTCTTTGTGTGTCAGTGAGATTACCTGTCAGTGAGCCTATTTGTGTCCATCTGTGAGCTTGTGTATTTATGTCAATGAGTTTATGTATATCAGTGAGATTGTTTGTCTATCAGGCTTTGTATCAATTGTGTGTGTCAGTGAGATTGTCTGTGTCTGCATTTGAGTATGGTTATTGTATAATTAAATGTTTCACTCTGAAAGGACCACTATTTTTTTATTAGAAAAAGAAATATAAAATATTGGTCCTTTCAGAGTAAAACATCTAATATATATAATATTTAAGAGTAAAATATTTTATATATATAATTAGTGATGTCCCGAACGGTTCTCCGAACAGTTCTCCGCGGATGGCGAACATATGTGCTGTTCGGTCCGCCCCCTATGTCATCATTGAGTAAACTTTGACCCTGTACCTCACAGTCAGCAGACACATTCCAGCCAATCAGCAGCAGACCCTCCCTCCCAGATCCTCCCACCTCCTGGACAGCATCCATTTTACATTCATTGTGAAGCTGCATTCTTAGTGAGCTGTCCAGGAGGTGGGGGTTTACTTGCTGCCCGACGGCTGAAATCTTGAACAGAAAATGGCACCGCAGAAGGCACTACTTCCTGCCAGCAAGTAAACCCGCACGACTGCACCAGGTTATGGCTGCCATCCCACGCAAGACACAGCCAGTTCCATCCATGCCCAGCTCCAAGTCACAGCTCAACCCAAGATTCATGAAGAGCCTGCATCCTACCCACACTGGACCCGAACAACACTGTCACATAGCCGACAGGACTCAAGCAGATAAGCCCAACATCGGGGCTCTCAGGACTGGGATGGGATGGCTGAGTCCCTCGGCGTGTTACAGGTCTGGGCTGTGAGTCTTGAAGGCATAGGCTGAATGAGGAGGCACTGTAGGGCTCTCATGGCCTATGACTTGCAGCATACTGTGTCTCCATTTTAGCAGAAAGCAACGTAGCTATACCTTTTTCTATACCGATGTTACCTTATAATTATTGTTTTTTTTTGTTTGTTTGTTTTTCTGTCTTTGTAATTTGTTTTTCACAACGTGCAATCCTGCTGATCAACATGCATTTTTATGCCCTTATCCTTAGAGAGTCCGAGACTGCCCCAGAGGGGGTCTCCTAGTAAGATAAAGCTGATTGACAGGCTAGCAATATCTGTTGTGGCATTGCATGCCTCTTGTTATTCCCATGCAAGACAAAATAAAGAATTTAAAAAAAAAAATGAAAAAGAGAACACACTCTTCACACAAACACTTGGGCAATTTGAAGTGCGTTTGGAGTCTGAGTTGTCCTGGTAAGAGGTAGTAGGGCTTAATAAAAGAGCAGACACTTTCATCTCACAGCAGATAACTAATCTGGTAAGATAGCAAGCAGTAATGAGGACACCATAGCTGTTAGCGTATAAATTAACCAAAAGGGTCGCTCCAGACAACAGACAGAAGATAAACAAAACATTTTATGTGCCAGGAGCAGATAAATCAGAATTAACAGGTAAAAAGACATGTGCATTATTTTTTGAACAATCAAAAAATTAATTCCATTTAGTTAATTTCATCCAAAAACAAATATTGGTCTAAATATTAACAAATGCCTGTGTGAAGAATCCCCCTCCATTCATTCGATACTTTCCCTCCCTGCTACTTTATTCATGGATTTATTACTGTGACGAAGTGCCCTTCGCCACTTGTGCCTGGAGAGGACTGCTTGCCCGCCTCTAGCCCTGTGACTATGGACCCTGGGAGATTTGACCCGTTCAATTCAGTATGATAGGAGTTATGTATTTTTGTATCCTTTTGTGTTTTTCTGGGAACATGTGCTCAATGGAGTCTGCCTCTATCCCTGGATAATTGGATTATTTCCCCCATTGTCTCCAGGATAGAGGGCTCTGTAAAACCGGTTTCGGACAGATAGCCATGCTGCCAGCCAGGCCCCAAAAGATACTTTACTAACTTCTGAACCCCTGGTCTGATTCATGCCATTTTTTGATATGTTGTTTTCCTGAATGGATTGATTGTAAATATATAATTTTTATGTGAATGTGATGTATATTTTAGAAGTTATGAATATGCTGTAAAAACTGTATTTTTCCTACCTGTGATAATTGCATCTTCTATTGTATAAGATAATTGAATCACAGGCAGAGGGGAGGATTTTGTGTGTGCTGTAACCTCTGTTTTATTGGCTACTGTAGATAACGTGTGTGTCCCTTCCCTGCATGGGAGCAGGGCATAAAAGAAACTGTAGCTTGAATACCTGTTGTTATTACTTCCAGTAAAGTCTTGTTCCAGCATTAAGCTTTGGCTCATGTTTGGGGGATTGGAAAACTACACTCTGGGGATTGCTATAATCTCTTAATCCCTAGAGTAAACTCTTGCAATAGCTTGATTTGTTCCTGCTACACTCTCTGGATTTAGGAGAGGTTCACCCACTGGGAGCTGGATCCTGGTCGTGGATCCAGGGTGGGTGGAGACGGCGAGACCCGGCGCAGCTGTATCGCTGAAAGTGGGGTCTGCAGTGCTGATGGTGTCGGTTGGAGTGCTTGGAATCCTCAGCGAGCACTAGGCGCATCAATTGGCGGAGGTACTCAGTCGTAGTGCCAGCGTTCCGTCACAGCTCGGATGAGCTAATGGTCCTGAGTCATATATTCATTTATGAAATAACTACTGTTCTTCTGAGTAAATCCATACTCCCCTTTAGGATTTGTTCTGACCATCTCCTATACGACTAATTTATTTCCATAGAGCTCAATGGCCATCCGAAATTCTTTAAAGAAACACAAAACGTTTTATTGAATTTTGGACGAATTTAATTAATATTAGAACAAATGTTTGGATGAATCGCAAACTGAAAATTATCAGAATGGACTGAAAAGAACTAGAATTCTTTCCATTCACATCTCTAGTTAACAGGCCAAGTCAAATCAACAAGTCAGAATTGTATCACTATATTCTCCAAAAGGCATAACCCCAAAAAGATCCCTGTACTGAGGAGAGCTATCTTACAGAGTCCAGGAGATGCCACAGATGTGTATTTGTTTTAAATCGAGCACACAATCTATTAACTCATGAGTATCATTTTGTAACACAGGGTTTTCCAAACTCAAAATCCACCAACAGTCCAGGTTTTGATAGTATCTCCATTGGAATAAAACAGGGAAATACATAAATCCTGGACTGTTGGTGGGCCATGAGGACTGGTTTTGGAACCACTATTGTATAACATTCCAATGATTTATCTATATTGTGCGTACAATTTAATATTTATTAAAACATGGATTTGTACTGATTAATTATTGTACATTGCGAGTGCAAAGCCCCAGATGGCACATTCATGCTGCAAATAGTTTTTTGTACACATAACAAAAGTACTTGATGCTAGTAGTAGGTCCAGGCACTCAATGTATCTTCAAAGAGGCAGATTTATTGAGACCTGAATTCACAACGTTGCGGCCTTCACATAGGGCTTTGTCAAGTCACAAAGGCCTCTGTGAAGGCCGAAACATTGCAAATTCAGGTCTCAGGTAAGTTAATAAAGTTTTTTTTTTAACCCTTTATTCACCTTGGAGGGAGAAGGGACTGGGGAAACGGTGGGAGTGATAGTGCCAGGACTACATCTTTATATTCCTGTCACTATAGCATCCCTTTAAGAGTCCTTTCACCTACCTAACCATCCAAAATCTAACTTTATTTTCACTAGTAACCACTAAACTCCCACCTATCCTAGCTCTATCTTACTTTATAGCATGCACCTGCAGCTATAATTAACTCCTCAGTTACTTCACACCTTACCACTAGCTGCAAATAGAGATATAAATAAATTAATATAATGATACGGGTCATCCTTTCTCCAATGAAGCATTCACTCTATTGTCAATACCACATCATTTTTGTTCTTTTGTCATGTACTCTACTGATGTATCCATTACACCTGATGTCGGACCGTGTTTATTTCATCCCATCTGTTCCTTAAGACTCCGCAATGCATCGCTGACGCTCACATTCCTAAGACACATAGACCCCGAGGGGACATATTTTTATGATGAGGGAGGGGAGAAGGAGGACATAATGAGGTATATAATAAGTTGCTAGGGCGAGGAAGGCACACTAACCCCACCAACAAAGCGGTGTAGTGAACAAGGAGCAGAATTGCTACAAATAGACCACTCAATGAACAATGGTGTCTCCTGGGTAGGTGTCATTTTACTGTAATATTAACCCACTCTGACAGGAGGCGTATGGACGTGTCACGACTGAACAGTGATCCTGCCTGCCTGATACATAGTGACTGACTGACTGAATGTAGATTCTCTTGCAGGGTTTTTATTAGAGTGAGAATTTAAAATAATATTTCAAATTTAAGGCCAGAGTAGCTGAGTTAAAGGATCACTAAGATTGAGAATTTTTCCAGTTCACAAATTTTGACCTTAAATTTGAAATTGGCTTTGAATTCTCCCTTTAGTGAATAAACCCTTTTTATTTTTCTTTCATGTAATATATATTCACACAACTAGACACAATCACACGTTGTCAGGGTTATTCACTAAGGTGAGAATTAGAGGTGAATTCAAAGTGAATTTGAAATTGACGTTAAAAGTCGCTGAACTGGGGAAATTGTCTAAATTAGTTAATTCAGTTCAACTACTCTGGGCCTTAAATTTGACTTTCACTTTGAATTCTCCCTTAAGTAAATAACCCTGTGTGAATTGCTTTAGACGTAATGTGACCCTCTAGCTGCAAACTATTTATTGTATTATTTCTCAATAGTGAATTCTGTGATCTGTTTTTTCCCCACTAATGTGTCTTTCTCACCACCAATTATCTTCCAAACCGGCCAGTGGACTGAGCAGTGATATCTATCCAGGGTTGACTTTGAGAATGATAGAACTGTTTAATTGTTAGTTAGTTATTAGGGAACATATTGTGCTTAATCTATTAACCAGAGAGTGGAGGGAGGGGGAGCAAGGGGTGGGGGGGAGGAAGAAGGTGATAAAAACAGAAGAAAGAAACAGAGAAAGTGTGAGAATAAATGAGTGCGTGTTCAAGAATATTGACAGCTAACCTCCGCACACCAGATGTTTCGAACTACAACTCCCATGATTCCCTGGCTATCTCTTTCATTCAAATAATCATGGGCATTGTAGTTCTGGGGGATACAGGTAGTGCAGGCCTGCACTAGAGGTATAGTTAACCCTTCAATGCAAGCTTTGTTGTTTCTACAAAAGGGCAATGTTTTACATTGAAAGGTTAAAATGCCATTGAGATGAAGTGGCCTGGGTACTTTTAGCGATCCTTTAACCCCTTAAGGACCAAACTTCTGGAATAAAAGGGAATCATGACATGTCACACATGTCATGTGTCCTTAAGGGGTTAAAAGAAATATATACTTTTTAAGACATTATACAGATAAATCCATCACCAACGGGAGCATCTCATTTTGGTCTGCTTTTATCCCATAAACCCCTCTTCAGTAGAGGATTATGGGATGAGTAGTTTATAATAAGCAGCAATTCCACTGATCACATAGGATGGTGATAACAGCCATACTCTTATTACGGAGATTACATTGACCTTGTAAAGAAAAGTGTAATTGTCGTGACCAACATGACTTTGCGTGTCTATTGAAAGGGAATAACATCCCATCTGTACATTGTGCTAACCCAGGTGTTATAAACTACACATAGATAGTAACTTGTGCAGTCATGCATTCATTTGAACATTCATTTGCTTTTCTGCTATTTTGTTCATAAAGACTTGGAAATCTGAAGTGGTTGCATACACCGATCGTTCGACGAAGGAATGTGTGAATAAGGTGATGGGACAGAGCAATATGTTAAAAGGAAAATCAGTAAAACATTAATATTACAAAGCAGGTCTCAACCAGGGAGCAGCAGGGGATCAGTACTGTGAGAGCACTTAGTAAAGTTGGTAGGTGATTAAAAGTAAAGTGCTATAAAATATAACAATGAATACAACAGCATTGTTACTTTCATCCAGTGCCAAGTGGATACAGTGTTGTTAAGAGCACTAACAATCAGTGGCGTACACACAATCCATGGGGCCCAGGTGCAAAACTGATCCATGGCCACCACCACCGCCACCGCAACCCCATACAGAAGCACATACATACTTACAGACACACATACATACAGAGACACATACATACAGACAGACACACACACATACATAGATACAGACAGTCACAAAGATAGACACACACACAGACACACACACATACACACAGATACATACAGACACATACACAGACAGACACACATACATACATACATACAGACAGACACACACACACAGACACACACAGACACACAGATACATACAGACACATACATAGACACACACAGACACACACACAGATACAGACACATACACAGACAGATAAAATATACATACAGACACATACAGGCACACATACACACACACAGACACATACATGGACACACAGACAGACAGACACACAGACACATATACACATAAACACACAAGGACACAGACACATACACACAGATACATACAGACACATACATAAACACACACACAGACACACATACATACACACACATACAATAAGACACAAATGCCTGGGGTCCAGTGGTTCACTCTGACTCTCTCTCCTTCCTCCCGTGCGGCTCCTGGTGGTTGCTGGGAGAAGTGACCAGCGCAGTCACTTCCTCCCAACGTCTGACATCATCAGAGTGGCCCGGTCGAGCTGTTACCGGGCCCACTCTGATGATGTTATTCATTTCCATCGGGTGGCCCTAACAGCATGGGGGGCTAGTTGGTGTTTTAACACTATAGGGTGAGGAATACATGTTTGTGTTCCTTTAACCCCTTAACAACCGAGGACGGTTCAGGACCGTCATCGGCATTTTAGCGTTGCCGACAACTGACGGTCCTGAACCGTCACAACGGTAATATGTACTTACCCGATCGCCGTCGTTCCCCCCGCGGCAATCGGCGGTGCTCCCGCCTGCAGCCCAGACAGTCTCCTCATGGCGAATTAGGACCCCTAGTCCTAAGACCCCCTAGTGTCTGCTTGCAGGGGGACTGCCTGTGCTGACAGGCAGTCTCCCTGCTAGTGTAAAATAAAAAAATAAAAAATAAAGGTTAATGTTAATAAAAAAATATAATTATATATGTGTGTATGGGTCAAATATTTTTACATTGAAAATTGCCAGTTTGGTTACGTTGCCTTTGAGAGCGTATGGCAGCCTAGGAATGAGAATTAACTCCATGATCAGGTACGTATTAGCCGCGAGGCAAACAAGGCATTTGCCTTGGGCGGTATTTTCCAGGGAACGGCAAAAAAAAAAAAGGCCCGCAAATGCCCAGGCAAATGTCTTGTTAGCCTGGCGGCTAACTAAAAATCCAGTCGGGCGGGCGACGCTGGTGAGGGAGCACTGATTAGTGAGCTCTCTGCTCAGCTTCCTCGTGCGCCGCAGAGTGATGCCAGGAGCCGGACTATGACGTCATATCCCGGCTCCCGGCATCTCTCTGTGGCGCACGAGGGAGCTGAGCAGAGAGCTCATTGCAAATGGGGTATGTCCAGTCTTTTTTAGTAGCCACTTAGTCACAAACACTGGCCAAAATTAGCGTTTAATTTAGTTTTTTTACTTTTTTTCACACTCAAACAAATATGAACGCTAACTTTGGCTAGTGTTTGTGACTAAGTGGCTACTAAAAAAGACTGGACATACCCCATATTGAATACCCTGGGTTGTCTACTTTAAAAAAATATGTACATGTGGGGTGTGATTCAGAGATTTATGACAGATAATAGTGTTACAATGTCACTATTGATAAATTTTAAAAATGTATGTTTTGAAACTGCAATTTCCTACTTGTACTTATAGCCCTATAACTTGCAAAAAAAGCAAAAAAGCATGTAAACACTGGGTATTTTTAAACTCAGGGCAAAATTTTGAATCTATTTAGCAGTTTTTTCATTAGCTTTTGTAGATGAGTAAAAGATTTTTCAAGTAGACGTCAAAAAACATGTATTTTTTTAAATTTTTCATAATTTTTTTATTTTTTTTAAATTAAATTAAATGAGATTATATAAATAATGGTATGTAAAGAAAGCCCTTTTTGTCCTGAAAAAAACAATATATAATTTGTATGGGAACAGTAAATGAGAGAGCGGAAAATTACAGCTAAACACAAATGACACAAAAGTGTAAAAAGAGGCCTGGTCGCAAAGGTACAACATCGCAAAAACAGTCCAGTCCTTAAGGGGTTAAAGTTTGAATTGTCAGGAATTTAAAAGTTTAAGCTACAATAGACCTAGTCACATGTGGTTTCAATTCAGCTATTTTGGTTTCATGCTTTTAAATTCAGTTTGACTTCCCAAACGACTCACAATTTAGTGAATAAATAACCCTTTGGTGTTTTTGTGTTAATTCACAGTGACTTGTGGTAAATTGAAACCAAATTGCAAAGAGAAAACTGAAACTCTGGGGAAAGAGCTATTGCCTGTCATGTAATGTATTTGGGAAGACAAACATGAGTTGCCCCCAGATAAACCGTGATACGCACTTGGAATACATTTCTCTCATGCTGTGATTTTGCACTGATTTATAGTGATTACACATATATTTTCTGCTTTCCTTTTTTTTTTCTTTTTTTTACCAAAACTAGGTCAAGTAGCATTCATATTTATCTAAAATTATTCAATGCATTTTGCTATTCTTTAGGAAAAAAATCAGAAAACGTTAGCTCTAGGGCAGGGATAGGCAACCTTCGGCACTCCAGATGTTGTGGACATCTGGAGCATCATGTGAGGTGTAGTCCAAAACATCTGGAGTGCCAAAGGTTGCCTACGCCTGCTCTAGGGCATTTATTGTATAATTCCCGAATATAAGCGCTACGGAATCTGTTGGTGCTATATAAATGGCAATAATAATAATAACCAAAAATATTCCATCAATTTACAACGCCTAATGCTCTGCAGCTTGGTAAATGTGCTGGAAGACACTACATTTTAAAAGACTTCTGTCATGACCAAAACTACTCTAGCTCTTTTTAAAGAGCATGATAACTTCTCTAGCAAATGTATAGATTAGGGGGAAGAAATTTAGTTTTTTTTCTTCCAACTGTCAATCAATTCTTCATCATAGACTCTATACCAAGAAATTGATTGGTAAATGAGAGCAGAAGAGTGTTCCAACAGGCGATCCTTCTGCTCTCCACCCATAGCAACCACAACACATATTCAGTGGTTGCTTTGGTAGCTCCCTGTTCAGACAAGACTGCAATATTTTGATGGATAAGATATCGAGTCATAGAAGAAGTCTACTATGCTTGGGGAAGCATCCCAAAGCAGGTCAAATCAGTGACAAGAGCAGAAAGAGCGAGGGCGGATTGGAGGTGGGTTTTACAGAAATGTAACACCTACCTCTGTAATGAGATCTTGGTGTTGAGGTGAGGTAAGTGGCAGAAGGTTTAATTAAATTAGACCTAAAACCAGGGCTTTATGAGAAATCATGAGGAGCTGTACAATTTTATAATCCTGTGACCTCCCCTCAACCTCACCTTATTTCTCCTCTCCTTGAGGGAACTTTCAAGGAAAGACTTGGAGCCAAAAAGACATGTTGTGTCTTACATCAGAGCCGGCAATATAGGCCACAGTTAGGAGAAAGGTTTATCAAAGATTTGTTTTCTAAAAAAAAATTAAAAATACAATGTACTAATAGTAGGGCAATCACCATTTAAACTGGGGGAGCCAGTCGGCATATTACATTGGTAATTTCTTCCATTTTACATCTTTCAGAATACGGCTCATATAATATTTTATAGTATTATAAATCTTACTCACTGTGTTGTAAAGCATTAGTGTCAAACACTGTCAGTTTGGTGGACTCCACTACCCCACAAGGGATAACTAGAAATTCCGTCAGTAAATAAGCACATACTGTATATACCATAAGTGGTAGACCTCCTATTGTCCTTACATGTAGCTAAATAACTTGTAAAACTTGCGTGTAAAAAGGCAATTAGACTTGCTAAACTTCAAAATGAAAAAATGATAGCTAAAGAGAGCAAAACGAACCCCAAAGCATTTTTTAAGTACATTAATTTAAAAAACCCAAAAATGAAAGTGTAGGTACACTAAAAACTGAAAAGGGGGTGTTAGTTAATGAAGACCAGGAAAAGGCAGGAATTTTAAATAACTAGTTCTCCTCCGCATATATTTAGGAAGAACCCATGGCAATAGATGTGCAAATGATTGCTACTAAAAACTTGCAGAATAATTGTAATTGGTTAACTCAAGACAAGGTGCTGCAGCAACTAAAGAAAGTTAATATAAACAAAGCTCCAGGGCCTGGCGGTATCCATCCACGTGTACTTAAGGAACTAAGTGTAGAAATAAGTGAACCTCTGTTTTTAATCTTTCAAGATTCTTTTCTTTCAGGAAGTGTTCCGGAGGATTGGAGGAAGGCAGATGTGGTTCCTATATTCAAAAAGGGTTCAAAATCCTTGCCTGGAAATTATAGACCTGTGAGCTTAACTTCTGTTGCTGGTAAAATATTTGAAAGGTTATTACGGGATAATATTCAAGAATTCCTTGAGAAGAACATGATTATCAGCAAAAATCAGCACGGTTTTATGAAGCACAGGTCATGTCAAACTAACTTGATTGCGTTCTACGAAGAAGTAAGTAGAAGTATAGATCAGGGTGTTGCAGTGGTTGTGATCTATTTGGATTTTGCCAAGGCATTTGATACAGTTCCACACAATAGATTAGTGTTCAAACTCAAGGAAATCGGTCTAGATGAAAATGCTTGTTCTTGGGTAGAACATTGGCTTAAAAACAGAGTACAAAGAGTTGTCATTAATGGTAAATTTTCAAGCTGGACAGAGGTGGCAAGTGGTGTCCCTCAGGGGTCTGTTCTGGGACCCCTTCTATTTAACATGTTTATAAAATGATCTTGAAGACAGCATTGAAAGTCATGTTTCAGTGTTTGCAGATGACACAAAACTTTGAAAAACAATACAATGTGAGCAAGATATTACTTTGCTGCAGAGGGATTTAGATAGACTGGGGGACTGGGCACTCAAATGGCAGATGAAATTTAATGTTGAAAAATGCAAAGTTATGCACTTCGGCGTAAAGAATACACAAGCAACGTATACCCTTAATGGAAGCGAATTAGGGATAACAACACATGAAAAGGACTTGGGAATTGTTATAGACAACAAACTATGCAACAATGTGCAATGTCAATCAGCAGTGGCCAAGGCCAGTAAGGTATTGTCATGCATGAAAAAGGGCATTCATTCTCGGGACGAGAATATCATTTTGCCTCTTTATAAATCACTGGTAAGACCCCATATTGAATATGCTGTGCAATTTTGGGCACCTGTTCTAAAGAAGGATATTATGGCACTAGAAAAAGTGCAGAGGCGGGCTACAAAATTAATAAAAGGAATGGAACATATCAGCTATGAAGAAAGGTTAACAAATTTAAACCTATTTAGTTTAGAAAAACGTTGCCTGAGAGGGGATATGATAACATTATACAAATATATTCGGGACCAATACAAACCATTGTTTGGAAATCTATTCACAAACCAGACTTTACATAGGACACAAGGCCATGCGTTTAGACTGGAAGAAAGAAGATTTTGTCTAAGGCAAAGGAAATGTTTTTTTACTGTAAGAACAATCAGGATGTGGAATTCTCTGCCTGAAGAAGTGGTTTTATCAGAGTCCATACAGATGTTCAAACAGCTACTAGATGCATACTTGCAAAAACAGAATATTGAAGGATATAATCTTTCAATGTAGGGTAATAACTGCTTGATCCAAGGATAAATCTGACTGCTATTCTGGGGTCAAGAAGGAATTTTTTTCCTAGCTTGTTGCAAAATTGTGCTTCAAACTGTTTTTTTTTTTGCCTTCTTTTGGATCAACCGCAAAAAACAAATGTGAGGAAGGCTTAACTTGATGGGCGCAAGTCTCTTTTCAGCTATGTAACTATGTAACTATGTAGATTAAAACATCCCCTGCCCTCCACACATCTCCAACCCCCAAAAACCACCCCAGAAGAATCAATATGACACGGACAGCAGGTGGAAGGAAAGCCAATACTGGTTGTTTTATTGATAAGGAAAAGGCATCTGAAATTTGTAACCGACAATAATAATCAATAGAGAGCAAAAAAGGGGTCGCAAGAGTATTCTGAGGACGGAAAGCAGCTAAAATAGCCTGCCCTTCGGTGGGTCTTCGGCAGTGGTGTATCCTGGTTTTGTGCTGCCCTAGGCAGGACAAAACTAAGGCGCCCCCCAACCGCCCCTTGCGCGCGCGACCCCCACCCATCCCTTCCCCCCCGCGCGTGTGACCCCTCCCATCCCTTCCCCCCGCCTTCTAAATACACACACACACACTCACTCACAGACACACACACTCACAGACACACTCACTCACACACTAACCAGACACACACACACACTAACAGACACACACACACTAACAGACACACACTCACTAACAGACACACACACACACACTAACACACACTCACTAACAGAACACACACACTAACAGACACACACACACACTAACACACACTCACACAGACACACACACACACTCACTAACAGACACACACACTAACAGACACACACACTAACAGACACACACACACTAACAGACACACACACACACTAACAGACACACACAATAACACACACTCACTAACAGACACACACACTCACTAACAGACACACACACACACACACACACTAACAGACACACACTCTAACAGACACACACACTAACACACACTCACATTAACACATGTACTTTTTAAACCCCCCCCCCCCTCCTCCAGCCTCCTTACCTTTGGGAGTGCTGGGGAGGGAAGGGGTTCTCTATCTCCCTGGTGGTCCAGTGGCTGCTGGGTGGGCGGCATTGGCAGGCGGGCGGCCGGCGAGGGAGCTCTTCCTGTGAGCTGACTGCTCAGCTCCCTCGCTCGCCGCAGAGTGAGGCTGGGAGCCGGGATTTGACGTCATCTTCCGGCTCCCGGCATCACTCTGCTGGCGGCGCGCGAGGGAGCTGAGCAGAGCGCTCAGGGGAAGAGCTCCCTCGTCAGCCGCCCGCCCGCCAATGCCGCCCGGCGCCCAGCATGTCTGTTAGCCGCGAGGCTAACATGACATTTGCCTTGGGCATTTGGGGGGCGGCTTTTTTTGCCGCCCCCTGAAAAATGCCGCCCAAGGCAAATGTCTTGTTTGCCTCGCGGCTAAAACGCCCCTGTTCTTCGGTGAACTCAAGCTGGTTTTAGCTCAACTTGTGCCATTACAGAGAGAACATATCTGAAGCATATCAGACTGGTCCCACCCATACGGGCAGTCCAGATCCGAAATGCCAGCAAGTTCTCTCTGCACGAGAGATACAGCAACCCCAGACGATCGTTTCAGCCTTGTTGGGCATCGTCAGTGAGGCATAGCTGATATCTCTCTAGGCACCGTGAGCAAGGGGTCCACGTCTGGATTACCCTTTAAACTAATGGAGAGCAAAAATGGGTCGCAAGAGTATTCTGAGAACGGACAGCAGCTAAAATAGCCTGCCCTTCGGTGGGTCCCAGCTCAGAACTCAAGCTGGTTTTAGCTCATCTTGTGCCATTACAGAGAGAACATATCTGAAACATATCAGACTGGTCCCACCCATACAGGCAGTCCAGATCCGAAATGCCAGCAAGTTCTCTCTGCACGAGAGATACAGCAACCCCAGACGATCGTTTCAGCCTTGTTAGGCATCGTCAGTGAGGCATAGCTGATATCTCTCTAGGCACCGTGAGCAAGGGGTCCACGTCTGGATTACCCTTTAAACTAATGGTGAGCAAAAAATGGGTCGCAAGAGTATTCTGAGGACGGACAGCAGCTAAAATAGCCTGCCCTTCGGTGGGTCCCCGCTCAGAACTCAAGCTGGTTTTAGCCCAACTTGTGCCATTACAGAGAGAACATATCTGAAGCATATCAGACTGGTCCCACCCATACGGGCAGTCCAGATCCGAAATGCCAGCAAGTTCTCTCTGCACGAGAGATACAGCAACCCCAGACGATCGTTTCAGCCTTGTTAGGCATCGTCAGTGAGGCATAGCTAGTATCTCTCTAGGCACCGTGAGCAAGGGGTGCCTAATAAATATGGTGGAGGCACTGAGGTCATGACTACATGCCTCAGACCCAAGCAGAGGCATAATGGACTGCCGGGAAGATCTTCAGCCCCTGTTCCTCCCTAAGATATTTTGGATGGGCAATCCAGCAGGCCATCACCTGTAGGTGAAAGCAACCCAACCACATACCACCTGACACTCCCGTCCTCCATCTCTGCTCTACATCTCACTCTAGTCTAGAACCTTCTCACAGGAGAGGGAATAGAGATACGCTCCTGCCCAGTGAATCTGTGGTGCTGCCAGGCCGCCCAACCAAGTAGCAACCACAGGAGCCAATTACTTACAAGGCCGGGACTCAGAGGTCTAGTTCAACTAAGATTATTCAGATTTTGGAGTACCAACATTACGCAGCTGAGTCGAATTGAATGGCAGATTACATAATTTTCCTTTGCAAAAAAAACCACATACGGTAACTCAAAAACTAAAGTAGCACAAATAAAAATGTTAACAGCACAAACCGGCACAAACACAGCACTAACCAACCAACCCGGTTTTATTTCTTTTGGCTGTTGTAAGGGGGCTGGGTGACCCCTGGTGACCTTTATTAAAAAATGAATGATTTAAAATGAAATGAGATAGAATGGATATTTAAACAGAACAATCCAGCACAAATACAGCACTGACCAACCAGCCCAGTTTCATGTATTTTGGCTGTTATATGGGCCCTGGGTGACTTTTGGTGACCTTAACTTACTCAGCAATAACTCAACATACAATTGCTATTATCTTAATAATAAAATCAGCACAAATCTTAATTTTTATGGCAAAACACAGTGCAAACGTAGCACTAACTAAACAAAGTGGATATTTTATTTGTGCCAATTACAGGGGGGCCAGCCTCACACAGCCTATGCAATGCCATAAGTCCAACCATAAACCCTAATATGTTCTATAAATCACTTTGTGACACCAACAACATTATTTAAATTTAAGTCACATCGAATTCTCGCTTTAGTGAATAACTCTGAAAATCTTTGTTTGAATTAAGAGCATTACATGAGCCTGTACTTAAAAACCTGTATAAACCTAAAGCCATGCTGTATTAACCCGTCACCGACAGCAAGACAGCTTACTATGCTGTATAATTAACTCTATATATCGTGAATTATAAAAGTGACACTCTCACAAATTATATAACTGCAGGTGTTTTTTCTCTTTCAGTTTTACAGAGGACTCTAGACTAATGGTGGTACTCAGGGCTCCAACCCCTGTCAAATCCTCCCTCCAACCTCTACACTGTCCAAAGACCACAAGCTCGAAAATTCAATTTTCAATTCATTGTAATTAACAATTATCTGACTTAATCCTACGGACAGCAAATGTTCCCGTGGATTCATTAGGAATGTTTTTATCCACTTAACATGTTTAACCCCTTAAGGACACATGACATGTGCGACATGTCATGATTCCCTTTTATTCCAGAAGTTTGGTCCTTAAAGGGTTAAACTTGCCTCTTATCAGAGAAAACATACAGAAACCCCTCACTGCTTCAGCCATTACCACCATTTCTGGGAGTATGTTCCAAATATACACCTCCAAAATCTCAATTGCAGCACATCCACACTGATTTCTTTCTCACTTTATTTTTCTTTTTTCGGGACAAGAAACCATCTCCCCCCATCCAGATTGCTGCAATATTATTCATTCTCTACTTTACTAAACATTGGTTCATTAACCCCTTAAGAACCAAACTTCTGGAATAAAAGGGAATCATGACATGTCACACATGTCATGTGTCCTTAAGGGGTTAAACAGCAAACTGTGGTGACTGAGTTGGAGATTTTATTTTCCCTTAAAAATATATATATTTTTCCCTTGAATTTTTTATTGGAGTTTTCAATTCACTATAGTTCCGTGTTTAGACATGGGTTCTGAGACTCACAGATTCCGTGTTTAGACATGGGTTCCTAGACTCACAGATTCCGTGTTTAAACATGGGTTCTGAGACTCACAGATACACTGTAACCACTTCCCGTGATGTTTCTCTCTATAACCATACAGCTGCCATTCGCAGACTGTGCTTTTTTTTACGCTGCATTCCTAAGAATTTTGTGTTTTTCCAGGACTCTCCCAAAACCCCTCCATGTGAATCGAGCATCACTCGTGACCGGGAGAAATATTACCCCAGGGGAAGTTAATGTTTAATGAAGGCAGTCTTTGGATATTTGTCCTGTCCAAGTCGTCATGTGTATCGCACACTGTCAGCAGTGAGGAGGAAGGAAACTGTTGAGCGTGTAGACTGAAAGCATGGCAGACGGTAAGATGAGATGATGCTTTATTTCGCAATAGGCGACAAAGAAAGAATAGAAGCTACTCCTTGCAATGGATTCACTAAACACACAATTGCAGTGAATCGAAATTGGAATTGCAAAATCTAGACAAAAGAAGCTTAACAGGAAAAATTCTCCAGCTCAGATATAGACACAGCTTGATTGTTTAAATCTTAAAATTCAGATTTAATTTCGCTACAATTCAGAGTTATTATTATTATTGCCATTTATATAGCGCCAACAGATTCCGTAGCGCTTCACAATATTATGAGAGGGGGGATATAACTATAATTAGGACAATTACAAGAAAACGTACAGAAACGAAGGGTTGAAGAGGACCCTGCTCAAACGAGCTTACAGTCTGTAGGAGGTGGGGTAGAGTTCACTGAATAAACTCAACAAATAATTGTGACAAATAATTACAAGTTTAAACTGTGTTTTAAATCCCAGTCTTTACTTATATTGTTTGTATTTCTCTACTGCATGGCTGTATAACCAACTGAATTTACAACTCGGATTGTACTACCTGGGTCATACAATAACCTAACTATATCCCCCATCCCTCCCCCGAAAATATTCTGGTAGATTAGATCCTATTACTGACTCACTGTGATTGTTGTTTTCCTAGTTAATGTTTTTGTGGTCTGTTGTGGTAAGTTGAGTCTTTCCTTATATAACCTTCCCTGTTATTTTAAACATACTTTCCTACAGCCGTCATATCATCTTTGGGTTAGATTCACTAAACAGTGATTTGTGGGGAGTAGAGAAAAGTTATGCTAAAATAGTAAATTGAATTAATAAAGAAAATCTTTAGCTTGGGGAACTTTTAGCGGAGGGACTTCTGCCTAAATTTTGCAAGCTGGACCGCAGGGCATCACCAGTCACCGTTGAGAGAATATTTTGACTCTAGGGTAAGGCTAAATAAATGTGCATTTACTTGGAAGAATAATTATTTTCCATTATAAATGTCTCACATCTGTCAAGGAAGGATTAAAAGGACTTGAATAATGTTAGATTATGTCAGGATTGTTTTTAAACAGCTATTCTAAAAGTGAAAGTATACATCTGCATACAACATAGATTTACTAAAAAGGTGTTAATTTAGAGCTTAGTTTCACTTTGAGGGCCATCTGTACTATAGGATTAGGCTCATAAAATCAGTTATACAATAGTTATCAACAAAGTGCACAGCATGTATTACTTGGTCACCATGCTATGACATAGAGTTTGAAAACTAGCACTGAGATGGTTAATTGTAACTCAAGTTTTCTGCCTGGTTACCCTGTAACACAATGTAATACAGTCAGTGGCAGGGTCTGTCTTCTATTAGGGCAAGTTTTGGCTAAATCTTCATTCGGATGGGGTTATTTATTAAAGAAGAAGAAGGTTAGAACTAAAAGTTATGCTTCGATGGTGCGTGACCAGAAGTCACATTTTTTAAATTTATTTTTTAGTGGATAAATGGAAGGAACCGGGAATCCATGCTAGCATGTGATGGAGGCTCGAAAGGGAAATAAAGAATATCTATTTAGAACATGGTTGGAATTTATTACATTGAAGGCCAAATTGCAAAATTCCAGTCAAAAAAGCCAAGTTAGAGAAATTTTCCGAATCGGTTATTTTGGTGTAAATGTTGCAATTTGGGTTTTTTTCACCTTACTAAAATTCACTGTTTAGTGAATAAACCCTTTGATGGGGAAAAATAATCACAGTGTATTTACGGATAGAGAATGTGTTGATCAAGGTATTTGTATTCTGTTAAGGTCAATGATTCCGGTGATACAGAAAAAAAAAATAGAAAAGAAAAGAAATGCATTCAACAAATAAACTGGTACTGTACAAATAAAATGTGTTCTCTCCTGTTTGTGAGTTAAAATAGTGTAACCAATGCTCTGTGACAGATGGCCGCGTGATTGTCAGTAAACGCCATTTGAATACAAAGTGACATTTTTCTGTTTATGGGATACACAATTACCTGATTTAATTAAATCAAATGCGTATTTTCTTCCCAGCTCAAGACTTGTCAAATGGTATGCAGGATAATTTCCACTATGGTAAGTTTTACTGTGTCTTAAACCAATTTTGTAATACCAAGTGTTGGCTATTGAAACTCACATCATGAAACCTTGAGAAGAGAACAAGTAATGACAATTATTCTTGATGGACATCAGTGGCGTAGCTAGGTTGGGCCGACCGGAGTTAAAGCCCTGAATGGAGCTTGAAAAATCCCAGTGTCAGATTTACTCGCCCCCTTTGACTGTTAGCCCAGAGTCGCCTGTGATATTGTGAGAGCCATAACATTTCTAAATGGAAATTTAGTGACAGTGCCACTTTAATACACCATTTGTGGAGGTAATTATATAGTACGGTGTGGGACTATTGCTGTGGATGCAAGTCTTTATTGAAATAAGTACATGGTTCATACAGCAGGTATGAGGTTCATGCAGTATATTATGAGGTTAATACAGTAGGTGTAGGGTTAATACAGCATGGTGTAGGGTTAATACAGCGTGTGGTGGGGTTAGTACAGCGGGTATACGATATATAGGATGAATTCAGGTTAATTTAGAAGGTGTGACACTTATAAAAATAAGTTTATATAACCCTCTAAATGTATTCACTGATTTGGTGTCATAAATGGATTTGTAAAAGATGTTAGGGTTTAGGGTTGGACATAGGGTGATGTATAGGGTGAGATTTTAGGAGGGGCTTAAGTCAATGTATATGAGAGAGGCCATAACATTTACATTAAGCTAAAGCACCTGTTCTTTCCACCTAGCAGTGCACCTGCTCTTCATGGATTGAAAAGTTAAAAGGATACTTTTAAAAGGAACTATTTAAGCAACATAACACCTAGAGTGCACTATAGTGATTATATAGCTTTGAGTACCCTTGTGCTGTTCCCAGTTTAGAAATATTTCCAGGGTTTTTCTGTACTTGTTACCACTCTTACTTCTGTTATGTTGTGGTGGCAGAAGTGGGATCAAATATATTGACTTTCTGATTTATAACCCAGATCCGGCAAAATATCCTACTGAAACCCAGTGCTAATGATCAATTATCTCTTCCTATAATATCATCTCACATATTCCCATCCTTAAAACATCATCCCATTTTCTTTGTCCCGTTTCTCCTTGTTTTCTATTATGTGTTTTGTCTATTGTACATACCCTTTCTTTTTCCCTACCTTCAGATTACGAGACTGTAAGGAAAGGAGGTCTCATTTTTGCTGCGGTTGCATTTGTTGTTGGAATGCTGATCATATTCAGTAAGTATCAAATATTTTCCACAAGTACATCCCAAACCTTCTATAGTTATATTGGTATAACATAATTTCTGTCTGTTGCACCTGTTGATAGATCTGCTGACAATCGCCTCTTCCAATTTAATGGCTATTTGCCTATTGATTCATGTATCCATTTATTATCTGTACACCTCTCTGTTTACCATGTGTTATCTGCAAGACAATCACTATCTCACATTATCTCTTGCAGTTAAGTAAAAAAAACAAGCTAACTGACCCTAATGGTTCTTCTGCTTGGATAATAAATTACTCGTTCTGTTTGCTCGCTCATTTCCAACCTATCTTCCACAGGTGGCAGATTTCGGTGTGGGAGGAAAAAACAACTGGGGTGAGTTCTGGCTTCTCCGCTCCCAAATATCAATATTTAAACTGATCACTTTCACTGCAGGAGAAAAACATAGCTCTCTAAAATATCTTCTTTGTCTTTGCAGAGCCATCACCGATGACCTGTGATGACAAGTGTGGCCACCACCAAACAGTAATGAATTAAAAGGTAAAACCCACTAATTAACAGGTTTTAAACAGAGGGTTTTTTTTTACTAAAGAGTGAACCATCAGGAATTTTAAAAAAAACTTTGGGCCCAAAACAGATTTTAAAAAAATAGATGGATGACTTAAAAAATGTTACAAATGGGGCAATTATATCCAAACAAAATGAAATTCACTTTGAATTCATGACACTTCACATTTTAGTGAATAACTTTGTTAGAGATGTAAAGAATGAAGAGAGATAATGATGATTAAAATACAATAATTGAATTACCAGCATAGATAAGTCTGGTTTACCGGAATCAAGAGTGATGGTGGTACCTTCATTTCGGGAAGCAACCTCCTCTTACAGAGTTATTCTCTAAAAGCTGAATTATAACTGAAATCTGAATTGCAGAATCTAGGCAAACATAGCTAATTTAGAGAAATCCTCCAACTAACTTATTGTCACAGCTTGGCTACTTTAGCCTTATGTTATTAGCACAGGTATTTACCAAATTGAAAGTCAAAATAGCAGAAATATCCAATCTAAGTCATCTATGATTCTAGTTTGGCTGCCCTGGCCTTAAACTTTAAATTAACTCTGAATTCTCGTTTTAGTAAATAACCCTGTTAGGTTTCCATTTGTAGCAATCCAGTTTGATGAAGAACCCTGTTAGTTTTATATCCCGCTGTCCTTCTGTTTTTTTGAGTCCCGCTTTTCTAGGTAAGCAGAATAAGTGAGCTGATACCTCTTGCTGATGCCCAAACTTTCTTCCGTAAAAAATAGTTGTTGATCTTTGACCATTGTTAATGTCGAGAAATATGCTGATTGAACTCAAGGATAAAAAGCAATTTAAACCATGCATGACTTATGGTGCATATCAGAGCTCATTACAAAACTAATCTAGATAGATCGATCTTGGGTACAATACATATTTACTCTATGCATGGCTAGAAACCTACCTTTAGACTCATTTTGGACAAAACAGTTGGGCAGCTGGGCAACTGCTGGCCCTTTACTAGATCACAATCATAGTATAAGAGAGGTTTGGAGGCCTCCTGATCCCACCTGGAACTTTAGACTTGGGGAATGACTTTACACCCCTTGATCCACCCTATCTATATGAGTGACCCATTCTACCACACAGAGTACAAAGTAAATTTCACCTTAAAGTCCAAATAGCCAAACTGATAGCATAACTGACTTGCAGAGGTTTTCTTATTATGGTATTTTCTCCTACATGTTCATATTCACTTTCTGTCAAGTCTCACTATACTGAATAACCTTGTAAGTGTATTTTAAGCTTGTAAGACACGTCTGACCAGTATATGAACACAGGGCTGCCATCAGGAGAAGACTCTGGGAATTCATTATGTGCTCTGAGGTCCAGTTGAGGAGATACGTGTATCTCCACTAGCCGGGCCACAACCCACATTGCAGTAGAGTAGAACTTCAAGAGCTGTATTGACAACCCACCATTGCTCTCCTGAATGGCAGCACTGACAGGAAGTGATATCAGATCACTTCCTCTGGGTGAGAAAGGAAAGCTCAGCTGATCCTGCGGCCCCACTAGATCACATGGAAGCCACCCTTCTCCAACACTATACTGGGCAAAGAGGACGGTGGCTAAACAGAGCTTTATTTAGGTCTACTGCAGTATGTCTGTGTGTGGCATTGTGCTTATGTTGTTTTTGTGTGTATGTACATCTGTGTGTAGCTGTGTATGCATATGTGTGTGTAATATTTATGTGTAGCTGTATATACATGTGTGTATATAAGTATCTATGTGTGTGTCAGTTTGTATATAATTGTGAGTATATCTATGTTGCTGTGTGTATTTGTGTATGTATATATATGTGTTTGTCAGTATGCATGTGTTTGGCAGTGTATATATGCTTGTGCATTTGTGTGTGTACATGTGTGGCAGTGGGTATATGTGTGTGTGGCTGTGTATATCTGTGTATGTGCTCTATGTATCTGTGTGTACATGTATGGCAGTGGGTATATGTGTGTGTTGCTGTGTATATCTGTGCTCTATGTATCTGTGTGTATATGTGTGGCAGTGGGTATATGTGTGTGTGGCTGTGTTTATCTGTGCTCTATGTATCTGTGTGTATATGTGTGGCAGTGGGTATATGTGTGCTCTATGTATCTGTGTGTATATGTGTGGCAGTGGGTATATGTGTGTGTGGCTGTGTATATCTGTGCTCTATGTATCTGTGTGTATATGTGTGGCAGTGGGTATATGTGTGTGTGGCTGTGTATATCTGTGCTCTATGTATCTGTGTGTATATGTGTGGCAGTGGGTATATGTGTGTGTGGCTGTGTATATCTGTGTATGTGCTCTATGTATCTGTGTGGCCTATATTGGCAGTGTGTATGTGTGTGTGGCTGTGTATATCTGTGCTCTATGTATCTGTGTGTATATGTGTGGCAGTGCGTATATGAGTGTGTGGCTGTGTATATCTGTGCTCTATGTATCTGTGTATATATGTGTGGCAGTGGGTATATGTGTGTGTGGCTGTGTATATCTGTGTATGTGCTCTATGTATCTGTGTGTATATGTGTGGAAGTGGGTATATGAGTGTGTGGCTGTGTATATCTGTGCTCTATGTATCTGTGTGTATATGTGTGTGTGGCTGTGTATATCTGTGCTCTATGTATCTGTGTGTATATGTGTGGCAGTGGGTATATGTGTATGTGGCTGTGTATATCTGTGCTCTATGTATCTGTGTGGCAGTGGGTATATGTGTGTGTGGCTGTGTATATCTGTGTATGTGCTCTATGTATCTGTGTGTATATGTGTGGCAGTGGGTATATGAGTGTGTGGCTGTGTATATCTGTGCTCTATGTATCTGTGTGTATATGTGTGTGTGGCTGTGTATATCTGTGCTCTATGTATCTGTGTGTATATGTGTATGTGGCTGTGTATATCTGTGCTCTATGTATCTGTGTGTATATGTGTGGCAGTGGGTATGTGTGTGTGGCTGTGTATATGCTCTATGTATCTGTGTGTATATGTGTGTGGCTGTGTATATCTGTGCTCTATGTATCTGTGTGTATATGTGTGGCAGTGCGTATATGTGTGTGTGGCTGTGTATATCTGTGCTCTATGTATCTGTGTGTATATGTGTGTGTGGCTGTGTATATCTTTGTGTACAGGTATTTGTGTCTGCTAATGTGTGTTGCGGGCCCCGAGGATTCTGGTAGAAGCCCTTTATGAACTCTTCACCTCCAGATGCAGATCTCCCCGTATAATAGAGGGTCTGTAGATATTTCTAGTTGTGAAACCTACACAGGAAATTGCTGTTTTTTTCTCTGCATGTGCTCGTTATTTAACCCATATTTCAAATGTTATTCTAATTATTTTTCAACAAAATAAAACATGAAAGGGTTAAAAAGTGTAAGTCTGCAAGGTTGGAGGGGTTTCACTGTTGCAAGAGACATTGTTATTGATCTGTATCAGTGAGTAGCTGGAACTATCAGATAATGTAAATACTTAGAAATGAAAGGCTGAACTCAATGGCCTTGATGGTCTTTTTTCAACCTAGATTACCATGTTACAATATTACTACGTGGTGAGGCCACGTTCCGTTCCGGCCTGCAGCCTGCTGGGTCATGATCACATGACCAAAGGTTATATCTCGGCCAGGAACGCTAAGACAAAGTGTTTCTGTATTTCACAGCTGGAATCTTGCATTTTCTTTCCTGTTACATTCCGGGAGCTGCTGCTCTGATAGTCGTACAATGTGGCCAAGTGTTATTTTTAAGGTGTGACACTTTAATCAGTGTTTGTCTTAACACACCCTGCAGGCTTTTTCCTCTTTTCCAAATACACATCCTGAAAACCAATGTGCATCGACTCGGGAGGTTAAAGGAACACTATAGTCACCTAAATAAAGCAGTTTTTGTGTATAGATCATTCCCCTGCAATGTCACTGCTCAATTCACTGTCATTTAGGAGTTAAATCACTTTGTTTCTGTTTATGCAGCCCTAGCCACACCTCCCCTGGCTATGATTGACAGAGCCTGCATGAGAAAAAACTGGTTTCACTTTCAAACAGATGTAATTTACCTTAAATAATTGTATCTCAATCTCTAAATTGAACTTTAATCACATACAGGAGGCTCTTGCAGGGTCTAGCAAGCTATTAACATAGCAGGGGATAAAAAAAATCTTAATTAAACAGAACTTGCAATAAAGAAAGCCTAAATAGGGCTCTCTTTACAGGAAGTGTTTATGGAAGGCTGTTCAAGTCACATGCAGGGAGGTGTGACTAGGGTTCATAAACAAAGGGATTTAACTCCTAAATGGCAGAGGATTGAGCAGTGAGGCTGCAGGGGCATGTTCTATACACCAAAACTGCTTCATTAAGCTAAAGTTGTTCAGGTGACTATAGTGTCCCTTTAACTAACAATCATTGATTCCTTATCAGCCTTCTAAACGTCTTGCCTTACTAACTAGATTGTAAGCTCATACGAGCAAGTTGTTTCATACTCTCCAACATTTCGAAGAGGGATTTTATCATAAACTTTTTTAACTTTTACACACGCAAACAAAATTAATAGCTCTTCAAAAGAGTGACATTATGATAGATCGAGCCAAGGGACAGAAATATTTATAAAAACAGATGTTGTCTGTCAATTGATTTGTATATTGCATAAACACAGTAAGCCTTGCTTCTATGTGCTTGGTCCTAAATAAGAACACTTGGAAGGCCTGAGATGTGCCCTAAGTTTTCTTAAACTTTGCCATTTTGCTACCAATTCAAGCAGAATTCACCAGTGGTGTGCTGGACCCATTTCTTGTTATTTGCTTTGGTTGAACCCAAGTATCACCCTCATTTAGTAAGTGCTCAGACTTTCTTAACCCCTTAAGGACACATGACATGTGTGACATGTCATGATTCCCTTTTATTCCCGAAGTTTGGTCCTTAAGGGGTTAAAAATTAAAGGAACACTATAGTGTCAGGAACACAAATTGTATACCACTATAGTGGTAAAATCAGCCTTTCGGTGATCAGCCTCCCTTGCCTTTACTTACCCCTTTTTGAGCACCGTATCCTCTCGTTGCAGGTGGCCTGGCCTCACCCCGCCTTCTGGCTGAGATCATCAAATTTAACAATCAGAGCCAATCCAATGTTTCCTCACAATAAAGCATTGTGAGCAGTGGTGTATCCTGGTTTTGTGCTGCCTTTAAATCCCCCCCCAACCTCCTTACCTTTGGGAGTGCTGGGGAATCTCTCAATGGTGGTCCAGTGGCTGCAGGGCTGGCGGCGCTGGCAGGGCGGGCGGGCGGCCGGCCGGCGAGGGAGCACTTCCCATGAGCTGACTGCTCAGCTCCCTCGCGCGTCGGCTGCAGAGTGAGGCTGGGAACCGGAAGATGACGTCATCTTCCGGCTCCCAGCCTCACTTTGCGGTGCGCGAGGGAGCTGAGCAGTCAGCTCATGGGAAGTGCTCCCTCGCCGGCCGCCCGGGATGTCAGTTAGCCGCAAGGCTAACAAGGCATCTGCCCTGGGCATTTGGGGGGCGGCGTTTTTTGTCGCCCCCTGAAAAATGCCGCCCAAGGCAAATGCCTTGTTAGCCTCGCGGCTAATACGTCCCTGATTGTGAGGCTATTATGTATGCGCAGCAAAACGCAGCACTGTGCCAATAAGCATCTCCTCATAGTGATACATTGAATCAATGCATCTCTTTGGGGCGTGTTCAGTGTCTCCATGCCTCACTGACTCAGGAAGCACCTCTAGTGGCCGTCTGAGTGACTGCCATTAGAGGTGTTACTAGGCAGTAATGTAAACACAGCCTTTTCTCTGACAATTCACTGTTTGCATTAAAAAGCCTGTTGGGACATTCCCTTTAAAAATGTCCGTCCTAAATCGGGACACTTGGATGCTATGCTCGTTGTCTGTTATTTAGCAGAATTATCAGCTAGTTTGTGACACAATTATACCATACAGATCTGCAGTACTTGATGTTAGAGATATACATTTATGACAATACTACGTTTGTAGAATGAGCTTTTAACATATCTCCTTTCTCCACAGCCAGAAGCAGATATTTGACCATGATAAATGTAAATAACTAGACGTGGAGTTTAACATCGAGAGAAGAATTTCCTTGGCAATGAGAGGCCATTGTCTGCTTCCACAATAATCTCATGTATATATACAATATTCACTATTATCTATAAGAGAAGACAGGAAGAAACATTACAAAATGAATCAAAGAATTATACAATTCATGTAGATGCAGTAACTTACTTAACAGAGTTAAACAATTTAAAAACAATGTATGTATATTTCATAAGATATTATATATTCTGTATGTGTTTAATATTTTAAGTTCCATATATATATATATATATATATATAAATAAAGTAACAGGCCTGTTTTCAGATTGCAGCCTATATTTATTGCTTCTAATTCCTCTTTAATAATAATTTGTGTCTTACCAGCAGATTTATTTTAAAAGAATATCTGGGTGCAGGTACCTAATCTTTATTATAAATCTATCCATAGCCCCCCAAAAAGTGTCTATCAGCCCCTGTAAAGTCCTAGTTACACCCACTTATCTCATATAACCCTCCCCCACTGGGGTGTCAATTATTGAGAAAACTGAACTGTCACGTCTCTTACCGTTTAACGTGGAACTAGATTTGTAAATAGTTCCCAAGGTCAATTGTCCACAACATGGTGACTTGCAAGTGAGGCGTAGTTGTAAGGGGTATTTTCATCTCCTGTTGCTGGGGGTGCTTGTGAGGGGCTGACAAGGGTTGGAGTAGGGTCCTGAAATAACCCCTCAAATGATATAATTTGTGACAGTGACACTTTATTGCACCATATTTGAAATTTATTATACAGCACAGGGTTGTTGTGCATGCAGGGTTTAAGGTCAGTAGATATATGCAGTTGGTTTCGTTCTGACTCAAATTTCATCTGAATTCAGGGGACCAGATTTGTATTACTAACACTATAGAATACCTTTAACGAAAGGAGGTTTAAAAATTAGAATAGTTCAGCTGTTTATCAGATAGTTCCATTAATTGGTATTTTGTATCTTCGTGACTGCCACTTCCATTCATAAATAAATAATATGCGTCCAAATTTTAAAAATCAACTGCATTTTCTGACAAAATTAATTTCATCTGAATCTAAATTTTCCAAATTTGGGAAGAAGCAAAATTCAAAAATTAAGAAAACAAAGTTATATTTTACCCCAAGCACATCTATAAAAGGCAGTGGGTGAAGAGTTAATACATGACACAGGGTTAATAAAGCAAGTGTGCATTTTATCAGTGTAGCTTCATATTGTACTCTGAAATATATCAATGATTTGGTGTCACACTGTGATTTAAAGTACACATTAAAGTTTAGGGTTGGGCCTAAGGCCCGGTATAGCGCTAGTTTTAGGAGGGGTTAAGTTAATGTTTGCAGGGGAGGCCGTAAAATTTACTCTTGGGCTGAAGCTCCTCGGTCTTCTTGCCACCTAACCATGCCCCTGTCCTGAAGGCTTTATTTGGAACGTGCCACATCACTCATGTATTCTTGTGCATGTGTAATAGTACAAAATGGGTTTCATATTCTACATTACTGTGAGATTATCCATATTCTATTATACATTACTGTGGGGTAGTCCATATTATATTCCACATTACTGTTGGATGTCCATATTATATTCTGCATTATGTTATGTTATTATTTATATAGCGCCAGAAAATTCCGTAGCACTTTACATTGGGTGGACGAACAGACATGTAGTTGTAACCAGACAAGTTGGACACACAGGAACAGAGGGATTGAGGGCCCTGCTCAAGGAGCTTACATGCTAGAGGGAGTTGGGTAAAGTGAGAAGAAAGGTAAGGATAGTATTAGACTAATTATAGTTGCAAGAGAGGAATCAGTCAGGAGCTATTAACAGTTTAATTGATATGCTTTTATGAAGAAGTGGGTTTTTAATGATTTTTTGAAGGAGTGGAGACTGGGTGAGGATCTAACGGAGGAGGAAAGTGAGTTCCACAGGAACCGTGCAGCCCTTGAGAAGTCTTGAAGGCGAGCATCAGAGGTGGGAGTACGGACAGAAGATAGACGTAAGTCTTCAGCAGAGCATAAGGGCCTAGACGGGACATACTTGTGTATTACCCAGGAAAGATAAGTGGGTATAGCATTATGTAGAGATTTGAAAGCAAGAACCAGAATTTTAAATTGAGCCCTATATCTTACAGGAAGTCAATGTAGGGACTGACAGAAGGGTGAGGCTCGGCAATGCAGGAGGACAGGAAGATGAACCTCGCCACTGCATTCATTATGGACTGTAACAGTGCAAGTTGGGAGCATGTAAGACCACTGAGAAGCGGATTACAGTAGTCAAAGCGAGAAAAGACAGTGGAATAGACCAGCACCTTAGTCGCATCTGGCGTTAAGTAGGGTCGGATGCATGCAATTTTTTAGATGACAGCAGCAGGATTTGGCAATAGACTGAACATGAAGCGTGAAGGAGAGGTCGGAGTCAAAGAGAACACCTAGGCAGCGAGCCTGTGTGGTAGAGCTGATGTTAGCACCGTTGACTTGGAGGGAGGAAGACACAGGAGTAGCAACAATTGAGGGAGGAAAAAACAGAATTTCACTTTTGATCAAGTTGAGCTTAAGGAAGTGGGCAGCCATCTAGTTAGAAATAGAAGAGAGGCAGTCAGAGACACAAGTCAAAAAGGACGGGGAGAGATCAGGAGAGGACAGACAGATTTGTGTGTCATCCTCATAGAAATGATATTGGAAGCCAAAGGGAGGCAGTATAGATGGATAACAGATTTTGGTGACTGGACCTTGGGGGACACCAACAGAGAGGAGTTGGGGAGAAGAAGCAGAGGCAGAGAAAGAAACACTGAAAGAGCGCTGGCAGAGGTAGGAGGAGCACCAGGAGAGAGCAATATCTTGTAGACCGATATTGTGGAGGATGAGAAGAAGCTGTTGATGATCAACAGTGTCAAAAGCCACAGAAAGGTCAAGGAGAATTAGGATAGAGTAGTGACCATGAGATTTTGCAGTGAGCAGCTCATTAGATACTTTGGTCATTACCCTTTCTACAGAGGGCTTAGCGCGGAAACCAGACTGAAGCTGGTCTAGCAGTGAGTTGGACTCAAGGAAGTCTGTCAATCTCGCATACACAACTCTTTCAAGGATCTTGGATGCAAAAGGCAGTAGCGAAAAAGGACAGTAGTTGGACTGGGAGTTAGGGTCAAGGTTAGGCTTCTTTATAATTGGGGTTATAGTTGCATGTTTGAAGGGTGAGGAAATATGCCTGAGGAGAGAGAGAGATTAGGACTTTTAGTGAGAGGCAGAGAAAGAGAAGAAGACAGAAGAGTACGGATGAGATGTGAGGGAATTGGATCTAGGTAGCAGGTGGTGGGGCGGGAGGACTGGAGCACAGCAGAAACCTCTTCCGCTATAGCAGGTGCGAATGAACATAGAACAGCAGAGGGAGTGAGGTTAGGGGAAGTATTGTAAGAGGAAGAAGAAAAATGAGAGATGTCTTCCCTGATTATAGAGAACTTGTCAGTGAAGTGAGTTGCAAAGTTACATTACGGTGAGATGGTCCATATACTATTCTACATTATTATTATTATTAAAATATTTATATAGCGCCAACAAATTCCATAGCGCTTTACAATGGGTGGACTAACAAACATGTAATTGTAACCAAACAAGTTTGACACACAGGAACAGAGGGGTTGAGGGCCCTGCTCAATGCTAGAGGGAGTCGGGTAAAGTGACACAAAAGGTAAGGATAGTATTATGGAAGTAGATTGGTAGAATAGTATTCACTGAAGACTTAGTGTGTTTGTTTTTTTACATTACTGTGTGATGGTCCATATTCTATTCTACATTACTGTGGGATGGTCCATACTCTATTCTACATTACCGTGGGATGGTCCATATTCTATTGTACATTACTGTGGGATATTCTATTCTACATTACTGTGAGATGACCCATATTCTATTCTACATTACTGTGGGATGGTCCATATTTTATTCTACATTACTGTGGGATGGTCCATACTCTATTCTACATTACTTTGAGATGATCCATATTCTATTCTACATTACTGAAGGATGGTCCATTTTCTATTCTACATTACTGTGGGATGGTCCATACTCTATTCTACATTACTTTGAGATGATCCATAATCTATTCTACTTTAATGTGGGATGGTCCATTTTCTATTCTACATTACTGTGAGATGATCCATATTCTATTCTACATTACTGTGGGATGATCCATATTCTATTCTACATTACTGTGGGATATTCTATTCTACATTACTGTGAGATGACCCATATTCTATTCTACATTACTGTGGGATGGTCCATATTTTATTCTACATTACTGTGGGATGGTCCATACTCTATTCTACATTACTTTGAGATGATCCATATTCTATTCTACATTACTGAAGGATGGTCCATTTTCTATTCTACATTACTGTGGGATGGTTCATATTATATTCTACATTACTGTGGGATGTCCATATTCTATTCTATATTACTGTGGGATGGACCATACTCTATTCTACATTATTGTGGGATGGTCCATATTCTATTGTACATTATTGTGGGATGTCCATATTCTATTCTATATTACCGTGGGATGGTCCATACTCTATTCTACTTTAATGCGGGATGGTCCATATTCTATTGTACATTATTGTGGGATTTCCATATTCTATTCTACTTTACTGTGGGATTTCCATATTCTATTCTACATTACCGTGGGATTTCCATATTCTATTCTACATTACCGTGGGATATCCATATTCTATTCTTCATTACTGTGGGATGGTCCATATTCTATTCTACATTACTGTGGGATGTCCATATTCTATTGTACATTACTGTGAGATGGTCCATACTCTATTCTACATTACCGTGGTATGGTCCATATTCTATTGTACATTACTGTGGGATGTCCATATTCTATTCTACATTACTGTGGGATATCCATATTCTATTCTACATTACTGTGGGATGGTCCATATTCTATTCTACATTACTGTTGGATATCCATATTCTATTATACATTATGGTGGGATGTCCATATTTTATTCTACATTACTGTGAGATGGTCCATATTCTATTCTACATTACGGTAGGATGGTCCATATTCTATTCTACATTACGGTAGGATGGTCCATATTCTATTCTACATTACTGTGGGATGTCCATATTCTATTCTATATTACAGAATATGGACCATATTCTATTGTGCATTATTGTGGGATGTCCATATTCTATTCTGCATTACTGTGGGATGGTCCATATTCTATTGTACATTACTGTGAGATGGTCCATACTCTATTCTACATTACTATGGGATAGTCCATATTTTATTGTACATTACTGTGGGATGTCCATATTCTATTCTACATTACTGTGGGGTAGTCCATAGATCTCACACATGTCAATAAGATAACGACCCATTAATCATCCTCCAAGAAGATGTGCATGTTCCCATCAGCTGTTGTTGTAAATTCAGTCCTCCATTCAGTGTTATCAGCCCGAGTGACCAATTTTCTGAGAAACTAAGTAACAATTTAAAAGTTCCCACCTCTACTCTTGTACCTCCCCTCTCTATAAATAACCCAAGTGGGGGTCTCCATACCTGTCTGTTCCAACTTTATGCTCCGGTCAAGTTCTTAATATTACGCTTTGCTATGACAGTTACCTGGTGAATTCATGGTAACCCCAGGACTGAGATCAGATTTTAATGCCACCCTAGAAACCTTTGAGATTCATGGTCTGATCTAAAATATTTATGGTGGACCTTTACATGGAATCAGTACATCTCTGTTACCTTTCTGATTACATAAAAAGCCAAATAATTGCTTTGATAAGATTGTTAAAATACCATATAGCACGCTGTTAAGAAAGTGTCCGTTACACCAAATGAAACACATATAATATTCGACACGTTGTATCTCAGCTTATCTGAAAGCGTCATTGTTAGGGTTGATAAATCTGTAAAGATGAGCACAGTTAGACTCTCCCAAGACACTTAACTATTGATGTTGAAAATGCTAAAGAAATACACTCAAAACACAGAAAATCATATCTGGCCTTAAATCATCATCGTAATGGTGTTTATTTAATGGCTCACTTTCAATTTATGTAAAATATGCACTATTTGTTTCCATTAAAAAGTGCGCAGTAAGAAGGCAGTAGTAGACGCTGTGACGAGACCAATCTCGCCACATTGCATTGGAGAAGCCTGGTTGCTCGCCTGCTGCCTTTGGACTATGGCCCCCTTTTAAAAGACTTTATTTTTGCCTGCAGAAAAGCTTCATTCGTGCCTTTCTGCCTGGGGTTTGGTAGATTTGTTTGAATGTGTTACACCCCAGATAGGAATCCCATGGAGCCCATTCGTATGAAACTGACTGTAAAGACTTTGGCTCCATGGCGATTAAACTGTATTTGTGTGGTCTGAGCGCCATTCACTTAATAATGTGCGCTCAGACCCTGAGCTATCTGGGGATATGTGAAATGTCTGTGTTTTATGTATAAATGTGACTTTATGTATTTTAAAGTGTTTTGTGTCTTTTTGCAACCATGTGCTTAATGGAGTCTTGTGTCTATCCTGGGAGATAATTGAATTACTTATCTCCAGGATAGAAGACTCTGAAACTGGTTTGGGCCAGAAAGCCATGCTTCATTTAGTCACAAAGGACTTTTTACTAACTTTTGAACCCCTTGTCTGATTTGTGCCATTTTTGAATATGTTGTTCCCCTGAATGGATTGATTGAGAATATGTAATTTTATGTGAATGTGATGTATGGTTTTGGAGTTATGAAAGTTGGGTAGAAAGTATGTTTTAACTGTTTGTATAATTGAGTTTCCTCTCAGGATAAGGGAGGGAATATGTGGGATGTAACTGTGATATGATTGGTTGTTTTATCCCTCCCTGTGGGTGGTCCTGTATTTGAAAGACTGTAATAAAAACCAGGCTGGGTGTGCCAGCACCTCAGACCACTGCTTGACCCTCAACACAGAGCCTTGTCTCTTCTTGGGGGGATTCACTGTATGCTGTTAGAGACTGATTGCCAGGAGTGTAAGCCCATTGTCTCGTTTTCCCTGTCTGCCTGCTAGCAGCTATTTGGGTGCATCCAGTTTGGGAGTTTGATGTCCTTGCAGTAGCTGTGCCTGTATCTCTGGAAAGTAATGATCGCTTCTTAAAACGGTTTTACCCCTTGAAAACTGTCCGTTACAATTGGTGGCAATCTGCGGGATCGTTCCTACAGCCAGAAGAACAGCTACAGGAGACACCATTTCTTTGGATTTACAAGTGGGGGCAACGCATGTCCCAGTATAGCGACCCTAAAAGCAACAGAATGGAACCAGCAGTGTTATATGAGGAGGAGGACCTGGATGGCCGGGATGCATTAAGGAAAGGCATCTGGTACCAGGCCCTGGATAATGTACAATACCAGCGGGGTGAGAGTCTCCCCAGTGAAGAGCAGCGGTTGCAGAAGCAAGTGGCCCTGCGGATGCCCTTCCTGGGAGAGCAGCCCCTGGAGGAATGGGTGAAGGAACTAGAGCATCGGGTGTGGCAGGAGCTATGGCTGGAGGATGCCTACCAGGCGCTCTGGTGGTATATGGCACAGTATATACCCTGGACAGCTGAGCATGACAAGCCAGAGGGAGAGAAGTTTGATGGTCCTGGCTTGTTATGGGAGTCCTTTGCAGAGCCTGACTTTGGGAGCCCTGCGCAGAACAGACTTCAGGAAATTTTCTACAAGAGGGAGGCTAGGCATGACTGGGATGACCCCCATGAGGTAGAGCAAGACCTGGCTCACCTAGCAACCCTGGAGTGGGAACTGGAGCAGGACTACCGAGATCTCTTCCACTCCATTGGGAAGGCTCCGCAGGACAGCAGAGTGACAGATCCAGTCTCAGACCCATTCAGCTGGAAAGATATTGTTGAAATTTACTGGGAGGAACCCCAGGCGGCAGGTGGAGAGGGGACCGAGGTCTCTCCACCGGTATTGCAGGGAATTGGGAGCCCGAGCTCCATTCCCCAGCGGCAGTGTAAAGTGCAGGGAGAGGAGAGCAGTATCCTCCCTCCCCAGCGGCAGGCTGAGTTACAGGGGGCAGAGGTAGTTGTTCCTGCCCCCCAGCAGCAGAGTGATATGCCGGGAAGGCAGCATAAAGTGCAGGGAGAGGAGAGTAGTGTCCTCCCTCCCCAGCGGCAGGCTGAGTTACAGGGGGCAGAGGTAGTTGTTCCTGCCCCCCAGCAGCCAAGTGATATGCCGGGAAGGCAGTGTGAAGTCCAGGGAGAGGAGAGCAGTGTCCTCCCTCCCCAGCGGCAGCGTGATTTTTGGGGAATTGGGAGCCCAGTCTCCATTCCCCAGCGGCAGTATGATGCTTTGGGAATTGGGAGCCCAGTCTCCATTCCCCAGCGGCAGCACAGATCATTGGGAATTGGGAGCCCCGTCTCCATTCCCCAGCGGCAGAGTGTCCTACCGGGAATAGAGAGCCCAGTCTCCTTCCCCCAGCAGCAGGACTCTGTATTGGGAGCAGAGACAGTCGGTCTCCCTCCCCCGCAGCTGGAAGTATGTATGGGAGAGGAGCTTGTTACCCCCTCTCCCCAGCGGCAGCTTAATGTATCAGGGGGAGACAGTAAGCCCCACAACTGTGCAGATGGGACCGTAGTCTCTACACTGCCAGCACAGGGGGTAGGGACGGTCGGTCCTGCCCCCCAGCGACAGGGCTGTTTAGCCAAAGGGGAGACAATCGGTCTCCCCCTCCAGCAGCAGAGATGGGTAACCAAAGGGGAGACGGTCGGTCTCCAGCAGCAGGACGGTGCAGCTAAAGGGGAGACGGTCGGTCTCCAGCAGCAGGACTGTGCATCTAAAGGGGAGACAGTCAGTCTCCAGCAGCAGCAGCAGAGCGGTGTATTTAAAGGGGAGACAGTCGGTCTCCCCCTCCAACAACCAGGCTTCCACCAGGCTACCCTCCTAGTAGCGCTGGCAACAGGGCAGAGTGCCGCTGGTCTCTGCCCACGCAGCAACCCACCAAGTCAGCGTACCCGTACCCAGCACAGCCGTGGTGAGGCACCTGGACATGGACAAGCTTCTCCTTTACCCAGGTGTAGTAACCATTTATTTTGGGTGGCTGTGCTGTTGATTATTTGTTGTGGGTGGGCTGCTGGACTAACAAGGGCACTGACCGGCAGGAGGTCAGATACCCTGTTAGTCTGTTAGGAAAAGGGGAGAGATGTGACGAGACCAATCTCGCCACATTGCATTGGAGAAGCCTGGTTGCTCGCCTGCTGCCTTTGGACTATGGCCCCCTTTTTAAAAGACTTTATTTTTGCCTGCAGAAAAGCTGTATTCGTGCTTTTCTGCCTGGGTTTCAGTAGATTTGTTTGAATGTGTTATACCCCAGATGGGAATCCCATGGAGCCCATTCGTATGAAACTGACTGTAAAGACTTTGGCTCCATGGCGATTAAACTGTATTCGTGTGGTCTGAGCGCCATTCACTTAATAATGTGCGCTCAGACCTGAGCTATCTGGGGATATGTGAAATGTCTGTGTTTTATGTATAAAAGGTGACTTTATGTATTTTAAAGTGTTTTGTGTCTTTTGCAACCATGTGCTTAATGGAGTCTTGTGTCTGTCCTGGGAGATAATTGAATTACTTATCTCCAGGATAGAAGACTCTGAAACTGGTTTGGGCCAGAAAGCCATGCTTCATTTAGTCACAAAGGACTTTTACTAACTTTTGAACCCCTTGTCTGATTTGTGCCATTTTTGAATATGTTGTTCCCCTGAATGGATTGATTGAGAATATGTAATTTTATGTGAATGTGATGTATGGTTTTGGAGTTAGGAAAGTTGGGTAGAAAGTATGTTTTAACTGTTTGTATAATTGAGTTTCCTCTCAGGATAAGGGGAGGGAATATGTGGGATGTAACTGTGATATGATTGGTTGTTTTATACCTCCCTGTGGGTGGTCCTGTATTTGCAAGACTGTAATAAAAACCAGGCTGGGTGTGCCAGCACCTCAGACCACTGCTTGACCCTCAACACGGATCCTTGTCTCGTTCTTGGGGGGATTCACTGTATGCTGTTAGAGACTGATTGCCAGGAGTGTAAGCCGATTGTCTGCTTTTCCTGTTCGTCTGCTAGCAGCTATTTGGGAGGTATCCAGTTTGGGAGTTTGATGTTCTGCAGTAGCTGTGCCTGTATCTCTGGAAAGGGGGCCGATCGCCTAAACGGTTTTTACCCCTTGTGTGCAAAACGGTCCGTTACAGACGCGTTGCCTCTTCACGGCCAGTGGTAATAGACATTTAATTGATACAAATAAAGCTTTCAGCTAAGCGGATACTGTGATGTTGTGAGCACAATTTAAAAAAAACTCTCCAAACATTAAGCATTTCTGAAGTGCTCTATGTGTGAAGGGTGTGTCATCTTTATAAATTATGCAAAATTATCACATTTCAATAGAAATTGACACTTTTATAAATTCATCTTTTTACACGCCCTAGCTGTCAATCAGATATTCTGTCCTGTTACTTCCTCGTTTGTTCAGCTCAACAGAGATAAACTCAAGAGGGTTTATTTGTATCTGTAACAATCTCTCATCTAGTAAAGCTTTTAAAACGACTGTAAAAATCTAAGCAGGATTTCCTTCTAGTGGCGTCAATGTTATCTTATAATTATACGTTCTTTAATTCAGAAAGTAATATGTCATGCAGCTGATGATATACCTCCACAAAAAGCAATATTGAAATCTATACATAAAGTAAGGAATTAGGAAAATGTAGCATTACATTGCATGCAATATACTGAGTGAAAACAGGCAGAACAATTTATGATACATTGATACCCTGGCAGACAGTCATTTAAATTATACCTTGTTTACAACTGAAAATGATAATCTCATGTTCCCTGACTTACTGCCTGCAGCTAAGTAAGTTATTGCCTTCTTTATGGGAAAAGAAAACATTTCTCCAGATCAGAGAAAAATTACCATCCTACAAGGGCCCTAGGACGGTTACAGGTTGCCCTCCTCCACCCTCCCCCCCCCTTTTTTCTTTGCATAAAGGTTAATGGGACTCCTGTCTAACCCCTGGGCCCTGAGCGTCCGCCTATGGTTGTCTTATGGTAAAAGAGACACCGTAGGCACTGTATCTGCTTCATCTCATTAAACTGGTTATAGTGTCAGGAGTCCACTGGTCCCATCATTTCTATCAGCATTAAACAGTTTTTAAAGTTTTAATGCTAAACAAGAGTTCCCGGCAATCCATCCCCTCTGTGCTGCTTTGGCTAATAAGCAAGTATTAGCCTGAGCAGCAATGAGCAGCTGTGATTGGCTGAGAGTGTCAGCTGACTGCTTTTAACCTGTCAGAGTTCCAACTGACGGTATGAATGGGTATGACAACAAGGAAGTGTGTAAACTCTGCCTTAGCTACACATACTGAAGGGGCCGGACTGTGGGTGGCCAGGGACTCTTATTTTGTGGCATACTGCATGAACATGGTGCAACACTGAATGGAGGGACAGTGCCAGGGTACTCCAGGCACTATAACCAATTCAAAGAGATGAAATGCTTATTGTGACTACAGTGTCCCTTTAATCCCTCTCTGCTCCAAATCCTTACTGATAGTTTCTAGGGAGAAGGAATCCAACAAATGGAATAACCTACCCTGTCAAACCAAGGCTGGCATACCCTTGATACCACGGTGTGGACTGTGAGCCAGTAGTGGCTGGTGAAGTTTAAAGATGGTGGAGCACTGCTCCCCCTGACTTGTTGGGCTTTACCCAATTAACCCCAAGAGGTGCCATGCCCTGTTCAAAATCAGCTGCATTTTCAGTCGTCAATAAAGGGTGAATGGAAACTACATATATAATTATCATTTCTAAATAGTCCTTCTAAATATATTACATTTTTATGTATTTTTTTTGCAACAAAAATTGAAGGGGGGGCACCATCTGGCTTACCTCAACCGACTAGCCTTCACTGCTGTGTGTACAAATATTTTAGGATTTTTCTTTACAACGATAAATTATTTGTGAATGGGGTGAAAGCATTTATTTAACACATTTGTATTCAGGTCCATCATTACTAGCGAACTGAATACAATTACATTTATACAGGTTAAGCCACATGTGCCATTTACTAGACCGCTGTCCCATATTACGCCCATCGTCATGGTTACAGCAAACATCATAATCTGACTTTATGGTGCTGTATATTTTAATGTAACCTGACAAAATTAAGGCACTGCTTTCAATGACAACTTCAAGATCAATGTAATCAAACTGAAAAAAGAATAAACCGGGAAACTGAACTGCACACAATTCCATTATTCATATTTTTAATTAGCAAAATCATACCGATGTACAATATAATCATATGTTAAAATGTGTATTCTAGTCACAGATGTGTTAGCTGCTTAGGATAAGATGTGTCTCTGTCATTTTTGTGCAATACACTTTTTCCAAATCCATAGATACATAGATATATACTTATCTAAAAGATAGCTATAGCTTATTCTTAAAGGGACATTTAATGTACAAAACGCGGAGCCATAAGTCTGCCTCCTTAGCTCCACCCCCTAATGAAGGTACTTAATGAATTATAAAGTATTCATTATTAAAGGGATGCTCTGGGCACCAGGAGAGCATTAAAACATCAGATAGGGACACTTGGTCCAAAAAAATGTATGGGGAAAAAATAGGTTTCAGCTCTGCAGTGCGCTCCCCTCTTCCCTACCTTCCCCCACTCCTTGGTAGCTGTTTGGAAACGTTTTCTTGGGAGATTCAAGGCATGTCAAAAAATGGGACTGGTTTGAAAAGTCTCCATTGGTGGCCTCACCTGTGCCCTTACATTCTAAATATGATAACGTGTTTATCATTCTGTTAGCTTGGCATTTATCTGTTTAGCAATATTAAATTATATTTTTTGCATTTTATATTCATTGTTTCGCTTAGTTCAATGTCTGCATTGGTAAGTGTTTGTGATCGGGGTAGACCCTGCTGGTATTGAGTTATAACACAAGGGAGGAACAGGGGAGCCAGAATCCTGAGATCAAGTCCCATAATTAGTTACAGTTCAAGGTCAGATAGGAAAAGATTGCAAAATCGATAAGTTAAAGGCAGACAATAGTCAAGGGATGATCTAATTATCACACAAGATCAAGAATGCAAATTAAGGAAAACGTAATAGTGAGATCATGAAAATATACATTGGTCCCGTCTGTATTTCTATGAACAATATTTTAGCGTATAGAAACTTCCTCCATCAGATACATTTGGTGAGCAGGGCCAGTGGCAGGATTTTTGGCTACACAGGTGATGCATTTTTCAACCCCCTCCAAAAAATATGTCTTCACCTTCAAGTCTTGTAACCCCTTTTGAATTTTTTAACCCCTTTAGAACCTTTTGTGTTTCTTATTCCCTCTTTTGAACGTCTTACCTCCTTTAGTGTATCTCATTCTTTTTACTTGCACCTTATCCCCCTTTTGTGAGTCTTATACCCCCTTGTATGTCTTACTCCCACCAGCCCCTTTGTGTGTGTGTCTCTCCCCAACAGTCGTTTTGTGGTGGCTGTTTCTCCCCTTCAGCCCTGTTTGTGTAGCTCTCCCCTGTCCCCCCTTCCCCCAGACCCTCTGTGTGGCTCCTTCCCCCCTAGCCCCTCCGCATTTCACTTCACCCCCCACTCTCTTTGTGTGGCTCCTTACCTCCAGACCCTCTGTGTAACTCGTTGTTTCCCCCAGACTGTTTGTGTTGCTCCTTCGCCTTATTCCCACAGCCACTTGCTGTGTCGCCTTCTCCCCAGCCACTTTGTGTGACCAGTTACCTACCAGCCCCAGTGTGTGTCTTTCTCCCTTCCCCAAACCTGTGTTTCTCTTTCACCCCAGTCCCTTATATGTGTCTCTTTCAGCCCCCCAGCATCTCTCTTGTATCTTATTCACCACCAAGTCTCTTTTCCATGTCTCATTTAGCCCCCAGACCCTTTTCTGTGTCTTATTTACTCCCATTCTCTTTTTCTGTGCCACTTTGTGAGTCGCCCCCAGTACCTTTGTGTGCCTCTTTCCTCCCCAGCCATACAGACCTTGATATACAGTCAAAAGGATATACATGCACAAAGACACAACCATACAGACACACAATCATACAGACACAGCTACTCAGGCAAACAATCACAAAGATATACAGATACACAGTCATTAAAAGCACATAATCAAACAAATACAGTCATACACTCACACAGTAATACAATGTACTCATACAGGCACACTGTCATATAAACACAGACATATAGAGACATACAGACACAGGCATGCAGTTATACATAAACAGTCACAATTACATACTTCACTAGGCCCAGAGCATGCTCTCCATCTGGTGCCAGTCACATTGGGTTCTACACGTGATTCAAATCCCTGCCCTTCCACTCAACCTTTGGCATGTGTCAGAGCCAGACAGTGGCCTGCAAAGAGGTGCTGGAGCTCGGTCATGCTACATAGAGAGATCAGCAGGAGGTGAGTTCTGTGCGCTCCCCGGCAGGTCAGCCGGCCTTTTAACTAGGCTTACGTTGGTGTTTCAGGGGTTATTTCTATTCGTGAACAGGCAGATGAGTAAAATTGTTTTAGATTTGAGATTAGGTATAAGATTTACATTGTAAATTAACCACTTTATTCATGTTTCGCGATATCCTGCTCAGAATCGACTCGCTTTACGCATACAACGAGACTTTTCACACGCAAACGTATTTCACAATGGAGGAGGATATGATGAGTAATCTTAGCCTTATAATTGGCAATAAAATTGCATCCGAAACTCTACATTTTGAACGCACAGTAGTTTTACACCTTTCATCAGAGGTTTCATCACTTGCAATAAACTATAGTCCACATTGTGATTTATAGAACACACATGCAACCATTGGCACTCCAGATTTTGTGGACTACATCTTCCTTAATGTTTAACCATCATTATAGCTATAAGTGCATTATGGGAGATGTAGTCCACAGCATCTGAAGTGCCAAATGATGCCTACCCCTTGCATTAGGGCTTAGGGCATATTATAGGGCTGATTCTAGTGGGTTTAAACCCTTTTTTCCTGGTATAATGCATTATGGACTGATAACATTGTTATCCACATATTTAAAATCCGATACTTTTTGGGTAGCTTGTTTGTCCTTACGACTTTCTCTTATACATGTAGTGTCCCTTCCTGGAGAAACCAGATTATTTTATACTACATCTACTACTATTTGTTCTATCAATATTATTATTTTTCCATCATTTAGGATTATTTCCTTTTTTTCTATTTTAATTGTTCTATAAGCGAGTACAATTTTGCATTATAATCTTGGTATCCCCAAAATTAGGTCATTATGCCCCCCCCCACCCCAACTAAAAAAATAAGCTTTAAATAAAGTTGTTACTCACCTGGAGTCCAGCGCCAGAACAAGCACCGGGTGCAAATCTCCATCCTTTTCAAGATGTGTAGGCAGCAGCGCAGCAGAATTGCTGCTTAGAGCAAATGCACATGCTCTGGGCCGGTAAGGGTAGAGAGGCTGAGTGGAGAGTAGGTTATTTTTTCCCCCTATGTCTTGAATGGAGGGGAGGCAGGAGGGAGCATCTACAAGGTGGAAGAAAGGGAGGGGGAAGATTTTTTGATCTCTGTTTCCAGCGCAATTTGCATGCTGACGACAGACACATAATACGTACAGAATTGTCATTGGCAGCCCAGAAAAGAACAGAAACCCTGCACATACATACTCCTAACAACATGACCACTTCAAATCACTGAAACGATCATGATGGTTGGAGTAACCCTTTAGGTCAATATATGCAGGAGAGCTATACAAATTATTATTGGGCCTAACCCCTAGTCTTTCTGCCATGTAGCAGCACACTTGCTCTTCCAGCATATTTTGGGCTTCCTAAACTCATGCCCAGCAGGCTCTTCCATTGTAGACTAGATGAGGGAAAAGCAATCTGGTTTGACATACACGGCACCCAAGGCTGCCAGAACCAAACAGGCTCTGGCCTATTAGGGATCCCAGACTTCAGATATCTGCTAGTACAACCCGAGCAGTGATTGCAGGTAGTGAGGGACAATCTTTAATTTATGCATTGCAGCATGTAGAATTAGTGATCTCAGATCACTTCCTCCCAGCACTTGTGAACAGGAGTCCACACTGGAGTAGATCAAGCCACATCAGCTATAACAGCACCTGCCCTTTACCTGGACCCCTGGGAAGCCATCCATACTGCTACATATACACAGAATAAGCCTCCCCCTCATACAAATAATACAGAAAGCCCACACACAAGCACAACACCACTGACAATCCACATAAACTCGCACAACCCAACAAGCAGCCTCTCACATGAAATACCACAGTCAGCCCCCCACACACATACACACACCGTCAAACACACAATGTGACAGATCAAACACACATATACACACACACACACACAATGTGACAGATCAAACACACACATACACACAATGTGACAGATCAAACACACACATACACACAATGTGACAGATCAAACACACACATACACACACACAATGTGACAGATCAAACACACACATACACACACACAATGTGACAGATCAAACACACACATACACACACACACACACACACAATGTGACAGATCAAACACACACACACACAATGTGACAGATCAAACACACAATTGCACAAACAGCCCTCATACACAGCCCACATGCATAGGTATCATATACAATACCACAAAATATCCATGAATTTATATAGTACAACAGCCAGCATACGCACAAATACAATGTTACAAAGAAATTGCAGCTTACTTAAACAACATAAACAGAACATAGCAACATACACATCTCCATTAAAAAAATAATAATAATTACAAATTAAAAATAAAAACAGGACTGGCACACCAAGGGATTTTAAAATCGTGTTTTGGCTGTCTCCTCTTACTCTAGATAATCCTATGGCCCTGCACATAGTCCTGATGTTTTCTGCCATTTAAGTTTTGAGAGGACAGGGGAGGAGGAAATACCAGCCCGATATCCCTAATAAATTTAGCTGGCTGGTGTAATCCATGAGGATATGGTAAAATAAGAGACGGAACTTCACTAAAAGGAATACATTATATTGATACATGTTCAGAATTATGTGTCATACCAAGAAATAAACACTAGAGGGAGAACTCTCACCACAAACAGCTTTTCAATAATGGACTACTCACGCAGAGTATAATTGATTGATAAAGCAGATCACTGTAGCCATAGGAATATTTGGGTGATATATATATTTTTTAGAGCTAGTTTATATTTATTTAAAATAAATTTGGGTTATTAGGATAATTTTACCATATTTAAAAATGAACACTGTAGGTATTATAACAACTTTATTTTATTAAAGTTGTTATAGTGCCTTCACTACTATACCCCCAACCATCCCCCATTATTCACCCCACAAAACTCTTTATTTTAATAATTAGAAGGGTTGGAAGCGCAGCTTCAATCCACCCCTCCAAGCCCTCTGGGTATGATAAAGACGTACAGGTCGAAACGTTGATGGACACATTTTTTTAATATACTTTATATTTTTGGAAACCCTGTGCTCTCATTTTGTTACTTTTTGCTATATATTGATTAAACCACACAATTGGGTCAGTGCTTAGTAACAGAGAATAATAGACAACAAGGCCGCAACCATAAGAAGGGGATCCCTCTCAACCCTTCAAAGAAACACAAGAAAAATCTTAGAGATAGAGAAGGGACTGAACAGAAGTCTGGAACGCATAGACATCACCAGACGCTGAGTTTCATCCCTGGTGATGCTCTGCCAGGCCTCTACTGCAACTGTCTTCAGTTCCTGCTTGTTCTTGGAGCATTTTCCCTTCGGTTTTGTCTTCATCAAGTGAAATGCATGCTCAATCAGATTCAGGTCAGGTGATTGACTTGGCCATTGCATAACATTCCATTTCTTTCCCTTAAAAAACTCTTTGGTTGCTTTTGCAGTATGCTTCGGGTCATTGTCCATCTGCACTGTGAAGCATCGTCCAATGAGTTCTGAAGCATTTGGCTGAATATGAGCAGATATTGCCCGAAACACTTCAGAATTCATCCTGCTGCTTTTATCAGCAGTCACATCATCCATAAATACAAGAGAACCAGTTCCATTGGCAGCCATACATGCCCATGCCATGACACTACCACCACCATGCTTCACTGATGAGGTGGTATGCTTTGGATCATGAGCAGTTCCTTTCCTTCTCCATACTCTTCTCTTCCCATCACTCTGGAACAAGTTGATCTTGGTCTCATCTTTCCATAGGATTTTGTTCCGGAACTGTGAAGGCTTTTTTAGATGTTGTTTGGCAAACTCTAATCTGGCCTTACTGTTTTTGAGGCTCACCAATGGTTTACTTCTTGTGGTGAACCCTCTGTATTCACTCTGGTGAAGTCTTCTCTTGATTGTTGACTTTGACACACATACACCTGCCTCCTGGAGAGTGTTCTTGATCTGGCCAACTGTTGTGAAGGGTGTTTTCTTCACCAGGGAAAGAATTATTCGGTCATCCACCACAGTTGTTTTCCATGGTCTTCCAAGTCTTTTGGTGTTGCTGAGCTCACCGGTGCGTTCTTTTCTTTTTAAGGATGTTCCAAACAGTTGATTTGGCCACACCTAATGTTTTTGCTATCTCTCTGATGGGTTTGCTTTGTTTTTTCAGCCTAATGATGGCTTGCTTCACAGCTCTTTGGATCTCATAATGAGAGTTGACAGCAACAGATTCCAAATGCAAATAGCACACTTGAAATGAACTCTGGACCTTTTATCTGCTCCTTGTAAATGGGATAATGAGGGAATAACACACACCTGGCCATGGAACAGCTGAGCAGCCAATTGTCCCATTACTTTTTTTCCCTTGAAAAGTGGGAGGCACATATACAAACTGTTGTAATTCCTACACCGTTCACCTGATTTGGATGTAAATACCCTCAAATTAAAGCTGAAAGTCTGCAGTTAAAGCACATCTTGTTCATTTCATTTCAAATCCATTGTGGTGGTGTATAGAGCCAAAAAGATTAGAATGGTGTCGATGTCCCAATATTTATGGACCTGACTGTATATACAACATACAAAAATACACAATCCGGGGGCGGAGCCTGGCAGCCATCCTGTTCAGATGCCATCTAAAACTGCTCTCCCGAACCCGGAGAGAATCTGCCAAATATCCATCAAACAAAGCCCCATCGATCCCCAGCACTGACCGGCGATAAGTACCGCACCGATTGATGCCTTTTTTTCAGGCACCAAGCAGACCAGGCAGAAGCGCAAACCTGCGGCCTACCGCGCGACTCCAATCCAAGACCTAGAGGCCTACTTTGGCAGAAGTCTCTTGGAATACTACCCATCCAGTCAGGACACAGGCGCCACAGTCATGGGCCGCCGCTCACACAAAGCCACAGCTGGTCCCAACACACAAGGCAGAGACATAGGGGAGATGTGGCTCAGGCCTGCACAATCGGAGCCAGTACACGCAACGACTCCCTGCGGACCGGGCACCCGAACCCGACGAGGAGGAGCCAGACGAGATGGCAGCCTCCCCGACGGGACACCCACTAACACCGGAACCCCGGGATGATTCAGCCCCCGCTACTAAAGGGGACCTAAAAGCCCTCCTGACCAACATACAAAAATTGCTCGCGGTCAAGGCTGATATACAAAGTATGATATACTGATATACTGACAAATACACATTCACCAACAGACACATACACACTCACTGAAAAACATGTATACACTCTCACTGACAAACACACATACACACTCACTGACAAACACATATACCCCCTCTGTTCCTGTACGTCAGTGGTCTGATCTCAATTATGTGTCTGTTAGTCCACCCATTGTACAGCGCTACGGAATTTGTTGGCGCTATATAAATCATAAAATAATAATAATAATAATAATAATATACACTCTCAGTGACAGACACACACTAACACTCACTAACACACTCACTAACAGATACACACTAACATTCACTAACACACTCACTAACAGACACACACACTAACACTCACTAACAGACACACTCACAAACTGACAAACTAAAACTTACTAACAGACACACTAAAACTCACAGACACACACACTCACTAACAGACACACTAACACACACTAACAGACACACTCACTAACAGACACACTAAAACTCACAGACACACTAAAACTCAAAGACACACACTAACACTCACCAACAGACACACACACTAACAGACATATTAACAGACACACTAAAACTCACAGACACACTAAAACTCAAAGACACACACTAACACTCACCAACAGACACACACACTAACACACACACAATGTTTCAATCCACCCAGCCTCCTACCTTTGGGAGTGCTGGGGTGGATTTTTCTCTGTGGTCCAATGGGGCTACTCAGCTCCCTTGCGTGCCTCTTAGTGATACCGGGGCCAGAGTGACGTCATATTCCTAAAAAATCAGCGCATGGCAGCCCGAGTTATCCCCAGTTGCACCCTGTGACTAGGGGTGTTTTCTTCCACACCACAAAATGCCAAATAAAAACCCATGATAACCTGATGCTACTATAAAAGTTAAAGAAAGACCTGAACTGGGGAAAATGTGACAAATAAACAAAAAAAACACACACACTCAACAGAAGAAACAATCCAAATGAGCCCTGCGAGAGCTCAATCCAGAATGAGTTTTCAAAACAAGGAAAGCCCTTTATAAAGACCTTCCCACATTTAATAGCTCAGCCAGAGTGCTCTGATTGGGTGGCTTGTAAACCAACCAATCAGAGCACTCTGACAGGTAAGTCTTACCTCTATTGAGACTTGCGTGGCAATATTCTGAAGCAAGGTTCGAGAGAGACGAGACACGGCTGGCAGAAAAAAGTCTTGCGGCATGATTAAAGTTAGCATTGTTTTTTAGAAAAACAGTGAAGGGGCCATGAATCGAAAACAGAAAAAGAACACCCCTAACATTAGAAATATATGTATTTCTAACATTGTAGTGTTCTTTAATGTATTTGTTAACAGACTCGAATAGAGAATAACAGTCTCTGAGAGCATTAAGAAAGAGAACATAACTTTTGCAATAAAACCTTTTTTTTTGTTGTTTAGCACAATCTCCTGTTTTTCCCCTTTTTGTGACCTGGACACAGGGTGAGTTGAATTAAAATAACTATGTTTGTATGGGGTTAAATGCAGAGGCTGTGACCTGTTTTGTAAAAAAAAAATTGCTGGCTTTTACACGAGGTAAGAAACATCAGAAAAGCAAATCGCTCCTTAAATCTCCAGCAGTGATCAGAGCTTTTCGGTTACAAGAGCAGGTAAACAGGTCTGTATAGAGTTTGGTAAAATGTAACATGTTTGTAGAAAAATTACAGGATGTAGGCTAGTCTACGGAATGATTCAGAAGAGAGCGAATGTTGTCCCACTAACATACTGACATACTTACTAGATTTTACTCTTTCTTTATCCACTTAGTGTAGTTGGAGTGCATTTGTAGTTCTAAACATGTTTTTAAATAAATCCAGACGGAACAAGGAGCCCTCTTGCTAAGTACTGTAGATACATGTTCTTCACCGAACTGGTCAGTTTGTAACATGGCACATAGAAGTATGACTTTTGACTTTTATGTCTAATGTATGGCTTGTGAGTACAAGGGAGGTGACCGAAATGCAATAGTAAGCTTAAAGAGAAGTTCTTGTAATCAATGTTTCGTTCTTCACTCGGTGAGACTTCCTTTTTATCGTGTTTACAGGAGGACCGCATGCCATCTCATATACTTTGGGTTCCTACAGAATCAACTTGAGGAGAAAACAACTGGTGAGTTGGGTAAAATAAGATGCCCCAATACTTCACTAAAATTTGAACAAACCCCAACGTGAAGGAAAATATTTAATTATATGTAGTTAGTGTCAGTCTCTGTGCTTTACCACTTTGGTCTTCGGGGCACAGGGTGTGTGATGTTCTTCCAGAGAACCAGGGTGCAGAGGTCTGCAGCTCACCAGGTTCCTCCATGTGCTATGTCTCAGTTGGACCTCACGTCCAGTATGTGGATTGTTGGTTCCATGCATACAGTACAGCGCAGACTAACCACCCGCCTGTGCAGTATTGTACCAGTGTGGATACCAGCACGTGTAGTCAGTGCCATATTTAGTGCACACCCCTGTTTAGTAACATCTTCCAACCAATACCGGGTCATCTTGATAGTCTTGTAGCTGTTCATGTCTACCAGCAGCATTTCTAGCTCTGAGTCTAAAGTAAAACTTGATGACTTCCATGCCTATAGCCATATCTCCACCTCATTCCGCAAACTTTGCCAGCTGTGTAGGTCGGTATGTCAATGAAAAGATAATTGGGAAGAACACACTGCATTGGCAATGGATAAGTAATAAAGTGCAGCTTATCTGCCCAGCACCTTCTAATGACTGTAAGCAGGGAGGGACCATGTGTCACGGGAGTCAACACGCAGGAAAGAAGAAAACTTACAAAAGGTGAATCTGAAAGATGTATTAACAAGCCTTAGAATGGCCAGACTTAACGTAATATATAACAACAAACAGGGTCAAGATAAATCAAGGACAGGAATAACAGTAATACTCAGAGTCAAGACAAAGCCAGGCCAGGATCACGAGTCAAATACGAAGTAGAGATCAGGACACCAGAAATCACGAGTCAAATACGAAGCAGAGGTCAGGATTCCAGAAATCATGAGTCAAATACGAAGCAGAGGTCAGGATTCCAGAAATCACGAGTCAAATACGAAGCAGAGGTCAGGATACCAGAAAACACAAGTCAAATATGAAGCTGAGGTCAAACACAGGAAATCACAAGGAAATCTCTAGGAGCACTAAATGAGGATCTAACAAACCACGAAAGGATAATGAACGGAGACTAAAACAAGCCTTAAATAGGCTCAAAAGAGTTCCCATTGGTTCACGTCATCTCTGCAAGCCCAAACAGCATTGGGTCACCTAGATGACATGATCCCTTTAAGGTAATGACGTCATGGATTAATATGTTATTTCTAGGGGCCTGAGTTCGTCCCACAAACCAGCAGAGGGAGCCGTTTGCAGGAGCGAAGGTAAGCATTCTATTCATGCCGCGCGGCCACGCCGGGTAAAGGCAAGTTTGTGACACCATGCCCTTCTCCATAGTGGACTACATGAGCACTATTTTACTGATGTTTTGTTTATACAAAATTGCTACTTTGAGAATCAGCTATCTGGTGTAAAAAGAAAAATACACACCAGTATTCTGGTGTCTGTATAGATCTGGGGATAAATAAACCCATATCACGGGGCTTCAGCTCCCAAAGTCTCTGTGTGTTAATAGAGATACATATGTATTTCATAGAGTGCATAGCATTCTAGTTTTTTTTTTTAGGTATTTTTGTATTTTTATTTTTTTTTTACTACTAAACCAGGAATGGCTGAGAATTGGCAAGATAATTGGTAATTTAGGCCAACCGAAAAGTTGGAAAATGTTTTTTAACTTAACACACCAAATCCCAATTTCAATAAATAAACCCTATTAAAATCATTAATAATGAGCAATAAAATATGGGTTATATTTAATCTGAGATGCGTAGCAGTGGTCTCTACTCTATCCTGCAATTACTGCCATTAATTTGTTCTCATCTGAATATTTTAATCATCTTGCATTGCTCACAATTTGTTCCTTCCTTGCCACGAATGTTGCCAATGTTCAAATATTTTATAAACAAAATAAATCTGTTGAAAAGTCAGATTTTAACACTGCAAAGCAATTTAGAACTAACAAGCTCAGCAAATGATGTAATTCCTCATGATTAAAAGTTGACCACAGTGTGGCAATCCCTACCTAAATAAAGGGTTCAAACTGAAACGTGTCATCACATTTCTTTTCAATTAGATGATGTTGCTAAAATGTAAAATTAGTAGTTCTTTTTTTTTTTTTTTTTTTAAGGAAACGTGGATTTTTAAAATTGTTTTCTTTACATTTCCCCCTGACCGTGCAGTATCAGTGCCTGTTTTCTATATGCGACCGATTGGACTGGAAGAACAATGTGGAGCGTGGACATTACACACCAGGGTAGTTGGTGGTAATTTTGTATGAAAGAGAACATCTGAGTATATTTTGGAATAGCCGACCTAGAACCTGGATTCAGTTCTGCGTCCAGTGCTTGCCAGTAGTTAGTGGACAACTGACCACATGTCCAATACGCGTGACTTTGAGAAAGAATGCTATAATTCCCTTTCAATGACTCAAAAGTAGTTACCCTCCGTCACCTAAAACAGGGGAGATGTATTGGAAGAGAATGTTTGGTTATTTTTAAGTAAGCAAGTCTAATGGCAAGGTGACGTTAGGAAAATTAGATGATGATAAGATTGTGGATAAAAACATCAAGACCTAACAGGAATCAGGTATCCCGATGGATAAAGCCTTCTGTTGAAACGCATCTCGGGCAAGCTAAGGACCATCCAGGATTTTCTTTGGACTGGTATTACAATAAAGAAAATTAGATTGTGATTTAAGTCCAGTGGATCCTTGCTGCCTCCTGTTCCTGTTATGAAGAAGGGCAGTGCTCCCTTAAAGGCACAAACACCAAAATACTGCGAGCCTAGTATAACTGGCTCTTATAAAGGTGAGTAGTCACCCTGTCCTGACGATATTACATTAGGAGCCTTTTTGTCTTTATTTTTTCCTCCCTTGTTTGAGAACATCCGAGTCAAGATTTGGAAGAGGTTTTGGTATTGGAAGGTTACCAAGTCAGTGGTGGTTGACGGGCTTTCTGGTCATTTAAGGCAGAGCTGTCTGAAATGACAGATACAATGTGTAGAATCTGTATCAGTATGATTGCTTTGAAGTTTCAGTGCAACAGAAATATGTCTTAAGACATTAAGTGAGCACGTTACCTTGGAGGATTTGAGAAATATGCAAAGAGAGCATATGTGACTGGTAGATAGATATTTACTGGCTTTCAACAATATTGCAGACATTGGTTGGTTGAAGTGGTTGACATTCACTGGGAAGAAAATACAGTTTAGTGTCTGGCGTTGTCCTTCCATTCAGGATTCTAAACTAGAGTCTGCACAGCATATCCCCATCTGTGCTGCCCGGGCTAATGAGGACGTATAAGACAGAGCAGCAATGTGTGGCTGTGATTGGTGAGCTTGTCAACTGACCGCTTTCAGCCTATCCCAGCACCCATTGCTTGTATGTATTGTATCGCTACAGAAAGTGTGTAATAAGTGATATTATTAATGTATTAAACTACTCAAAATGTCTAATATTGCCAGGAGACTCCAGATACTAGAAATAATTCAAATAGATATAATGGTGATAGTACCTAAAGTGTCCCTTTAACTGACTGTTGAGTAGACTGGAAGCATTAACTGATTATTGTATATTGGTGTATGTATGTATGTAATAGTACCTGTGCACCATATTGCTGCACGTTTGGGAGGCCCACCCCATTCCGGCATTATATCCAATGCTGGTTCACAGCTGCAAACCCACTTCATTTAAAGGACCACTCTATGTACCCAGACCACTTCAGCTTAATGAAGTGGTCTGGGTGCCAGGTCCAGCTAGGGTTAACCCTTTTTTTTTTTTTATAAACATAGCAGTTTGAGAGAAACTACTATGTTTATAATAGGGTTAATCCAGCCTCTAGTGGCTGTCTAATTGACAGCCGCTAGAGGGCTTCCGTGCTTCTCACTGTGATTTTCACAGTGAGAAGACGCCAGCGTCCATACGAAAGCGTTGGGACTGGCTGAATGCGCGCGCGGCTCTTGCAGTGCCTTGGCACCATCCAATGTTATTTGTCAAACTGGTTTGACAGTTCTGTGGGTCCCTTATGCACCTGCACTGCATCCAGTCTTATCTTGCAGCAGAAGTCAGATGTCTCTATAGAGCTAAGCATGACTGATCTCATTGGCTGAGCGCACTTACTCGACTCTGTCAGCCAATGAGTGCGTTTCTGCATGGCCCTGCTTAGCTCAGTAAAGCGAACTCGATTCTCCTGAAGGAAGACACCAGAAACAGTGTATGCATCAAATGCCATGCGGTGGGACCCGGGTAAGTTGTCAAACATGTCTAAAGTGGTTAGACAAATTACACTGGGCTGGTGACAGTAGACTGTAGTAGTTATGGTGCTTGTAGTATTCCTTAAATTGAATGGAGTGCAAATATGTGCTAATAAAGTAAATGCTTCAATTTATGGAATGCCACGGAATTTGTTCTGAACCTCAGTGACCAGATAAGGAGGCCATTAGTCTCTATATAAATAAATAGATAAATAAATAATATATAATGTACAGATTAGGTTAGGTTGGTAAACTCATGGCCAAATTCTGAAACAACTGCCCGGAAGGTTGGGCTTTACGGACGTCATCTACTGGAGGGGTTTGTTATCTTTCTTCCCTTACGATTTGTTACTAAATTTTGCGTTCCTTGTTACAGATACATTGTCATAGATTTTCTATGTGTTTAATTTTTCTCAGATTGTCTGTTTGACACATTATGGTTATTATTATTATACGACGCTGTCTGGCTTTGACACAAACTGTAACCGTGAACTCTTCAAATCCATAGTAAAGAATTTGTAGGAAGTTAAATAAAACCAGCCTAACTATGGGTACCTGTAACACAGTCCATCTATTATATTTGTGGGTTTTTTTCAAAGTACAAAGTTTGATTCAATTACAAATGTTGCCGTGGTTACTGTTGATAATTTATTTGCCTACTCCCACAATTTCGGCGATTAGTTGAACACGCGCAGAAGAATTGTTTATCATACTGAGGCATTATATGACAGAAACAAAATTCAAGGAAAATTTGCAATATACCCGGTAACAGTTTTTTCATTTGAAAAAGGTATAGTGAATCTATCTCCTGAACTACAGAAAAGTACCAAAAAGAAAAATGCCAAAATCTGACATTCCAGAAAGAATACGGTCTATATAATGAAACCATGCTAGGTCCTCTATGGACCATTTAAATTTATACCAGAACGAAAACTTGCATTCTATGCACCATAACCACTACAACTCAGGAGACTGAGGTGCAGAAAAGTGTCTGTCTAAAGTTAAATCCAATTTTTCACAAAAAACTAATTCTCAACTTCTGTAAAAAAAAAAATAATTAATTTGCAATAAATAATTATTTTTTATTGCTATTATAATGCAACATTAAAGGAACTCTTCGGGCACCATATAAACTTCATCAAAACAAACTTTTTACCTTTAGATTGTAAGCTCACGGGCAGGGGCCTTTGCATTTTGTATTAGTCTGATTAAACTGTATTGTTTTCTTTCCCCAATTGTACAGTGCTGCGGAATATGTTAGCGCTTTATGAATGCCAGTAATAAATACATTATTTTAAAGTCTATGTTCCAGTGCCCAATCAGCAACGCCCCTGCCCGATCTACGATTTCAAAAAGCAAAACAACTTTGTTTTTTATGGCTCTCTCAGTCTGAAGCTTAAAAATAACAATTTAGGGGGGCGTGGCCTAGCATCCGAGCCGCATGGACGTGCTCTGCTAGAGCTCCGGGGAGCCGCAAGATACAGGGGAAAAAATAACCGGGCTGCAACAATTAATCTCGGCACGAACCGAGAGGAAAACGGTGCCATGTCCCACAGATCCGCCAAAAGACCGGCGAAAGCCGACAAAACACTGTTCTTCATGGCAAAAGCCGCGCATGGGAAACAAGGCCGCGAGGAAACCCAAGATGGCGGCGGCCACGGATCCAGGGAAGTTTCTCCATCTCCTCCCTCCTCACCCACCTCACTACTGGAGGACAGTCCCCTCACACTGGCCACAATGAAGTCCTTTATGGCAGACTTCACAATGCAGATCCAAAGCACCATCGAGGGGCAGCTCAAATCACTGGCAGGTGAGCTTAAGAGAGATATACAGGACCTGGGCCTACGCACATCACATATAGAGAATGCAGTCAGCAAACATGCCTCTGCGCACAACAGCATGGCTGACCAGCTACACCAGATGCAGCAACTAATCCAAGAACAAAACCTGAAACTTGCTGAGGTATTCCTGAATCAATCACAAATGAAGCCCTACACAGTTACCTCCAGGCCTTTTTCCTAGAGCTGATTCCAGAGGTCCACCCGGATCAAGTAGTTCTGGACAGAACGCACAGACTCAGGAGACCCCAGCATCTGCCTACTTCAACGGCCAGAGATGTAATCACCAGAGTGCATTTCTTCCACATCAAGGAGAAGATTGTTAAAGCTGCTAGAAAAGATAACCTACCCTCCCAATACGAAAACCTGAAGATTTTCGCGGACTTGTCAGCGCACACACTCCAATTCCGCAAGTCACTCGCTCCTATCACCACCGCACTGAGAGCGCAGGAGGTTCCGTATCGGTGGGGCTTCCCAGCGAAACTTATCGTCCACCACGACAACTCCAATCACCCTATCACGTCAGTGGAGGAAGGCTTGAAGAAGCTGGAAGACTGGGGGCTCCCCAAACCGGATGTACCGGTGCAACCCGCGAAAAAGATACCAAGACTGTCGGTGGACTGGTCCAGAGCCTAACGTGAAGGCTGAGTATACGCTGCATGATTGCTGACCACTGTTTTACTAACCATTTTAATTTTAATGTTGTGTCATCGCTCATTTGCTACCCTGAAATAGGCTTGTATAATGCTTATTGTTGTGTGCACCACTTACTATGCATAACACTGCAACAGCATTTAGTTGACGGCTAGAATAGGCGCTGCCCAATAGCATTCATACCCCAAAACTCCACACCTGCTCCGGTTAACAGAGCACAGACAGAGCAGGGCATTGACACAAAGTGGTTGAGCATCCTGCAGCAGAGTCTCTCACAACCCAATACTCCCGTGCCACTACCACTCCATGGTCCCCTCTGAGCGACTCCTTATCACCTCCCCCAATCAAGGTCATTACCACATCAAACTGACCTACAGCCACGTCACCCACTATTTGTGCCCAGTTATACTGAGCACATTACAGCTCAAGAGACTTGAGCTCTTTGTAACTTGTTCTTAAATGTTCCCCCTTGTTTTTTCTACTCCCACCCCTCTCCCCCCACCAAGTTGGATTTCGATCAACTACAACACTGTGTTCCTCACCACAACTCTTATTGATATGTACTGTGATAATATGTACTGCATGCTGTCCATCACACGTCTACATAGGTGCTCTCACTATGGGAGCCAGGAGTCACCACCCACTCAAAATCTAACACTCTATTATGAAAATAGTCTCCTATAACGTGAAGGGGCTTAACTCCCCGACTAAAAGAAGCCTACTATTTCAGACGCTCAGACAACAACATATAGATATAGCGTGCATCCAAGAAACTCACTTTAAGTCCTCCACGGAACCAAAGTTATTCGCTAAACACTATCCTACTCAATTCCACGCCCGGTCGGCCAACAAAACAAAAGGGGTGTCAATCCTCATCAGCAGAGACATAGCTATGGAGGTCCAGAGCCAATACATTGACCCGCAAGGGAGGTTTATTATATTAGTGGGCCTTTTTAATGCCACACAATACACACTAGTTACGGCCTATTTTCCCAACTCCGACTCGACAAATTTCTTAAACAAACTTCTCCAGACTGTGGAGGACCACCGACAGGGAGGCCTGATTCTGTGCGGGGATTTTAACTTCATCCAGTCACCACAACTGGACACATCAGCTACACCATCCCGTAATAGGGGTAGACGCCTATCCAACACATGCAAAAGGCTCACCACCCTGATCTCAAAACACGGCCTGTACGATGGCTGGAGGGTCACACATCCCACGGAGAGGGACTACACATTCCACTCCGCGGTGCATAACACCTATTCCCCGCATAGACACATTCCTAGTAGATAGCAGGTCTCTGGCCCAAATGGCGGATTGTAAAATAGGCTCATTTGCTTGGTCAGATCACAGCCCAATTTATCTCACGCTACACGACGCGTTCCAATTCAAGGGGCGAGGGAACTGGAGGCTCAATGAGTCGCTACTATCTGACGACTCCTTTGCTACACTTATAAATGACTAACTAGAACACTTCTTCCGTCTGAATAGTGGGGGAGAGGTATCGGAAACCTCGGTTTGGCTAGCACATAAAGCGGTTATCCGTGGCCTATTCATTAAGAGGGCCGCACACCTAAAAAAACAGAGACAGGAAGATCTACTCCGATGTCACGAACAAATAGCAACACTGACAGCTAGAAATAAAACCAACCCAAATAAGGTTCTGGCTGCGGAACTCCAGCAGGCCTACCGTAAACTACATGCACTAAATGCAACGAAAACTGAGTACTTATTAAACAGACTGAAAGCGACTACCTATCACTCGGGGGGGAAAGCCAACAAGTACCTGGCAGCAAGACTGCGAGATAAACTGGCAACTAATAGGATAGCGCACATAATGGGGGAAGATGGGACAAAAAGGCTAGGACCCCAAGAGATTGGTGACGCGTTCGCCACATTCTATTCCAAACTGTATAACTTGAGGGACGACCCCAATACACATACCCCCACTGTAGATGAGGTAAAAGCATTTCTTGCCCGCATCAAACTGCCCCAACTATCGAGTAGCCAAGTCGAAACCCTGACATGCCCCCTCACGGTGAAAGAGATATTAGACACTATCAAAGAGTTACCGAATGGCAAGTCCCCCGGAGCAGATGGGCTCTCAAACCTCTATTACAAAAAGTATGCCCAAACATTGGCACCACACCTGCTGGAAACCTTCCATCAGGCAATGGAGAGGGGAGCACTGCCGGCAGAAATGCTGCGAGCCACTATAGTGACTCTACCGAAACCCGGAAAACCGACTGACCAATGCAAAAACTTCCGCCCCATCTCCCTGCTCAACACAGATGCTAAACTGTATGCAAAAATCCTGGCAAACCGGTTTGCCCCCATACTACCCTCCCTTATCAAAGACGACCAAACAGGATTCGTAAAAGGTAGACAAGGCCTGGACAACACTCGGAAACTGTCGGTGGTCCTCCAGCAGCTCAGGGGGGCCAGAGAGGGCGGTCTCCTGCTAGCGCTGGATGCCGAAAAGGCGTTCGACCGCCTGGGCTGGCCCTTCCTCCAAGGAGTATTGGAGGCATATGGAGTCCCGCTCCAGGTGTGCCGACAAATATTCGCACTCTATGCGAATCCTTCGGCGCAAGTGCTCCAGTCGGGATTCCTCTCCTCTCCCTTTCAGATCACAAATGGGACGAGGCAAGGGTGCCCACTCTCCCCATTGCTGTACGTCCTGGCCCTGGAACCTTTGTTGGAAGAGATCAGAGCAAATGAGGAAATCCATGGGGTTAAGATAGGACACAAAGTGGTTAAAGTAGGAGCTTTTGCAGATGACATTCTACTCTACCTGACACATCTTCACACCACACTCCCAGCAGTTATGCAACTGATAAAGGAATATGGGAGGGTGTCCTACTACTCCCTCAATACATCCAAGACCCAAGCACTAGGCATATCCCTACCGACCAAACTTACCACACAACTCCAACGGGAATATACGTTCGAATGGAGGTCTAATACTATCACATATCTAGGGATTACATACACGAAGGCCCACACTGCACTATTCGCGGCAAACTATGTGTCCACATGGAACAACTGCCGTAACTTGCTCAAAAAATGGTCACCACTATATCTGTCTTGGACCGAAAGAATTATAACGATCAAAATGTCAATCCTCCCTAGGTTGCTCTACCTGTTTCGTACCCTACCAATAGAACTCCCCAGATCCTTCCTTAAAACGGTCCAATCAGATATAAATCAATTTGTATGGAAGGGGAGCAAACCCAGAGTGGCACAGAATTTACTAAACGCACCCAAACGAGACGGTGGCCTAGCACTGCCTAATGTACACACGTATTACCACGCAACTGTTATCGCCACTGCCCTCCCACATTTCCTCCAGACACCACCACCGCAGTGGGTACACCTAGAACGAGAGTTGGTGGCCCCTCACACACTGGCCGATGTGATATGGATACCAAAAAAGTACAGACCGCAATGGCCCCTAGCACCACACTCGACTACTTTACTCTTACGGCTCTGGGACAAAAATGCGACACTGTTTAGCGGCCACAAGGGGTTCTCCCTGGCAACACCGATAAAGTCTTTCACATATTGCATCCCCACATTCCACGCCATACCATGGCAGACCCGGGGGGTCACCCACCTGACGCATCTGTACAATCAGGGCAAAATGCTTAGCTTTGAAGAGATGCAAATCCAATACTCACTGCCTCCTACTTCACACTACTCCTATATCCAACTACGGTCGTTTCTGACCAAACACTACTGTAGAGATGCTGGGTCCAATTTGACCCCAGAAACCCCAACGGGGTGGGAGTTAATGCTTATTAAGGGACTACTACCCATTGCATGTAAACCGATCTCCATGAGTTACAAGCTCCTGTCACGCCATCTACCCTTCGCTGCCTCAAAAACAGCACAAATGTGGGAAGCGGACCTAAACTGCTCCCTCCCGAGCAAAGACTGGGAGCGCATATTCCGTCTGCCCAGGCTCCTGATCAAATCAGCCGCCCAGCTGGAGCAAAGCCATAAAACATTATATAGATGGTACATGGTACCGTGCAGGCTGCACAAACTATTTCCTGCCACTTCTAATACATGCTGGCGCTGCAATGGGGCTGAGGGCACAGTCCTGCACGTCTGGTGGACGTGCCCCCGCATCCAGACTTTCTGGGCGGGGATCCATAAAATCGCACAAGCGGCGTCTGGCTGCTCTATTCCTTTTGCGCCCCGTCAGATGTTAATAACCGACCTCCCAAAAAGCTTACCAAGAGCCAAGCAAAAACTCCTGTTACATATAATGTTGACAGCACAGCGCTTAATTGCTCAACACTGGAAACAAACAACTACCCCTGGTATGAAACGGGTCATTGAGGACCTGGACACACAAAGAACGTTTGAAACGAGCTTCAAAACATTGTTCCCCCCATCCAACACCACACAAGCAGCATGGGAGATGTGGAACTCATGGAGATCGGGTGATAGAGAAACGTAAATGTAACCTACCAATGATACTGTATGTACAAACCACATAAAAGCAGAAGCGCCTCGCACATCAGTGGGAAACAGCGCAAGAGGTGCGAGAATAGAGAGCGAGGATGAGACCCCTCCTGTTAGTTCCCATAAGGGATCGAGTGGGGAGCACACCCATCCCGCTCTGACACACAAAAGGTGCAAGACAAGGTTTCTGGTCACAAACCGTCTACGAACGGTATAAGTAGCCTGAATACTCATGGTCAACTGAATGAGAGTTGTTAATATGTTAATATGTATTGATGAAATCTGTCCACCCTTCCCCCCCCCCTACCCTCCCTCCTTCTTCCTTTCTGTACCCCCACCGCACGAAACAATAAAAATTGTCAATTTAAAAAAAAAAATAACAATTTAGCGGTGTGTTTGCCAAAACCGGTATATAATAAATATTGTTAAAATCCTCTGAAAAATTACTTTATTATTTCCAAATAATCTCATTTATTTGTTGTAATTCACTCTAATTCACATGGTTAATCCCTACTTCGAGAAAAGCCTTGTAACCACACTTGCACTACCAATACTTGACTCTGGAGGGCACTCTTCCTTTGTTAGGATTACATTGTCTGCATGATGAATTGACAATCTGTTTAAAAATGCTTAAATGACAAAACTGTACAATGCTATTGTTTATGCAAAAAAACACACACAAAAAACCCAACCTAATTTACCTTATTAAGCAAACCAGGCATGTTCTGCGCTGCACTCCAGTGAGTATTAAGGCTGAATGGAGAGCCCTGCAGCCCAGGTGTTTATAAGAAGCAGGAAGACTGGATTGTTACAAAATATCTATGTAAATAGCCTTAGTCTGACTCGTTACCCTGTAACAAAACTCAGGTGTGACCCACCACTTCAGGTCTCTCGTTAACTCTTTTTATTCCAAGACGCCATAAAACTCTATTTACTATATCAGGGTTTGTGGAGAATGTACAGTGAAATTGTACATTTTAGACAAATATTGCGCAGCGCGAAATATAGATTAGTTGAAGAATTTTAAAGTTTCTGTTATTTTGTCCATAATAAATGTAACTCGCCTTATGGAAGCTGTAATGAATTCGGGATCTTGCCCTTTCTCTGTGACGTTCAGGCGGATCATCTTCGCCAAGTACTGATGTTGTAGATTTGACCTAATCACCAATCTCTTTTGCCAGTAACGCGCAAGCACTCTGGGAAGCTTCAATCCTATAAATCTTTATCGTTCCGTCTGTTGTGGGTGCAGACGTAGAAGAGAGTAGGACACCATTTTTTGATTAAAATGTTGAAATTGTGACAATTTACATTTCTGTGAATGGCCCTGACAGTTTTAACTTTAAAAAGAGCCAACTTTGACATGGTGAAAATGGTGGCTACAAGCTATCACTAAGGGCACACAGATACAATTGCATGGATCTGATGAAGTGCTAGCGAGGCATAGAATGGTGATCTTATTCCCCCCATCTTCACCCCATGTGTCCCAACTGTGTGTTCACTTTAGAATATTTATCCTTACTTATGGATCGAAGTGTTTGTTTTTAAGGATGAAAGACATCCGGCAGTCCATTTACGCCTGATTTCCTTTTCCACACATTTTATTGGAACATAGGTACCCATTTAGGGCTCTATCATATTACATCAAATATTTTAGCTGCCACTGAGCTTAGTCTACATCCTATGCCATCAATTAAATTGACACACCAAGCACCAGAGGCGTTTCTGGTTATTGTAGCGGCTATGATCCTAAGAAGCTATGGGTATCGGCCCTTTGACTTTTTTTGTCAGAATGTCTACAATTAATTTGACTAAATAGGAAAGATCTCCAGCACCCACCACCTTACCTTGCAATTCACTAACAGAGAAAACAAAAAAATGGAGGTGCTGCACCGAACGACTCCTTGTACCATAACCACTACCATAAGCAATAGTGGCTATGGTTCTTGGAGAGTCCCTTTAAGGAATATTATAAAACGTTTTTTTGTCAACTCCTATGATCTGTAGCCGAGCCTTGTCTGGCAGAAGGTCTGGAGAGAACTATGGGGCTTGTACTACCTCTTAAAAAGATAGATACAAGGTGTAATAAATCACAACTACTAAAACTAGCAGCTACATACGTTTCAATAGCGTCTGTACTACCTCTTGGCTACTAAGGATTGGAGAGTGAAACAAATTAACCCCTTCAGGACCAACCACATATCAGGACTGTTGTATCGACAAGAGATTTGCCTGAGCTTGGTACTCAAGGGTTTAAGCAAATTGTACCTAGAAAAGTCTGTATTCATGGTTGGCACAATACATAAACTTTAGATCAATTAAATAATCCTGAATATTAATCTGTGTTTGTGAGCACGTCTCTTTTTCATTGTGCAGTTAGATAGCGGATTCGCATCTTAAACGTTGACTACTGTCTATTAAAGTATCTTTCTGTCCATTAAAGTATTTGAGCCCCAAATGTAAGCTGTAGGTTAAAATGTTTTTTGTTTTTTTACCTTTTTACTACACAATTAAAGAAGAAATGATGACACTGAAATAAGGCCCAAGAGCTTACAGTCTGTGGACAGCATGACATATATTAATACTCACAGCGCTATTCAATAAACAATAAATTGCTGGCAATTTACTAAAGAATTGCCCATTTCAGGCCAAGCTTAACCCCCCCCCCCCCTCTCCACCCCAAATTAAAACAATTCTGTAAGTTAGCTTTTTTTAGACCAGCTATTTAGGCAAAACTTTGCAATTCTCTGGTCAATTCCGGACACCGTGGACAAGTTTAGATCATGTCAGGGCATGTTTCCAGCCCCCTGTGTCTCCTCCTGTCTAAACTCTCACCTTCACCCCTTCCTTAATTAATACCATCATTTACACCTCCATTATCACCTCCCCTCCGATATCCTGCTTGCCCCCAATCTATGAAAGAATTGGTTATCTCTTCCTCCACATACACTTACAGCATCTGTTTTCTCACTAAATAATTGCATGGCATGATATGTATGGCACATCTGTAAAGAATAAATACTAACTGACTCGGAATTTTCATGGCAGTCCCTACATCTGTCTAGAAACACTGGCACTTGTTCATTTGTTACAGTTTTTTTTACTCCTAATCTTTGTTTATTAGAGGTTTGAAGGGATTATGTCCTGGACATCCCCACTCTGCATCTTGATTCAGATCTCAGAAAAACATAACCACACCAGTAAGCGATAATCACTGGGCAAAAATGGCCATTTATCTGTGGTCCCGCATTCAACAAGATTGCCTGCGCTGCTCTTAAAGGGACAGTGTTTTGTTTTAATTGAGAGACTAATAAAATAGTACAGTCAAAAGAGTAAGTTAAAATCGCTATGCTTTTACTGCATTCATCATAGTTTGGGGCACATTGGCGTTCCTATGAACCAAATACAGGTTGTTTCTTAACCCTAACGTGAACACTAGAGAGGTCTTATTAGGTTGAGGAGTCATGGGACCGACAGTTTGCCGAATCTTGACGTTTGGGTGTAACCAATGATCGTGGTGGTTAGGGGACTACTGAAGTGTTCATGCAGTCAGTAGTGCAGCAGGTGTAACTATGTTCCCAAGATACCCTAATGCTGATGATCAATTTCCCATGATTCCTTGCATGTGCATATAGGCTAACAAACTGCTTTAATAGAATCAAGGGGCAATTAAAGTGACACTCTAAGCACCAAAACAAGTATAGCTCAATTAAGCCATTTTGGGATATAGACCATGTCTCTGCAGTTTCACTGCTCAATTCTAAATTCTCACTTTGTTTCTATTTATGCAAACCTAGTCACACCTCCTCTGGCTGTGACTCACATTAAGCGAAAGTTGTTTTGGCACTTATAGTGTCCCTTTAAAATTAGAATTGCATGCCAAGCTGTGCCAGAAGAGATTGCAATTTGATACAAAGTCAAATTAGAAAAAAGACAGTTTAATAATATTAAAGCACAACCAATATTTAGCTTTGGATTAGGTATAAGAATATTAATTTCCATATAATGTGACCGTTGCTTGTTTAATTGTATCGCAGTAAAACCATATTATAAGCTTGGAGATAGGATGCAGGTGCAGCCATATGACGCTTGTCAGATATCCAGCTATATTTATACTGGCATTTTATAGAACTCCATCCATACAATATACAAGATAGCCATTACATATATAACATTATATTTCTATATTAATTAGTTTTACTTTCTATTCTTGGACATAAAGTGAAAAGTATGCCATGTCCATCACAGGTGGGTTATGGCATGTGAAATTATGGAAAGTATATGTGTTAATCTATGCATTTGCAAGCGACTCAACAGATACAATGTATACATTAAATGCATACCTACCTGAATGTGACCTTGCAATCTGCATAGTGCAGGGGTAGGCAACCTTCCGCACTCCATATGCTTCAAACTACATCTCCCATGATGCTATGCCAACAATACAGCTGTAAGAGCATTATGGGGGATGTAGTCCATGACTTCTGGAATGCCGAATTCCAGAATTAGAATAAAATGGTACGTCTATGCACAATGAAGCCACACGAGGACTGTCTTTGGCTTCCAGATAACCAATTAGATAACTCTGCTTTAATTATTTATTTGCATATCTGTATAGATCGAATAATTTATACAGACTGAATACAAGATGGATCGCGCTGAGCGTGTAATTTTACAGCGTATTGAAAGCACAGCGTTCATGTCTCCTATGGTATTTATGTTTTGGATAAATTAAATTTACATTCATTCATGTTTCTATGTCTGCCTAATCCATTTCCCATCAAATAAAGAGTTTTACATTATGTAATTCAATGGCTAGTTTATCCACGAGGATTATTTTTGTCCAATGATGTGTTTTAGTCCATGATGTAAGCTACAGATCCCTGCACTCCACTTTAAAGCTTATATCTGACATTTCTCCACATCACTAAAAAAGGAGGTTAAACAGTGACATTCCGAGTATCCAAGACCTTATATTCTATGCATAGGACAGCACAGTGATAATGTTATTGGCTGTAGAATGGTCCCAATTCATGCTAGGGCATGTTTTTCAGCCCCTTGTGTTTCTTCCTGTTCAAATTCCCACCTTTACCCTTTCTAATTAACCCCTTAAGGACCAAACTTCTGGAATAAAAGGGAATCATGACATGTCACACATGTCATGTGTCCTTAAGGGGTTAATGTCATAATTTACACTGCATTTAGCATCTCCTCCAATCTGTGAAATAATGTGTTGCATCCACCCCCCTAAACTATTACAACTTTTATAAGAGTTTTCCTTTATGTGAAGGATTCCTGCTAACAGACACAGATTTTTGATGACAGTCCTAACTTCTGCCCTGGAGCTCTGCAGTTTCCCTTGGTTATTGTGTATCTTCCGTTCTAAAGGGTTGTGCCCAACAGATATGTATTCCATGTTTCATGTCAGAGCCTGGGAAAAGCGAACCAAAAAATAATTTGAATGTCTGCGCTTAAACACATTAACCCTTTTGACATTGGCAAATTGGAGCTGCCGGGCAGGCTTGGGTTTCTGGAGTCCAACTGATAGAATTTACTTTGACAAAAACCTCTGAGTTGCACCCAAATTCTCGCCAGCGGCGGATCCAGAACCCAATCTTGGGAGGATCACTGACTGTGTGCATGTGTGTGTGTGTGTATATATATATATATATATTTCTATAAGGCATATTACTGTCTTGTGTTTCTGAGTTACATCGAATTGAAGCAAACTGAAATGTGAATCGCAAATTTAAGCCAAAACCTGATTTGAAGAAATTCTTCAACTACGTTATAGTCACAGCTTGGATATTTTGGCCTTAGTTTTGCAATTCTCTTTTCAATTTATTACAATTCGGAGTTTAGAGAAGACCCTACTAAACTGAGAAGGGCTACTAAAGAAGTTTAGAGAAGGGCTACTAAACTGGTTCATGGATTGCAGGATAAAACTTACCAGGAAAGGTTAAAGGAACTAAACATGTATAGCTTGGAGGAAAGACGAGACAGGGGGAATATAATAGAAACATTTAAATATATAAAGGGAATCAACACAGTAAAGGAGGAGACTATATTTAAAAGAAAAAAAACTACCTCAACAAGAGGACATAGTCTTAAATTAGAGGGACAAAGGTTTAAAAATAATATCAGTAAGTATTACTTTACTGAGAGGGTAGTGGATGCATGGAATAGCCTTCCAGCTGAAGTGGTAGAGGTTAACACAGTGAGGTAGTTTAAGCATGCGTGGGATAGGCATAAGGCTATCCTAACTATAAGATAAGGCCAGGGACTAATGGAAGTATTTAGAAAATTGGGCAGACTAGATGGGCCAAATGGTTCTTATTTGCCGTCACATTCTATGTTTCTATGTTTCTACCCTGTGTGTGTTTCTCTTCTGTAGTGTTCATTAATGTAATATTTAATGTATGTGAACATGACTGAGTTCTACAGCAATAAAAATCTCACGTCACATCATCATTTACCTACTACCCCTCATTACTCTGTTTAAACTGTACACTTTGAACTTTCTTCATATTCTCCCCTATACCTCTTGTCCATTTTCTAATATCTCCCTACACACATCTTCAACTTTCTTCATATCCCCCCTCCCCTCCCCATACTGTCACTCCCTCCATATACCCTGTCTGTCCATTTCCCAAATAATAAAATGATTATCTCCCTAGCAGCTCTAGTGGTAGTGTGGCTGAGGGGCATGGGACTGGTAGTTCAGCTTGTGCCACTTGCTTGTAGGAAAGAGTAGGGTTAGAAAATAAAGCGACCTGTACTCCTGCTCTCTATTGCAGCCTAGGCACAAGAGTGAAAGCTTCCAGGACTCACACTACCATGCAGCTCGGGCGCTAATTGTGAAGTGTAGCTGTACACACACTATATAATAATAATCCTTTTTTTCCCCAAAAAAAGCCTGCACTTGCAGAGTTACAAAGTACCCGTTTCTGGTAATCCTGTATGGGCACCTGTCGGTCGAAGGGACACTTGCCTTGGATCCTCCCCTGATTTTCTCTGCATTTCAAGCAATAAGTCATGGTGGTTGTGAAGCTTGGAGTGTCACTTTAAATTGCATGCCTTTAGTATTACTAAACGCTCCTTTAAAGGGATACTACAGTGCTAGGAATACAAAGTTGCATTCCTAGCACTATGGCTCCCTTGTGCCCACCCCCTCCCTCGTAGCCCAGGCATAGTAAGGGTTACAATAGATGTCCCTCCGACGTGGTGGTGCTAATGCACACGTGCGACCAAAAGTAGCCTAACCACCCGGAAGCGCCTGTAGTGACTGTCTGATTGACTCCTGCAATGTAAACTGCAATAATTACAATCAGGGCATGACAACCATGACGATTGTCATGGGCACGGCGGTCCTGGGGGTCCCGGACTGCTCTGGTAGTTCCGGGCCCCACATTACCAATGTACACATATATAGCGATTTTTACTACATATATGTGTACCTGCAGGCCCCTGGCTACCTGTTTGTTGCAGAGGGGGCCCGCAGCACACTCTCACTTCTCAGCAGCTCCCTTGAGCTCCCCTGTCTAAATCTTGCGAGTCCCACGGTTGTCAGAGCGTTGCCATGGTACTCTCGCGGCTGCACGTGGCTGCGAGAGTAAGACAGGGGAGCTGAAGGGAGCTGCTGGGAAGTGAGAGTGCGCTGCGGACCCCTTCTGCAACAAACAGGTAGCCAGAGGCCCACAGCACACTCTCACTTCCCTTCCCAGCAGCTCCCCTGTCCAAAATCTCGTGAGCCCTACCGCCGTCAAAGCGTTGCCACGGGTTACCATGGCAATGCTTTGTGCGGCACGCAGGTCGTGAGAGTTAGAGACAGTAGCTGCTGGGAAGGGAAGTCAGTATGTGCTGCTGGCCCCCTCTGCAGAGTCCAGCAGCTGGCTCAGAGCACCAAGCCACCGGAGCACCAGGTAAAGCGATCTCCCCCCTCCCTGACCAGGAAAATGTAAATGCCTCCCCACATTTTACACACATTACACACACTACACAAGCACACACTCTGCATTCATTACATACACAAGCCACATTCACTATACACACTGCATCTAATACACACAAACAGCCTTCACTATACACACTCTGCATGCACTATACACACACTACATCCACTACACAAACACACTCTGTCTTCGCTATACACACTCCGTCTTCACTATACACACTATGCCTTCACTGCACAAACACACACTACATTCACTACACAAATACACACTACATCCACTACACAAACACACTTTGTCTTCGCTATACACACTCTGTCTTCGCTATACACACTATGCCTTCACTACACAAACACACACTACATTCACTACACAAATACACACTCTGCATCTACTACAAACTCTGCATGCACTATACACACCACATCTAATACACACAAACACTACATCCACTACACAAACACACACACTGCATTTACTATACACACACACTACATCCACTGCACAAACACACACTCTGCGTGCACTATAAACACTGCATCTAATACACACAAACACTACATTCACTACACACACACTACACAAATACACACTCTGCATCTAACATACACCCATACACCTCATACAATACACAAATGTACAATCTGCATCCACCATACACACTGCATCCATTACACACACCGCATCCACTATACACACACCACAATCAATACACACACTGCATCCCTGTGGACGGACTCAGGGGCAGGCCAGTGGGTGGACTCGGGGGCGGCCGGGTGGGCAGACTTGGGTGCAGGCCCCAGGGGGGCCAGACCTTGAGCTGTATAGCAGGGTTAAGAGGACAGGGAGTTTCAATGAGCTGATCTGGTCTGGGTGACTATAGTGTCCCTTTAATGAGTGCATACACTGAAGTAGTCAGCATCACATTCTACAAGTTGGAGAATCTGCCCATTTAAAGCTAGGTGGGCCACTGCACATAAGGCCAGCAGTCCAGCGCATTACACTTTATTTTTTCCTCCTCTGAATTTCGTTTGGAGCAGAAAGCGAACTGGATGGCCGCAGTGAGGCTGCCAGGGTCCAGTACTGGTGTCAGCTGATTTGCAGTAGGGAGGAGTGAGAGAGCACTGAATGTCTCTATCACTTTCTCACGAAAGCTCCTTAGCAGTTTCCAGCACTGCATGGTGGGTCTGGCCGGATCCCACCTGCACTGTAGCTCCGCCCCCAGTCTCAAACCGGGTGACCTTTCATACAGGAAGAGGAAGATCTTCATGAAAACACCTATCATTGCACTGGGAGTACCCATTGCCAGTTGCAGGTACCCAGTAGCCCATGACTGATAGTGAGTGTGTGGGTGTCAGTGAGTGTGTGTTTATTTGTGTCATTGACCTTGCCTGTAGTGTGTGTGTGTCTGAACCTGTCTGTAGTAAGCCTGTGTGTCAGTGAACTTGTCGGCAGTAAGCTTGTGTGTGTTTCACTGAGCTTGTCTGTAGTGAGCGTATGTGGGCCAGAGAGCTTCTGTGTATGTCAGTGAGTCTGGGTGGGTTAGAGCTTCTGTGTGTGTCAGATGAGCTTGTGTGTATTTGTGTCAGTAAGCATGTCTGTAGTGAGCGTGTGTGTATCAGTGAGCTTGTTTGTAGTGAGCTTGTGTGTATTAGTGAGCTTGTTTGTAGTGAGCTTGTGTGTGTCAGTGAGCTTGTCTGTAGTGAGCTTGTATATGGATAAGAGAGCTTGTGTGTGTCTGTGAGCTTATTTAAGGCTTGTAGTGAGCTTGTCTGTAATGAGCTTGTGTGTGTGACAATGAGCTTGTGTTATTAAAGGGACACAACAGGCACCGAGACCACTTCATCTCATTGAAGTGGTCTGGGTACAATGTCCTTGTCCCCTTAACCTTGCAATTGTAATTATTGCAGTTTCTGATAAACTGCAATAATTATATTGCATGGTTCAGACTGCCTCTAGCGACTCTCACTCAGACAGCCACTGAAGGCACTTCATGACAGTCTAACTGATGCTGGATGTCCTCGCGTTCTGCATGAGGACATCCAGCATCCGCTATTTCCTAATATGTGTAGGGCCTATGTGTAGGGCCTCGCATGCGCATTAACGTCGGGTGATGTTGGAGGTAAATACACAATGACTTATAGGGCTGGAATAATCTTTTTTCAGGGCTTCTTTTTGTTCCGAATCTGGCCCTGAATGACACCATTAAATTACAGGGACAATATAGTCGCCAGAACCACTACAGCTTAACGTAGTTGTTCTCATATCTATATCCTGTACCTGCAGGAATTTAAATGTAAACACTGCTTTTGCAGAGAAAAGGCAGTGTTTACATGGCTGGTTAATAACCTCTAGTAGCAGTAACTTGGACAGCCACTAGAGGTGCTTCCTGGGTCAATGCTGATTGCTGAGATGCTGATTGGCTCTGCGTTTTGCCGTCCATTCGCATTAGCCTTTCAATGCTTTTCTATGAGAAAGCATTGGATTGGCAGAAAGCGTCAAAATTGATGACCTCACCCAACGAGGCAGAGCAGGGGTGGGGCCAGCTGTGAAGAAACTGGTGCAGCGTGGAAAAAAGGTAAGTTAAGTTCCTTAGTCATGGTGGGGGGGACCGGACACCTAACAGTGTTTTCACACCTACAGTGTCAGGAATACCCATTTGTACTCATGACACTGTATTGTTCCTTTAAACATTTGAAAATCACCTATAACTTGTATCAACGTTTTTTCATGTGATGCTCTGATTTCTTTTGAATGAATATTAAAGATTTAGCAATTTACATCACAACACAAGGCACAAGAGGGGAAATAGGAGCATTGGTGTAAGGCTCACAAGCACACATTTGTTAAATACCGGGTGTAAGAAAACATAATTAAATTCATGGGGAGTGACAGTTCCCCTTTAAGGTTATATCACACATTTCCCTACAGCTTAAAGAAGAAGCTGATGATATCCAAATGAGTTCCTGATTTTAGAGTAAGATAGTGATTCCATGTTAGAATTAAGGTCAATACATGCCAGGGCATGTCCTCCAACCCTTACACCTCTTGCTATCCATTCCCCCACCTTTACTGTTTCTTTAATTAATACCATACCCTGGCCATATGTTTCTAGTAAATCTGAACTATATTATATATCTGTATTACATGTCTGCTTAGTATCTGCATTTTCTAAGAGTAACCCAAATTGTGTGTCCTGTCCGAATATTCTACAAACCAGGCACTTCACTTAAGGGTTTATTAACTAAGCAGGCACTTGTGGTGACTTGATAACCCTAAGGCCAAAAAACACGTAGAAAAATCAGGTGAACTGGAGTATGCTTGCAGTGCACCAGTTCTGCCCCCAAATTTTCAGTCATCAGTGTTATTAGCTAACATGAAAATTGTTCCAAATTTTTCAGAAGGCAAATTGATTTTTTTTTTTTAAATTGGTCATTTTGCACTTTATTCTTAATCAAGAACATACAAAAAAAGGAATGGGTAACTCTGGATTACAGTTCCCCTTTAAGCATATACTTATATTGTTATTCACTAATGTGGGAATAGGTTGGAATTTCAAGTGAATTCATAGTGGGTTTTTTTTAATTTTTGGACAAAAAAATAACATTTTCAGTTTGACAATAAATTTCTGACAAATCCCACTTTATTGCATGTCTGTAAGCATGAGGACGTCCTATATCAGTTAGGCGACCAAATGTTGGTTAGCCACCAGGAAGTACATCTAGTGGCTGTCTGATTGACAGCCACTAGAGGCAGTCTTAGTCCTGCAATGTCATTTTTGCAGCTTCTCAAAAACTGCAATGAGTTACATTGTATGACTATGTGGGACTGGGAAACTGCACTCAGACCACTTCAAAGAGATGAAGTGGTCTGGGTGACTATATTGTTATATAATAATTTTATGAAGCTGAAGTGGTTTTGGTGTGTCTCTTGACCCTTTGTAATTTTTATGTATTTTTTTAAAAGGAATGAGGTGTAAACCGTGTAATGAGTCAAGGAAGGGAGTTTATTAAAGACTGCAACGTTTTACATTGCAGGGTTAAAATGACTGCCCACTGACCACTTCATTAAGCTGAGTGGTCCGGGTGACTGTAGTAGTCTGTTAACCCTTTCTTCCTAGGAGTTTATCTAAATGGTGCTAATGACTGACTTTCATAATGTATTATGTTGTATTAGAATTGGCCACTTTATGCCTATAAATTCAGTTATGATTAATAATATCTTACTGTAGCACATTCAGAATTTGATAACACGTGCACATTAAATATGTAATTTCTGAAGTTATATGTGAGTTATTTATAGAGAATAATTTTGTTTCTCAGTAGTAAAAAATTAAGCAATCACCAATCAGCAGCATATTAGTGTTATTACCGTTTCCTCTGAATTTCTCTTTATAAATAAATGTATATGTACATTTCAGACATTTAAAAGTAGCCTTAACAAACACTTTGCTGCACAGTCTTAAGTTGATACCCCTGTTATATTTAGGGTTCACTGTCTGAATGGCAAGATGTGGCAAACTAAAGCGCTATTTTTGACATATTTTGCCAGAAACGTAAGATAAATCAAGGATATCTTTTCTAGACTTGAACACAACGAAAAAAGTTGTTTTGGACTAAAATCTGAATGTATTTCGGTAAAGCAGTATTTTGGCCAAGTGGTGATTTGGCTCATATGAATATAGTTAACGAAAAAAGATTTAGAAAAAACTAATTAGTGGGCGTGAAAATGAGCCAATCAGTGTACTGCTGAATATATACATAATATAATTTATAGTATTATATACTATTATACATTGATAGGAGCCTTTTTCTGACATTTGGTTTACAGATCAAGTGAGATAGAATGACCAATAGAATGAGAAGCAGGAGGAGAAGTAAAATTTTAATTTTTTTTTTTACTGCGACTCCTTTTCTCCCTGACCTGTGATTAAAGGACCACTATAGTGCCAGGAAAACATACTCATTTTCCTGGCACTATAGTGCCCTGAGGGTGCCCCCACCCTCAGGGTCCCCCTCCCGCCAGGTTGGAAGGAGAGGAAGGGGTTAAACTTACCTCTTTTTCCAGCGCCGGGCGGGGAGCTCTCCTCCTCCTCTCCTCCCTCTTCGGCTGAATGCGCATGCGTGGCAGGAGCCGCGCGCGCATTCAGCCAGTCCATAGGAACGCTTTCACAATGCTTTCCTATGGACGCTGGCGTCTTTTCACTGTGATTTTCACAGTGAGAAACGCGGAAGCCCTCTAGCGGCTGTCAATGAGACAGCCACTAGAGGCTGGATTAACCCTAACATAAACATAGCAGTTTCTCTGAAACTGCTATGTTTATAGAAAAAAGGGTTAACCCTAGATGGACCAGGCACCCAGACCACCTCATTAAGCTGAAGTGGTCTGGGTGCCTATAGTGGTCCTTTAAAATCAACATTTAGTGGCTCTCCCCCACCCACCAATCATCTTTTTTTGGCATCAGGGGTGTAAGTCCAAATTACGAATCAAAATGAACATGCTCATCCATTGCATGATTCGTCTGTTCCGGGGTTCCACTACATTTTGGCATGGAGTTAAGTAATTGTATGATCACCCACTTGGCCCAAATTTGGACAAATTGCAGTTATTTTGCATTTTACTGATATTCCCGAACAGTCTGTGTGAGTTTTTTCTAACCAGTGGTGTTATTCGCTAAACTCCAGATTTCACAGAATTTTATTTAAAATGTAAAATCGAGGCTGAAATAGCCGAGCTGTGATTAGACATTTTTTACTAATGCAGATATTTTAGCCTACATTTAGCAATTTGGATTCAATTTACAAAAATTCTGAGTTTTGTAAATAACCCTCTGTATCATTATAAAACTCTGAAAAGTGACCGCACCAATGTAACACATAGAATTAGTGCTGTAAATAAGTTTATTGAGGCTAGTGGGCATTTTAAAGAAAAGACATGGACACTGTCATTACAGGAACAGTGCTCCCCTGCAGCATGGAGAATAAATTAATTAAGGAGGGGTCACAAATGAACATATACACCCAGTACTATACATACTACACATGGGCATTTTATCTGCTGCTGCCCCTGATCTATTCAGGAAAACATGGTGTATTCCGAGAGTTTCAGATATATCAGATATATATAGATATATATAATATAAAAATATATTCCCTAGGACACATCACTTGTGCATACTGATTGACAACACCTGAAAAGTGTGTAGAATTCATACTCTGGGGACTTTTTATCATTATAGAAGGGATTGTAATTTGAGCAATCAGTTGTTTTTTCACTTGTAGTGTGTGAATGCTACATACTGCAGGGCAGCATTCTACATGTGTTGTATATCACAATGTCAAGGTGAGCTGTGTCCAGGAAAGTAGAGGGAGGTCTGGCCATCCCACCTGTTTGGCTGATATAGCCCCCCTCTGCACTGCTTGTACTGTGTGAGAGTGATGGGGTATAACTATTCTTCATACCTGTCTGGCTGATACAGGCCCTCTCTGCCTGCACAGTGTGAGTGATAGGGTCTGACTATTCTGCCTGCACTGGGTGTGAGTGATGGGGTCTGGCTAGCTCACTTGTCTGCCTGCGCATAGTGTGAGTGATGGAGTCTGGCTAGCTCACCTGTATGCCTGCGCATAGTGTTAGTGATGGGGTCTGTCTAGCTCACATTTCTGCCTGCGCATAGTGTTAGTGATGGGGTCTGTCTATCTCACCTGTATGCCTGCGCATAATGTGAGTGATGGGGTCTGGCTAGCTCACCTGTCTGCCTGCGCATTGTGTGAGTGATGGGGCCTGGCTAGCTCACCTTTCTGCCTGCGCACAGTGTTAGTGATGGGGTCTGGCTATCTCACCTGTATGCCTGCGCATAGTGTGAGTGATGGGGTCTGGCTAGCTCACCTGTCTGCCTGCGCATAGTGTGAGTAATGGGGATCTGGCTATCCCACCTGTCTGCCTGCACTGGGTGTGAGTGATGGGGATCTGGTTATCCCACCTGTCTGACCGTTAGAGCTCCCCTCTGCCTGCACTGGCTGTGAGTGATGGGGGTCTGGCTATCCCACCTGTCTGCCTGCACTGGGTGTGAGTGATGGGGGTCTGGCTATCCCACCTGTATGCTTGCACTGGGTGTGTGAGTGATGGGGTTCTGGCTATCTTACCTGTCTGCCTGCACTGGGTGTGAGTGATGGGGGTCTGGCTATCCCACCTGTCTGCCTGCACTGGGTGTGAGTGATAGGGGTCCGTCTATCCCACCTGTCTGCCTGCACTGGGTGTGAGTGATGGGGGTCTGGCTATCCCACCTGTGTGCCTGCACTGGGTGTGAGTGATGGGGCTCTGGCTGTCTTACCTGTCTGCCTGCACTGGGTGTGAGTGATGGGGGTCTGGCTGTCTTACCTGTCTGTCTGCGCTGGGTGTGAGTGATGGGAGTCTGGCTATCCCACCTGTCTGCCTGCACTGGGTGTGAGTGATGGGGGTCTGGCTATCCCACCTGTCTGACACTCTGCCTGCGCTGAGTGTGAGTGAGGACACTCCCAGTGGGAGGGCAGCCCGGAGGAGATGACAGGTTCCCCGTGTGTTAGGGCTGGGAGTGGCAGTCCTGTGCCCACCCTGTTGATGAGAGCAGAGGAGGAGCAGTGAGGGCTGGAGAGCTGAGTGAGGAGGGAAGCCAGGGATCTGATGAGGATTCACAGCCCGGGCTCTGCGTTCTCTTTATGGAATGTTGCTGGTAACTCTCCTCCTGCTGTGTTCTATGCAGAAAGGTGAGTCTGACCCCGGGGGCACCTCCAGGGCACGGGGGGCATTCACTGACAGAGTGACCCGGGCTGTGTGCGGGCACTGGGACCCTGACAGAGTGACCAGGGCTGTGTGCGGGCACTGGGACCATCCCTGGCTGAGTGACCCGGGCTGTGTGCGGGCACTGGGACCATCGCTGGCAGAGTGACTCGGGCTGTGTGCGGGCACTGGGACCTTCCCTGGCAGAGTGACCCGGGCTGTGTGCGGGCACTGGGACCATCGCTGGCAGAGTGACCCGGGCTGTGTGCGGGCACTGGGACCATCCCTGGCAGAGTGACCCGGGCTGTGTGCGGGCACTGGGACCATCGCTGGCAGAGTGACTCGGGCTGTGTGCGGGCACTGGGACCTTCCCTGGCTGAGTGACCCGGGCTGTGTGCGGGCACTGGGACCCTGGCAGAGTGACCCGGGCTGTGTGCGGGCACTGGGACCATCGCTGGCAGAGTGACCCGGGCTGTGTGCGGGCACTGGGACCATCGCTGGCAGAGTGACCCGGGCTGTGTGCGGGCACTGGGACCATCCCTGGCAGAGTGACCCGGGCTGTGTGCGGGCACTGGGACCATCCCTGGCAGAGTGACCCGGGCTGTGTGCGGGCACTGGGACCCTGACAGAGTGACCCGGGCTGTGTGCGGGCACCTTTGGGGTAGGGGGACCATCCCTGGCTGAGTAACCCGGGCTGTGTGACCACTTAGTGCTGACGGGACCCCGTTTTGACCCATTTACTGCCAGGGGCCACTTCATGGCATGAATGGGTGATGAATGTAATGCCCGTCAGAGTCTGTGTGCGAGGGGCAATGCCAGTCAGTATCTCGGAGTGTCATTACTACAGCAGTCAGTGCTTCAATGTGTGAAACACCGCTGTGCCAATCGATCTGTTTCAGTATGAGTGCCAGTTATGTGCCAGTATCACTGTTTTCTGTATAAAAGTGACGGAGTATGAGTGCTAGCTCTGTGCCACTTCGTGTTTCAGGAAGAGTGCTAGCTCTGTGTTTCAGTATGAGTGCTAGCTCTGTGCCACTCTCAGTGTTTCAGTATGAGTGCTAGCTCTGTGCCACTTCTCATTGTTGTCAGTATATGAGTGCTAGACTAGTTCTGTTCCATCTCAGAGTTTCGGTATATAAGTGCCGTTTCTGTGCCAGTCTTAGATTTGTCGTTATATGAGTTACAATGCTTTGCCAGTCACAGTGTTTCTGTATATGAGTGCCATTTTTGTGCCAGTCTCGGTGTTTCTCTATACGAGTGCTATTTTTCTGCCAGTTTCAGTGTTTCTCTATACGAGTGACATTTTTTTTGCCAGTTTCAGTGTTTCTGTATAGGAGTGACATTTTTGTGCCAGTCTCAGTGTTTCTATATAGGAGTGCCATTTTTCTGCCAGTTTCAGTGTTTCTCTATACGAGTGACATTTTTTTTGCCAGTTTTAGTGTTTCTGTATAGGAGTGACATTTTTGTGCCAGTCTCAGTGTTTCTATATAGGAGTGACATTTTTGTGCCAGTCTCAGTTTTTCTATGAGTGCCATTTTTGTGCCAGTCTCATTTTTTCTATGAGTGCAATTTTTGTGCCAGTCTGGTGCCAATATCGGTGTGTTTTAGTAAATTAGTGCCTGCTCTGTGTCAGTGTTCCAGTTTTTGAATGGCATTTCTCTTCCACTAATTATTGTGGGAAGCCATATTTGTGCCAGTCAGTGTTTTGAGGGGCAGTTCTGTACCAGTCAGTATCTCAATGTATGTGTGCCAATTCTATGCCAGTCAGTATCTCAATGTGAGTGTGCCAGTGCTATGCCAGTCATTATCTCAATGTGAGTGTGCCAATTCTAGCCAGCGCCATTTCAGTGTAAATGCCAGTCCTGTGCAAGCAGAATTTTAGTGTGAGTGCCAGTCAGTATTTTAGTTCAAACCAGTTGGTATTCCACCCCAGTGTGAGGGACTGTTCAGTAGTTCTTGTGTAAGCAGTCACTCAGTAAAAACCATAAGTTTGTCAGTATGCCCTCTGCCTCTTAGTGGTCCATGCCCTTTACTGCTCCCTGGCATTCTGAGATACTCATCATTTAGCAGTTAATTCACTTCTTTTGTTTGTTTAAAAATGTGCTATTGATGTACTCATCAGCATGCAGGAAACTTGCTACAAAATCCATGTATTTTACAATAAGGACATTACATGCTATCTTTCTTTCTTTCTCTCTCTCTCTCTCTCTCTCTCTCTCTCTCTCTCTCTCTCTCTCTCTCTCTCTCACTCAGATTTATCCATTTAATTTTTTTTCATTGCACACAGATATTAGAAACGATGTCATGTGGTGCTTGCTAACTATCAATGATTTTCTTGTATATTTTTATTCTGACTTGTATTTTACTGCATAGTATATCATAATACTCTCTTATATCTTGTATACCTTTTAATGCATTGTATTGTCACCTGTATCACTTTAATCCACTGTATTATATAGAAGGTGTGCGTTCTAATATATTGCATTCCTTTAATATATTGTATGGCATTTTTAAATTTCATTTTTTTTTTTTTTGGCATTAATTGTTGATCTGTTTAGGCTATATTGAGATGTTTTATCCAAAATGGGATTACTTAACCCTATGGCTCTGGTTGGAATATATTGATGGTTTTTAAGCAAAACTGGATTATTTAAGCCTAAAGTGTTATGCGGCTGTTCACATGGGTCATTGGCTACACATATGCCTGTGTATATTTGAGTTTGGCTTCCATATATGGCATTACAGAAGGCTCCACCTTTGCGCAATAGTAGATGGTGCTAAACATCTACAAGTACTTGGGTACAGGGTACATTTTAATGGCATTTATAATTTGATGTTTAGCTTAAGTGGTGTAAAATACAGACATATTGGGAGTGTTTGTTAAATTTCAGATTTGTTTTTGTTTTGTCATCTCCTTTTTTCTCATGGAGAATATTCCATAGCCATTTGAAATGTTTAGTATAACATAAATTGTGTCCTTTTCACGATTTGGAGATTTATTAACTTAACTAAGCGCTTTGAGAAATTGACAAGAGAATTGTAAGTTTTAGGCCAAAATATTCAAAATGGGAAAATATAAGTTTGAAGAAATGTTCCCAGTTTGGTGCCATTCGGTTAAAAACTGAAATTCATTTGACAATCCTCCATAATCTCTGTTTAACGAATTGACCTTTTAAGTGAGAACTGTACAATTCAATGTAGGGCCAACATTCTATTAAAGAGGAGAAATTTGGGAAAATCCAAATGTGAGAGGAGTGGGTGTATGGATTGCTGGGATATCAGCAGTGGAAGGTTGGGGTAAAATAGTAGAATTTGGTCAAATTATCCAAAAATTTACCTTTCTGTGGTTCTCTAGACACTGGAGCTCACGGTTCTGACAGCAATGGGTTAATCACAGATTGGCCTGATTTCTCAGTGGAGAAAATACCTGGTTATAAGAAAATGCATAATATATAGAACTTCATATCTGACTATATAGAGGCGTACCCTAAATATGACCCTAAATTTTGGACTTAGAAGTCCTAAACTTCCGTATACCCCTAAAAAGAACATATTGCTATATGGAAACTCCAGAAGCGCTTTGCAGAGCAAAATACATCCGCAGTGTACATAACATCCATTTTGTAATGTGCAGAGCTGTCTGTCTGTAATTTTGCAGAGCAGTTATGTGGAAAGTGGTCTGCTTGTATTGTGTGATGAGCAGTGGATGCATAAAGATTTTGTATATCATATTTAGAGCAGTTCCCAGTACAATGTGCAGAGTTAAAGCAGTAGAATACGTTAAAAATCGCCTTTGAAGTTTCATGTCCTTTATGCTTGCCGTGGATGTGTGTTTCAGAGCTTTGCGCCTTCAGTGGTGTGCATAGCAGTTACGCAGAGCAATGCTCGTCTTTAATGTGCAACGATGAGTTCAGTGCAGCGTGTGGTCCTTTAATTCATGGATCATTGGACGCAGAGCGAGTTTCCTCTTTAATTTGCATTGCAGAGCATTGGCTGAAGCGTAATATTTGCTTAGCAATTTCCCTGTTATCTGTGGCGCAGTGGTGACCTACCCATGTCCCTCTAATTTGCGGATTTTGTAGTTGCCCAGTTGATCTATGTTTGGAATTTGTTGCAGAGCATGTTGAGTAGAATTTCTGAAGACCCTTGCACTGCAGAGCATGTTACTTTGTACAGTGCGGAGCAGTGATGCACGTTAATGTGAGTGTAGAGTGCTATCATTTTACTTTGCGGAACTGTAAGAAGTGATTTCTCTGCTTCGTTGAATGAATAGATATAGCAGAATGATTTATGTTTTTATATTCCTGTACATACCTGGGTCCTTTCCTCCTTTGCTGATATCAGTATCAATTTCTCTCCTGCACGCCAGCTTTTTTGCTTTCACACTCAGTGCCACCCATCTGCCATGTATCTCTCCCAATACACCCCCACCTGCTTTCCCTCTACCTGGGTGATTTGAATATTACTTGTCTTGCTGCTGCCTTTGTTTGCCCTAGCTCTGTGTAAGGACCTGATGCTTAGATTGTGTTGCCAGGAAGGCAATATAAACACACAAGTTATGACACAGAAAAGACCATTGTCTACAGCCTTGGACAAGCCTGGACCTGCAACCACAGATTCCAGCCCATGTAAAGAAACTGAAACTAGCATTGCAAAGGTTAAGCAATCTCATGCCCTTAACCCCTTCACCGCCATTTCCCCTTGGCCACATTACCAATACACTGGAAGAGGTTTTGTGATAGCACAATGTGAAGTAAAGGTTGAGGATTATAATGCTGTCGATAAGTATTAGACTTTTTTAAAACTCAGACCTTATACGACCCCTGGCCATCTTTTAAGAACAGGATTTGAAGTTCACCCAGGTATCTGGTTACCTAATGCACCTCTTATGGTACAGAGGTTATGTTCTCAATAGGCCATGAAATCGTGTAACACAATTTCCTTTTCACATCCTATTTCCCTGTATCTACTGTGCAACACATTGTATGAAATCTGAGGTCTCTCAGGCATTAACATGCTTCCCTGCAGAGCTTACAATCAAATCCTCTTTCAACAATCTGTCGCACCACTGGGAATTGTCTGCATGAACTATGCATTACAAGGGTTTATTTTAGTTTCTGCACATTTGAAACAAATATTTAGACATGGCCATGTAGAACATGAATCCCTTAAGGACACATGACGTGTGACATGTCATGATTCCCTTTTATTTCACAAGTTTGGTCCTTAAGGGGTTAATGTGGATTTTTTTTTTTTTTTGAAATATTGAATTTTTTTCCAATAGATATACATATTGAGTCTTTGAAGCTTTACACGAGTTTCTAATCATTTTTCTTTAAAATCTGATTATAAATGTTGATTCCCTAGGTCTGGTGACCCATTTTGCACGCATGTATCTAAATTTTCTGATTTGTACATGTAACTCTTCTTAAAATCATTACATTTATTTGTACGCATACACACACACACACACACACACACATTTTTTAATCGGAACCACACATAAATGAGAAGCTGAAATGCAGCGTAAAAATGGGGACGAGCAAAATCTGGGATCCACGACTACTCAGAATTAAAAAAATGTAGAAAAAAAAACAAAAAACAACCACACCCCAGTGTATTTTCTCTCCAAATTACAATCTAACATTTTTGGGGTTACGGGGCAGTTCCACTACAGTATAAGACTATATGAGCGTGTTTCATTACACATATAGTGTGAATGTTTCTTATATACAGTGTTTCTTTACATAGAATGCTTTCACTATACTGCAGGCTTCCATTTACCCAGCTGAATAGATGGTGACACATGAATGAGTGTATATTTGCATATGTTTATGCATTCATACTGGGGGCTTGCAAATTGCATACGACTGAGATCCCTGGATCATTTGTAGATATTTTTACATTGAGGTGTAGTGGGGTCAGATGAGGAGTGTATTGTAAGACCAGATTTCATTCTGTGCACCTTCCACGCACTGAATGAAAAACCCGGTACTTTCTTAGATGTACTCTCTGTAATTTTAAAGCATTACCTTCCCTCTTCCTTACCCTTGGCCGCTGGGATGCACCCTGCGATCCTCATTAATCAGAAGGTCACACCTCAAGCACTCTCATAGATTCTTCTGTTCAAGGCTAGCGAACCCAGCGCCACAAACACAATTTATTGTCTGTTAATTAGCTCAATTAACCCCATCCATTTCTCGACATTCTCCAAGTCTCTCTATGAATATTCAGAATAAAACATAAAATACCGGTTGTTTTTTTATTTTATTTAAAATCTGTTCTGTATTTTTAGTAGGATACAATGTGACCAAGCTGTATGCTGCCTCTAATTATTCCTGTACCTACGGCTCATTAACCCTTCCTAGACCTGGAAGAAGAGGGGCAGGGGAGAAACTCAACCATTTGTCTTAATTTGCCTTGCGATGCATTTTATCATAAGAAGCCATCACAGACTTGCAAGATGCTCTTGGCTGATCATATTCAGATTTAGTGGAGCGTGCGAGAATCTGCCAGCGAGTCTGTGCTCTTTAGAAAGAGAGCCACATTTTAGGGGAAGCAACCCTCCCCTCTCCTTCTCGTTTTATTAAAAAATGCAGAATTATATTTTCAGTACCCTGTGTTTTTTTTTTTTGTAAATGTCTTTTTGTTTCTTTAGAACACCATTAAACTGGCAGACGTCGTTAACCCGCAAACATGGTTGTGAAAGTCATACAAAAACCATTTGTTCTTGCATGCCAGTGTTATTTGCCATTCCATAATATATTCCATTTTTTGAATTTGCAAATGACGTGCTTGAATCTCGACGATTTACATTAAAGAGCAAGAGAGAAAGGGGTAAAAAGGGGAAATGATCACCGAGCCCTGCAGCATATCTTGCCGCACTGGCAATGTAGTGGTTAAAAGGGTCATGTTTTTGGCAGTTTAGGTTAGGCGGCTTAGATTTTTGGCGATGTAAACCCATGTAACGAAGGTTTTGTTAATGAAAATGGAACACCGCATTTCTATCGGAATTCCGCTTGTGATAGCTAATAAACCAGTATTTTGTTTTGCCCAAAACCCACAAAAAAACCAAAAATGCTATCAAGCATATATCACGTTCACAATTCAGTTTTAATAGGAGTCTTTCTGGATCCTTGCATCTGGCACGGAGTGAGTTAAGTGTGACAGCGAGAGAGCTCGAGATTCAGGGGTTGGCTTTTTTGCACTTCATTTGTTTATGTTAATATTTGCGACAGAAATAAGATGCATGCAGGAGGGGGATGGATGTAGGAGGGTGGGTGACTGGGGTATATGGAGAGTGTTGTGTTTTTTGTTTTTTTTATCTCTAATGTCTCTGTGCAATTCCTTTACTTTATAGCAAATCAATTGCAAAAAACACGTAATCTTCGCAATCTTCCCACCCTTTTTAATTTTTTTTTTTTAAATTTCTCTTGTCTACCTCCTAGTTGGCAAAACGAAGATTCTATAAAGTGTCAATTTTTAGAAAAAAAATGGTTTATTACATAAATTTGTGGTTTGTATGTTTCTGTGATGGTTTAGTGGATCTGCATGTGTCCATTGGCTACAATCGGTGCAGATACAGTGACAGCATTGCTGTGTGAGTTACTGGGACACACAGGGGTTTATTCACTCAACAGTCAATTGTAGTCAGTTGAAAACTGAATTGCAAAATCAGGGGGAAAGGGCTGATTTGGAAAAAATCGCAATCTGTACTATAGTCGGATACTTAAAACTGGATGGCTCATTGTGTGTTCTGCTATTACTGTATGTGGCAGGTGTGTTTAAAAGGTAGACACCCAAACTGCAGAGCTACACTCTGATGATGATTTACCACTCTTAATGTTTGCAAAGCATCATAATAGTTTTAGTTCTACACAGTAGTACACAAAAATGTGTGCCCACCCTAGTAAGTAGTGCATTCGATTTTATCATCAATGCCCATTGCCGATCATTTCTGGAGATAAACAGACACAGTTTTGTGACTTCTAACGTGGCTTAGTAAAAGAATGCCACCGTTTTAACAAGTCAATATCTCATTTATGCCACGGCCTAACTGTACGTCTTATTGTGGAGTGGTAGGAGTTAACAGTGAATAGAGCTATGCACTAAAGTAGAATTCAGAGTACATTTCAAATGTAAGGCCAAAATGGAAAATATTCTCCAAGTAAGCAATGCGTCCAATTATTATGGCCTTACATTTTAAAGTCACCTTCGTGAATAACCCTGAAAGTGTTTGGCCAGTGCTGAAGCGTGCCCTCAGTTGCAGCAGTTACTACCAAGCTCCTATCCCTCCACTACAGCTCCTACCTTCCACTATAGCTACTATCACCCCACAAACTGAATGAAACAATGAGTTTCCATGGGCAAGTCCTGTACAAAAGTTTGTGAATGTCATGCAGTGTTCCATTGATCTGCGTAAAGTTTGCCATCACTGGACCCTGGGTAAATACTTTCTGAGATGATGCTTAATGTCTGCCAGTCCAATGGATCACCCTGTATTTGACGAATGCCAAGAGAATGCTATCTTCCTGACTGCACAGTACCAACAGCTAGATTTGGGAAATTATTCATGGTCTGGGTTGTTTATCCTGGTTCTGGTTTCACCTGTTACATCCAGTGGATATCTTAATTCTACAGAATACACTGACATTTCAAATGGTAATGTCTTTCCAAATTTATGCCAGTATATTTATTATACATTGTTTCCAGCAATATATATATTGCCCTCAAGTAAAGCTGAAATGCTTTCTTGATCGTTGTGGAAGAGCTTGATTATCATGCATGGAACCATGATCTCAACAATGATCAACTTTTGGAATGGATTTGAGTACAGACTGTGGCCAGGCCTAATTTCCTAAATTCTTTTGTGGCTAAATGGAATTAAATCACAGATGCATTATCATGTCTGTGATTTAAGAAGAAAATGTTTGACGAGCAGTTGTCCACCTACATTTGTAGAGACCAGACATTGATATGGATCCTCTTACAATTTATGTACAAGAACACAATGGATGAAGGACCTTGAATGTCTGTCAAGTTTAGAAATTTGCAGAGAAAGGATGACTCTGTATGCCAAGCTTTAGCTTACATTGGGACATAATGATATTGTTGATGTTTGTCTTTGTAGAGACGAGATCTTTCTTTGAGGGACATGTTTACATACCCAGTTCCACCATACTGGTGTATTTTTGGCCAGTTTATGTGCAGGAATATTGTCTTAGCTCTATAAACCTGGACATTTCAGCATTAGTAGGGCTTTGAACAGAACTTGCCATATCCTTGCCTCCACATAACCATTGCCATACAGTCATTGTACCTGGTGCTGAGAACTTGGTCTCCACACGTCTCATGATGGTTTCTGATTCCTACCCTGGGTGTCTATATTCAAATCTATAGATGCTGTATTGACGGGTTCCATGTTTTAGAATGTCTTGGAGCAGGGTTGGCAATAGACGTAGATTCCCAGATATTGTAGAACTACAACTTTCATGATGCTTTGCCAGCCGTTAGCATGTTAAAGCATCATGGAAGTTGCAACATTTTACAACATCTGAGAATTTACTGTTTATTTACTCATGTCTTCAAGTGACTGGTGTCCTGCGGCCCTGAAACTGTATCTGAAGAATGAAAGTCATGTAAATGGCATACAAGCAGTCCTTCTGGTCTAAGTTGGTCTGATAAAGTGGAAGTTCAGACTTCTCCATCGTCACGCTAACTCGTACCGGTTTTAACCAGTATTAATTCGCTGAGCTGGCACGATATAAATCTGGTATGAGTTGATATGAACATGTGGAAGTATTTACTTCTGCTTTATCAGATCAACTCAGGGTGAAGTTATTGGGGGGCGACTGACATAGCAAGGTAATAGAGTGACAGATTACTGGTAGACAACATTCTGGCACTCATGGTACCATAGCCACTGCAGCATGTAGTGATTATGGTGCCTACAATGTCCCTTCCGGATCAGGGGTTAGGTAAATACAATACTATTATAATGGTTATAGCATGTCATTTGTCATGAAGGTGTTAAATGTCTGTAGACTCTAGATCAATACACATATGAAGAAGGCGATAGTACCCAATATAAAATGTTGGTATGTAACTGTGCAGATAAGATAATTTAGTAGTCATACCTGTGCCCTGGACCCTACTGTTGGAACTGGCCTGCAGGAGTATTCGTTATCATGTCTCAGATTAAGTCAACCTTGCTCATATAGTAAAAAGATCTCAACTTCAGCTGAGTTAAAAATGCAAATGTTTATTTAAGCACCATAACCACTACTGCTCATTTTAGTGCTTATAGAGTCTCTGGTTATTTCCCCTACTGGTTTGTGTCAAACCCAGGGCTGGATTTCCCACAAGGCCACTGTGGCCTTGGGGCTGCAGGCAGGAGGGTGGGGGATATCAGAGGTCTCCCACACTTGCCTGCCCATTCTCCTGCTGTGACCTGCAAGGCTGGCGCCTGAATAGAGAGACCGTAATAGGTTTCCCTTGCAGTGTATCAGAGCTTTGCCCAGGTTACCATTGCAACGCTCTGATACATTTCCTGGCGCCAGCCGGAAGAAAATGTCTGCACCCACTGGCGGTGCAGACATACTGCATCTCCCACCAGACCACCAGGGACTATGATACCCCCTCCCTGGCCCAAGGTAAGCCTAAGGAGGGAAAACAGGCTTTAGTTTAGTGTTTGTTTTTTCATAAACAAACAAAATGATATAGCCCCTATACTTCTATATCTCACACTTTAGCCCCCACTATAGTTAATATCCCTCCACTACATCTACCACTATATAATCTATAGTCCCAATCCCCCACTAGAGCCACTGTCGCCACTACAAAACCCTATACCCCCACGGCAGCGCTATTTCCTCCCTATAGCCCCTATCCTCCCACTACAGCTACTGTCTCTCCACTACAGCCATTGTTCCCCATTACTGCCCTTATACCTCAATTAACACCTCTACTATAGCCTCTATCCCCCACTACAGTCCCTATGACCCCAGTGCTGCCACTATCTTCCCCACTACAGCCAATATTACTTTACTACAGCCTCTATCCCCCACTAGAGCTCCTATCCCCTACTATAGCTACTATCCACCCCAACATTATCCCCTATCTCCATACTAAAGCCCTTATCCCTCTACTACAGCCTTTATTAAACCACTACAGTCAGTAACCCACCTCTACAGTCAATATTCCATCACTATAGCCCCTAACCCACCTCTATAGTCCATATCCCACCACTACAGCCCTTAACCCACATTTACATTCCATATCCCACCACTACCACCATTGAAGCCCATATCTTTCCACTAAAGCCCCTACCACTCTAATATAACCACTATTTCCCCACTACAGCCCAAAACATAAGAAGCACCCCTGTTACACACAAGCCCACAAGCATTCAACACCACAAGCAGCCTCGATACACATGCCCATAACCTCTCCAAAGCCAGCCCCACTTATCATTCAACCACCAACCTAGTCACTTTCACCATTCATTCATTCATTCATCATAATCGTGTGTGTGCATCTCTCTCTATATCTCTCTTTCTCTCCCTCTCTCTCTTTTTTGTGCATTGTTGGAATGCATTACCATAAATCACGTAGTGTCCAGATTTGCATATATGGACAGTTCATATTTTTATTGTTTAGATATTACAAACATAGTACAAGTAAATGTGACTTAGCTACACTGTAACAATAGTGCATCTCAAATGAGTTTGCAGTCCAAAGAGGGTGTGCGCATTGCTTACAATATGCAGTGTTTGCATAACATATATAGACACCGTACAGCAAGGAAAGGAATCCTCTTCTGGGTTATTTACTAAACATAGAATCGTAGTGAATTGAAAACAAAATTGCAAACTTTAGACTAAAATGGTTAAGCTCCAACTGTGGCTGGGTTGGAGAATGTGTTTGTATCCACTATTATTGCCTATTTTGCAGTTCAGTGTGTAGTGAATAAACACCATATTCAGCACACAGTATACAAGTCCATCATGATTCTGTTGTCTAATTATAAATAGACAAATGTTACTTTAAAGGAACACCTTTGAAATAAAGTCGTTATTGCGCCAGGAGCCCCCTTGGCAGTACCTTACATTTTACATATATAAAGATGTTTTCACCACTCCTGGGGGGTACCTTAGCTGTTCCCAGAACTGCACTATTCGGGACCAGTGATCTCAGATTTTCCACCTGGAATTTGTTGCAGCCACTCCCCCCCAACTTGGGAGTCACAGCCCCAAATGCTCCTCTCACAGCTGGGACTACCACTGCCACCGCTATCCATTTCCTTTCTAGCTCTTCTTCCAGTCCTAGGTATTTGTCCATCTTCTCATGTTCCTTCTTCTAGATGTTATAGTCATGGGTATTGGCACATACTGTCTTCCATTCCTGGTCTACCACCACAATTTCAGGTTGGTTGACCAGTACTTGCTTGTCTGTCTGGATCTTGAAGTCCCACAGGATCTTAGCTCTGTCATTCTCAACTACCCTTTGTGGCATCTACCATCAGGTCCAGCCCATATTCTGAGCAGATGTTTCGATATTTAAGAAGTCCCTCAAAACACATCTGTTCAGAAATGCTTATGGACTCCCAGAGTAACTTCTCTATACTTATCCTAATCTGTCCCTCGCTCTCCTAAAAGAGCCATACTTCACTCTCACCTCCAGCTCTGCTACTTTTCCACCTTGTTTGGTGGTTGTCACCCTTGCTGCGATGTTGTGTATTTGTACCCCACCTCCTCTAGACTGTAAACTCGTTTGAGGAGGGCCCTCACCTACCTATTGTCACTGTGTAATTGTCTCATTTATTGTAAATTTCCCCCTTTCATAATATTGTAAAGTGCTGCGGAATTAGTTGGCGCTATATAAATACAAATAATACACAATCCCAGCGACTTGGTTGTGTATCTCAGTATATACTGTCCCTGCTAACATCTTGCACCCGGCTACTATGTGCTAGGTTGTCTCAGAGGCCTCTTTGCACAGTCTGCACCGTGGGTCTACCCTGGTGTGGTATTCTATTCTAAGGATCTGGTTCTGATTGCCCGTTCCTGTGCTGCTAGGATTAATGTCTCAGTGCTGTCTTTCATTCCTGCCTTTTCCAACCGCTGGTAGGATTTTGTCATGTGAGCCACAAGTTCCAAGCCATCAACACATATGTTCTACCATGATCTATACACCATAACCACTTCATTAAGCTAACGCTGCTTTGGTGCCTGTAGTGTCCCTTTAATAAAAGTTTGATAATTTTGCAATAAGCAGTATTTGTTATGGTACTTGCGTCTCCATTTAAGGGTGGCAAAGCATTATAGAAGTTGTAATTTTTTGGGACTTGCCTATTACACACTCCTCCCACAGGGTTATTAAAAGTGACTTTCAAATGTAAGGTAAAAGTAGCTGAAATGGAAAAATTCTCTAAGTCCGCTATGTTTTCATTTCAGCTACTCTGGCCTTGAATTTGAAATTCACTTTGAATTCTCACTTTAGTGACTAATGCTGCTAGTCGAGTAGATAGTATACTCTGCATGTTATCCTGCTATTTTGTGACGTTGATGTCAGTGTCTGACTTAGACTCTTGTTTACATATAGAAACCTTCTGTTTCTTTATGTAAATAGATAAATTGTGTTTAGTGTAAACATGTAGAGACGATGAAAGGCATGATATGTCCACGTTCACACGAATGGGTGGATCAGCTGTATACATTTACAGGATTCCTCTATGGGTCATGAGGCATATTTGATTGGCTGTCCTATAGCCCATTAAAGGACCACTATAGTGCCAGGAAAACATACTCGTTTTCCTGGCACTATAGTGCCCTGGTGGTGCCCATACCTTCAGGGTCCCCCTCCCGCCCGGCTGGATGGAGAGGAAGGGGTTAATCTTACCTTTTTCTCCAGCGCCGGGCGGGGAGCTCGCCTCCTCTCCTCCCTCTTCTCCTCCTCTTCGGCTGAATGCACATGCGCGGCAGGAGCCGCGCACGCATTCAGCCAGTCCATAGGAAAGCATTCACAATGCTTTCCTATGGACGCTGCCATCTTCTCACTGTGATTTTCACAGTGAGAAGCACGCAAGCGCCTCTAGCGGCTGTCAAGAGACAGCCGCTAGAGGCTGATTAACCTTAACATAAACATAGCAGTTTCTCTGAAACTGCTATGTTTATAAAAAAAAAGGGGGGTTAAACCTAGCTGGACCTGGCACCCAGACCACTTCATTAAGCTGAAGTGGTCTGGGTGCCTATAGTGGTCCTTTAATACTCAATGTATCTATGATCAAAAGCTGCTGCTTTTAGAGAAGGAAGGTGATTTTGTAACGTTTAGGTGCAGCTAGGAAGGTATTAATTGTGCTGTGATATCATTCTCTAGTCTGCCTTTATTCACCAGCCACAAGAAAGGCAACGTTTTTATCCTCCTGGGATCTTTATCAAACTTGAGACTTGATGAAGGTCCCAGGAGGAGGAAACGTTTCTTTTCTTGTGGTTGGTGAATAAAGGTTAATTGCACATCTACCGGAGTGCTGAATATCTTTTTGTCATTTGACTATATACGGTGTCTGGGAAATATCAAAGGGCACAATTCATTTCTTATTTTTCTGCTTTTATTCTAAAATGGATCTTACTGCAGATTGACAAGGTTATTAATTAGCATATTGGCCAATTTAGGGCTGGAACAATTAGCTATATGATGAATTTCAGATTGAAAACTATAATATTTTGACAACTAATCATCAGCTTGAAAGTTATCTGCATGATTTAAAGGGCGTGTTGCCGAGTGCGGCTCCTTTCTTTATCACGTGACAAGTTGCAGGAAGTGAAGTCATGGGAGGAAACTCCTAGTATGGGATATAAAAGGCAACTTGCTATAAATTTCACGTGAGAGGTACAAAAAGTGGCAGACTAGGAAAGAGATCTAGTCTGTTTCAAAATTCAGCACCTCTCTGTGGGTACACTCAGGGCCAGATTTATTTTGTTGTTTTGTTTGTTTTTGTCTTTTTTACACTTACATATATGCAAAATATGGGGTATGCGAATATACGTGTTAATGCGAGGTTTGTCGAGTTGTTGCTTGTGGGGTTGTGTGTGTGTGTGTGTGTGTGTGGATGCTGCTAGTAGGGTTGTTTGTATGACAGTGAGCATGAGGACTGTAGGGTTGCTTGTGTATGGGAGGTGATTGTGTGGTTAAGGGATGTGCTGTTTGCAGTGTAGTATATAGGGGCACTAGTTTGTGAGTTAAGTTGGATAGTGGCTTTAGTGTGTGTATCTGGCAGGATTTGGAGTTTGTGTGTGTTTGTTGTTGAGGATAGGCTATATAAGGGCTATATAGTGTGTGTTTTGGTTACACAAATGGGGCTGCAGAGTGTGTGTAGAAAATTTAGTCTAGTGTGTGTGTGTGTGTGTGTGGAAATTGTGGTTGTAGATAATTTGGGGGGGGGGTCTGGTCTGTAGTGTATGTGTGCATGAAATACGGTCTGTAGTGTGCATGGTGAGGTGATAGCACTGGTGTGTTTGTGTGTCTGTGTGTTGTTGGAGGCAGTAGCTGTTTATTGTATGTTGAGGTGGAGGAGGGGTTGTTTTTTGTGAAAAAAGGTGCTGTAGTGGGAGAATAGGGCAGTGGTGAGGCGGATGGAGACAGTAGTGGAGTGGGCAGGGGCTGTGGTTGTGGGGAAGATAGTGGCTGTAGTGGGAAGACAGGGGCTATAGTGTTAGGAATATTGGTTGTGGCTGGATAGTGGCAGTGGTGGGATGGACAGATGCTGTAATGAGAAGAATAGGGGCTGTGGTGGTGGTGGTGGGACATTCAGGTTTAATGAGGCAGGGATACTGCACCCAGAATACTTAATTGAGAGTGTTCTGGGTGCCTATACGGTCCCTTTTAATATCTATGTTCTGACCGTTTGTGTGTATCATACACTAATACATGATCTGTTTATGTGCAATGTAAATCCATAAATAGATAAAGGAACTTTGCATTCTGCTTAACATTTACATGCATACCTCCCAAGTGTCCCTATTTAATGTTCGAATCCCTCTGTCCCTCTTTTCTATTCTAATGTCCCTCTTTTCTAGGAGCTCCATATTATTGCTGTGTCTTGGTGTACAACAGCTCCACAGCAATAATACTCCCAGTAATGTGTCTTTAAACTACAATAAATGTGTTTAGAAATCTGCCTGGGGAAATAAGATTGCCCTTATTGTAAACTTCATTTTAGTTGTATAAACTGCTTTAATTAAGTCACCTCAAAATTCCCCGAAAAGCCCCGCCCATGGCCACACCCCCACGCACACCCCTAAAATTAAAGTGGCCCTCTTTGTCTATTTGACATGTTTGGAGGTATGTACATGGTTAATGATTGCTATATATACATTTCTAATGCCAGGCTACACAGCAGCAGTTGATATTGTATATTATGCAACATTCAGGTTCCGTGCCGCAGAGAGTCCTGCTGTCAGTGTGTTTGCTACACACTATCTCACACATTCTACTCTACTCTGCACAGTACAGAACCAGGAAAACACCGATCTCTTGTGCACTGTCTACCCTAGACCTGCATAGTTCTGCACATTAGTTCCACCCTGCTCCATACATTTTATCGGGCTGCCTTGGCTGTGTGGGTCATGCATTCAATGTGTTAATGTATGGCATGGCAAAGACACAGAGGCTCTGCGTCAGTCAGCGCATGCGAGAGGGGTAATTACTGTCAACCTGGTAATGAGAGAGGAGGGGGTCGGATTGTGGATCCTCCCGCCACCACATTTCTATTACCGGTTTCACTTCCTTCAGCCGCTTGTTTCCTCAACAACATCCCATCAGCAGTAATAACTGCAAGACGGGGAAGTTGGTGTTGGAAAAGAGAGAGAAGGGGGTGTAACGCTCTCAGTTCTCAGATTGAAGCCTTTATATGTAACTGCAGGAGATACACTGTTGTAATCATACATTTCTAAGAGTTCAGGCAGAGTTATGCATTAATAGTGGCTATTGCACTTTTCATCATGCAGCTTGATTCCACTATAGCAGCAATGGCTAACTTTGGCACTACGGATTGAACAACTCCCATGATACTTAGCCACCCTGAAGGGGCCTCTCTTTTACCCATTAACATTCTTAACTTGCCCTAAGCACTCCGATATTCTCCATTAGAGCGCGGCTAATGTCCAGTAGTGCTCTGCTCTGAATATGACAGCAGGTGGTCGCTTCCCAGATGTCCACGGTGATTTAAAAATATTACAGTCTTAGTTTGATGTTTTTTTTTCTTTTTAATCTGTGCGATTGGGACCTGATTTTTATATGAAAAGGCAGCATTAGGATCGTGCTGGCCCTGTTATATTTCAAAGAAGATTATGCGCTTTAAGGTCGTGTGCTGGCCCCCAATCCCCACAGTCCATATCTCGCCCCCCTCCCTTGAAGCTATTATTAAAAAAAAAAAAAAAAAATCTATCCCCTTCTATTACTTGAACAATCCTCTGTTATAATCTGGGGATTTATGTTCATATCTGGACCTATTTCAATTTAAAATGCAGAGTAATGCAGCGTCTATGGAGCCAAAAATTCCTTATCGTTCAAGCGTGTGCCTCTCTAGGCTGGCAATGTCCTCGAATGTCTTCTGCACCCCCTGTGCTGGTGCACTTACCTGTATATAACATTATTTGCCTAGGAGGTTATTTACAAAATTTTGAGTTCTACCTGAATTAAAAATAAAATGTTAAATATCTCCAAATCCAAATTTTTAATTCATTTTAAATTCACCTTAAATTGAACAAATCACAATTTAGTAAATAACAGGATTCTGTTTATTCACTCGCATTTTTGCAGAATACATTGACCTGTATTAATAAAACAACTTGTTGCTACACACATTTATCATCCTTCTCTTCCAAATGACCTTTATCCTCACCTCCCACTTTGATCTCCATAGTTCCCAGTGACCCTGTCCATCTGACATCCAGCTGGTAGACTGGTGCCCTTCGTGTAATTATCCTTTCCTATCTCCCCTCGTCCTCCGGCTGAAAACTATTTTTAATCCCCTAGTTTCATGCACTTAAATGACATGGATTTTAACAATTTAAATAAACTACTTAACCTCTGAAAATATGCCACCAAAATGTACAGTTTATTTATTAGAAAAACATTCAACGTGAAAGTATATTTTAAAGCACCAATGGATCAGTGTTCCTGGAGATGTTCTTCACCAGCTCCAGCCTCCAAGCTGTCTTCTTTACAAGTTACTTTAAAATACCCTGTGTAGAAGAGGTCCCCAAATGGCAGATGGTCAGACACTCACATGATGCTTTGCCATTCTAAAGGCTTAAAATTGTAGCTATCATTATTTTTGGCATTTATAGTGATTTCACAATTGTAGAACGAGGTTATTTGACAACAAGTAACTGACAGGGAAAATAAAATGTCAGACAAAAGGTAAATAATACTCTGTTCAAAATAACTTAAAGGGACAATATAAGGACCCAGTCCACTTCCTCTCATTAACGTAATCTGGGTGCAGTGTCCCTGTTCCCCTTAGATCTGCAATGTAAATAATTGCAGTTATTGAGAAACTGCAATAATTACTTTGCAGGACTAAGACTGCCTCTAGTTGCTGTCAATCAGACACCCACTAAAGGCACTTCTTACCTGCTAGGTGACTTTTGGTCACCTAACTGACGCTGGACATCCTCATGCTCTGCAAGAGGACATCAAGCATCCGTAAAATCCGCATAGGTAAGCAGTGCAGCATGTTCCATGCGTCCGCTGTCTCTCTATGAGAAGCATCTGATTGGCAAAATTCACAAGAATTGATGATTTTAACCAGGACGGATTTGTTGTGAAGAGGAGACTGTGTTGGCACTAGATTACTGGTAAATTTAACTGCTCTCTGCAAGGGATATAATCTAAACTAAAAAGGTATATGTTTATCTTCAATGATATTCCTTTAAGATTAAGTGGTTTTGGTCATTATAGTGTTCCTGTAACAAGCTTTTGACAGGTGACACTGTTATTGTCCATCAAGTTGTTTTCATTCTGCCAGCATGATCCCCTATTGGACAGCTGCCCATCATTGAAGAAATAAGACTGCATTAGAAGATTGGGTAATCTAATAGACCGGTCACATGAAATGTTTTTTCCTAAACAAGACTGTGGAATCCTTCCGAGTGTTCCGAAATCCAAATCCTCCCTCATTCCTGTTCTTTTGCTGTTCATGATCTAAGATTTGTCCACCTGGACAAGCACTGTCACTGTAGTGCCCTCAAAGCAAAGTTCATTAAAATCTATTTACCCAGCGGAGCACATGGTAACCACATGACTTATTTATCCTGGGACACTTAAAAATAACAAACCATATTTTAGGGCATCTCTGGATAAAGTGAATCCTTCTGAATTATGTCTACATTTCTCTGATTGCAGGCATGAAATAAACATTGTTTGTTTATTAAAGTGTCGCTAATACATATTTAATGTGAAATAAAACGTCTAATGACTAACAACTAAATTGTCATGTTAAACCAAGATATTGTTTAGAATAAGTAGTTAATTGTGGGCATGAGTCTCCTAAGTGCTTGAAATCAAGGGATTACGAATTATTTACAGCAGGGGGGTGTTGGGACAAGGTAGTTCATCAAGGGCACAGTCTGTAAGCAGAGAGCGTCAGACAGACAGAGTCTGAGCGAACAGGGATGAAAGGAGCAGGTCAGGATACTACTATTACGTTATTAAGCATAACCTAACGAAAACGGAAGGCACGCTTATAGCCTTTCAGACAATTTAATTGATTATAAATGTGATGCATGCTGCAGTGATTTGAAAGTTACCATATGTTTTACAGTTTCTTAGAGCAGCGTACGAATATCCATTAAGCTCAAATAAGGCTTCTAGAACAAGTGTTCAGGAACTCTTCTTCAAATTTAACCTAGGGAATTACATTTCTTGAAATATCAGGAGACAAAATATTTAACATGGACAGTTCCAGCCACTAGGAGATACGTCTTTAGAAATAGGGTGATCTATGATGGACTACGTAACTCTCAGACGCTACACTTGGTGCACTCGATATATTGTAGAGCTATGTAATACTAGGTGGGATCAACATTCATACTTCCAACGCCAGTTCCCCATAATCCATCTAAAAGTCACAAATACATAGAGATGGCATGGTTTGGGAACCGTACTTTACCGTCCTCTGTTATTTCTCCAGTGGGCCTCTTCCCCTGGACAACAGTGGAAATCTGCAAAAAGCACAGTGTGGACACATCATGAAACACACCTGTGCTCAATCAAGAATGTTTGATGCACCTTTGGTGTTAAAGAAGCACTATAGGGTCAGGAACACAAACATGTATTCCTGATCCTATAGTGTTAAAACCACCATCTAGTCCCCCCCCCCCCCCTCTTGCCTCACTAAATATAGTAAGAACTTACTTGTATTCAAGTCAGCAGCTCCTGGCTCTGCCCCTGTCTGATTTAGACCTGCCCCTGCCTGCGGACATCATCAGAAGTGTTGGTCTGAGCCAATCACAATGATTCTCCATAGGATTGGCTGAGACTGTCAAGGAGGCAGAGCCAGCACAAGTCAAACACAGCCCTGGCCAATCAGTAACTCCTCATAGAAATGCATTGAATCAATGCATCTCTATGAAGAAAGTTCAGTGTGCGCATGCAAAGGGTGAAGACACTGAATGGCAGTGCTGCACATTAGGCAGGACTGCTTAAGGAAGCAGCTTTAGCAGCCATCTAAGGAGTGACCAGTGGAGGTATCACTAGGCTGTAATGTAAACACTGAATTTTCTCTGAAAGGATAGTGTTTACAGCAAAATGCCTGCAGGGAATGATTCTACTCACCAGCACAAAAGCAATAAGCTGTAGTTGTTTTGGTGACTATAGTGTCCCTTTAAGTATCGCTACCACCTTGTACCAAGGATAGAAATTATTACTCTACCATGCATGTTTCAACACAAGTTGATGTTCCTCTGACCATGCAACATTTTTCCAATCTTCAGGTCACCAATTCTGGTGATTACATGCTCACAATAGCCTTATCTTTCTGTACCTTGATGTCACATCCACTTACCTCTGTTCTTAACTCTCCTACCCACACCAGCAGCAGGTCACATACAGGTCTCCGGTCTCCAACCTTTTTTCAGATGTCGTGCAGCATATCCTTTTTTCTTGCTGGTAATGTAATATAAAATATTGAGAATCCTGTTTGCATTCATCTGGCTTTGCTGAATTTCAGCCAAGCATAAGTATTGATACATTTCGGTGAAACGAATCAGCCAAATTTACACTACAAAGTATGGGACCACTTGAGCAACATTGTACTTTCAAGATTCTAGTTACTTCTAAGAACATTAAGATATTTTTATTTGAGTTCCTCGTTATAGTTATCTGATTTGACAATTCATAATTTTCATCATTTTCTATCTTTTGGCTTCTTATATGTTTTTGGCAATTTTCTGTTACCTATCGAGACCCTAAATAAATTTTCACCTTTGGTCATTCTGTGTCAGCTCTGTGGAGTTATTCCATAACTCTTGCCACTTAAGGTCTGATATTTTATCTCCCTTACTTTGTACTTGGCTGTGTTTTCCGTACCACACCCCCAACACTTTCTGACATTAGTGGCACTTGGCGTGGACAATTGCTGTAGACCAATTGTTTTAAGGTTATTTACATTGTATGTACAAAGAAGCTTTTCTGTGCACGCCTCTACTTGACGATATGTTTGTGGTCTGTCTGGCTGCTTGAACAAATATCTCATTAAAAATGTATTTTTACCACTTTACCACTTACTACATGATTGTGTTTATCCTGGTTTCTCACCTTTCTCTGTTAACTGTAGTGTGAGATAATCCCGGGAGGTCGTATGTGTTAACATGCTGCAACCTCCGTCTCTGGTTATTACACCGTGGTCAGACTCATGAACATCATGCGTCTAGCCCTTTAGGGTGTTTGTTTGAACAACAGTTGAACTTCCTGATCATGTCTGCATGATTTATATATTGACAAGCAGCTAGCGTTTAATGAGTACATAATAATATACACATGCGTGTGCACAGTATATGAGGATGAAGTTATACCCCAGTGTTGGGTAATTGTCATCATCAAAAATTCCCAATTGGCCATTTGATTTGAGTATATTCTTGCTTAAATGCCAGTGTGTTAGTCCGTTAGCTATGCTCATGTCTCTAGGGACTTTGCATTATATGTCAGTTTTCACATTGAGGCCGGAGGGTGGAGAAGGAACCTCAATACCTCCAACTTCTAGTTTAGCTCCATATTCACCTCCTGGCAGATGAAGGCGGGAGAAGCTTCTTTATTCAAATGTGTGAAATGGGATTGAGTGATGGCTTATGGGAAACCGCAAAATGCGACAAGCGGAAAGTGTTTAAATCTCATCTTTTTCCACATTTAATAATAATCATGGTGATAAGACAATATAGTCTTTTTTTTTTTTTTTTGTCTTGTGACATGTTTTGGCTATGCTGGAATTTCAGTGAATGGTTACCACAATCTAAATGGGGTATTTTTTAAATATTATCTGGATTATCTTCAGTAAAAACTCAAAAATATCTGTTTCTTGCTGTGCCTTTTTAAATTAATTTTAAATCCTAGCCAGCAAAATGTAAATGGTTAAATCCTTGCTTTCTATGGTTGCTGCAGGAGAAGTCTCAGAAAACCTTATCCCTTAATTAGACCATGAGATGATCCATGTTTATAAAGGAATTCAATTTGGTACATTCCATCTTCCTATTTTACTGCATAGAATTGCCCTTGGGGTAGTAATTAACCCTGCGCGTTCCAAACCAGGTTACACTTCGTTTCCACTTCCCAAGCTCAGTGTGCATAGAAATCATTATGTATGCAAATAACCTCAATTAATGCAGATCACGTATAATGATATGCAAACGACATGCTTGAATATTCAGAGCGTTCTCAGGGTGCCCACAAACCTCCAGCTCTGTAAGTTACTGCTTTGATTGTAAGCTCCTCGTCCCACAGATTGCAGGTTGGCAGACATTGGAACTACCTTTCTATATATTTGTTTATTTCTTATTGGATGCCCAAAATAGAAGTCCAGATTGTGTATAAATACATGTAACAAAGTATTTTACACACCTTAAATTGTACCTGTCATGACTAAAGAGTCTAAAATGCCATCTGCATAGTGTGCTATTGATTTGTGCTGTTAATTGCTAGTGTATAGATTAAAAAAGAAAATCCAAATGTTCCTTTGCTCATTTGTCAAAAGCTTCCTGAAATCTATTGGCATAGCCTGTGTGCCAATGATTGATAGCTACGTCACAGGGGAACCTCCCTGCAGGTGGTTCTCCTGCTCTCCTTCATAGAAGCTACGGCGCATGTATTGCTGCTGCTCTGACGATATGATGCATGTCACAAGCCAATGAGCTGGTCATAATGGCAGAAAGCTATTGCCAGAGGGGAGAAGCATAGTGAATTGAGAGGTGATTATCAAGCACATTCAATCAAGTATGAGGGAATGAGGGTGTTGATCTTACACTATTACACCACCCACGAATCCTGAATCATGACAGCTGTAATGGTGCTGGAGTGGCCAAGTGTTTAATTAAGAACTCATAAAGTAATTAATGTATTTTATTGTTACCAAAAATTACATATTAACTATTTAAAGTGACGGCACTTATATGGAACCGACCATGATAGGGTCCCTTTAAGACTGGCAAAGCTTGGGATCTATTGACTGTCCCTGTATCTGATGAATCGCTGTCAGTATTAGTTAGAGTGGCCCACCAGATAATGAACAGATTTGTGTGCACGGACCTTCCCACTGAATCCGAGATCTATAGCTGTTATTGCAAACTCGCTCATCTGGGTAATGAATTTTTAAAATATACACTCTATACAAATTTTTGCCAAAGTTTTAGGCTTTGCAGACGTTTCATAAAATAAGTTCTATTCTCTCAGGACAAGGAAGATGCTTTTTTTTTTGCCTTCTGTTTCAGAGAACAGAATAAGTACTCGTTACTAATAACTAACCCTTGTTATCTCTGCTTCACTCGCCAACTGCTCTACGACAAACATCCTTCTAAAACAGGGCGTAGGTAGAAATGTACCATTTCTGTAAACGTTTCCTTAGAATGAGTGAACGGTGATATCCAGGATGAAGAAGTAATAAAACTATCAGCTGTATTATTAACCCCGTCACTGTCCTAGAGTGATATGTTGTATGTTGTAATCTGACAGTAAATGAAACCCAGTCCATCAGATAAAATCAATGTGTTTCTGTTTATTATATCCCTGCATAGACCTGAATGGACCCCCAGTGCACCCTAAAAATAAAACAAATTACTTTTTATCCAAAGCCGAGTCTCCCTCGGCGCTGCAGCAACCTCTTCCTTCGGTTGCGCTATCCTAGAGGCGTGTCTAATCTACTGCTCCTCATAGAGGTGATGTGCCTAATATTTTGCCATAGAGAATCATTGAATACATAGATTCTTTTTGGTGGACGGTGATGGCACTGCGCATGCACACGAGATGCCAAGATATGAGATACGGGAAGTAAGACACCCGGCTCTCATACCCAGACGGCTTGAAGGCATGCAGGCACGGTTTGAAGACAAATTGTCTATTATTTAGGTCTACTTTTTGTGAGTTTGGGTTCGGTTCTTATGTTATTTGAAGAAGAAAATAATGGCTATCACTATAGTCATACCTATTTATCTCTAAAGCAAAAAAAAGGTATTTTAAAGTTGTAATTTTAGTTCAAAATTGAAATGGCAATATTCCCTTGGTGCACGCTCTAACAAAATGTGCTATTCATGCCTTTGGGCAAAATATAAATATATAATTAACCCCTGAAGGACACATGACGGAAATATTTTGTCATGATTCCCTTTTATTCCAGAAGTTGTGTCCTTAAGGGGTCAAACATGCAGCAAATCATTGACCTAAAACTTAAAGGACCTGAAATGGTCTGGGTGCTGTTCATTCTCCTTTTAATCCTGTAATTGAAAATGTTGCTATTTTGTAGAAATGGTAATGTTTTCATTGCAGGTTTAAACACATGTATGTACGTAGTGGGCATTAGATGGTATACCCCCCTCATCCCCCATAAAACCATAACTTACCCCCTCAAATAACGACAGACAAAACTTCTAGGCATAATAAAAACATCTTCCTTTTCGGGCTCCCCACCAGCTGGTATACGCTCGGTGGGGCCCAACCATAATGCTCCCCACTGGTCGTCTTTCAACCCAGTGGGGACACGTCCAACCTGGTACCCATTCAAGGTTCACCATAAGAGACAAGGGGAGGATGAGACCCGGCCATTATCCCCCTTTTTCATCTAACCTGCAAAACCATCCCTTATTTGGCAAGGACATGCCCCCGCCTCGCTGTGACAACACCCCGTGCCTAAAGCAGCAAGGGAGGGTGGGCGGGAAACTTGTTGCTGGCCCGGCTCCTAAGTGGCGCTGAGGTCAGTCTAATCTGTCACCACCCACTTCCTCACATCTCACACTCCCCCACGTAGCACATATCCAATCATGCATCATCCAACCCACACTCATACATGTGCCCCTGTCCGCTAAGCTGCGCACTCTCCCTGGGGCCTCCTCTAGTGGCTATATTCCTGTCAGCCACAAGGGGTGTTCCTTCTGCAATAACAGATTCAAACTCTTATCTTCAATCTTGGGTTCTCATAGAGAGCATTTTATAGGATGAGTTTGGTGCACTTCTCATGCTTAATGGATTAGACTAGAAGCCATAAGACTAAAGGATGCTTGCTGACAAAAACAGAGGTGGATCAGATGGCTGCATCGGTGATGTTTCAGCACTGGAAACGAGATAAGTAAAAGAAAATATTGGCTTAACATTTTTTAAGGAAAAGTGGGATTACGATGGTTATGGTAATAGTGAAAACAAAAGGGGAATTGGGGGCACACCCGAAACATGCATTAAGGAGGAATAGTGCTGCCGTGGTGAACAAAACTTATACATAATACAGATTAAGGAACACAAAAAAATACCGTTTTACATTTTATAAGGCTACTTAAAATTGCCTATCTGAGCAAATAAATCTGGGGATCCAGTTCCACCACTGTTTCACAGTACCCCAATGTTGGTGGGTCCTACAGAGGTTAAGGTAATAACAGGTAACGTATAATCCCCCCAAATTTTATTTTCGGGACTATAGGTTCCCGTTAAGCTCATTCGTTAAGCAGGGCCTTCAACACATTCTCTTCCTGGATGCCTTGACGTTGGCAGGTGGGCTTACCCTCTCATGGCTATTGGAGGTAACGTAAAACCTCCATTTGTCTAAAAATACATAGGGATTAAGGAGAGAGCGCAGGTTACTTGTTTTTCTTTGGTTTTTACTATATATTGGGGCTGATGTGTACTGTAGTCATTGCTGCCGCCCAGTAGTGATGGGAGTGAGCGCAGGACTTATCGTTCTGTATGCCCAAGTTGTCTTGTTGCAGATACTTGTTCTTTATTCCACCTGTTGTCCTGTGCTGAAATATGTTGCTGCTTTATAAATAATTAGATATAAATATATATTATTTTATATTGTAATAATATGCAGTGATGTCACCTTTTGCGTTTAGGATTCAGTTCCATAGAATGCACATTTTATAGCTGGTGTTTTTTCAGAGCAGAGTATAGAAGATCTCTTGTGACTTCCGTAACGACATGGAATTCACATATGGTAGGATCCTGCCCTGGGAACGGGGAAAATTTTCTTTCCTCATTTTCTTTATGTCCGATAGCTGATTTGAAATTGTAGTTAGGCAAAGCCCTTGTAAGAGTTGTAATTGTATTGGTTTTTTTTTATTGATACTTCTTTGCAAAGGTTGGGGAGATAGCTGGAGAAATTTTCATGTGCTTAGAGAGCGATTCACTAAATCTGAGTTACAAACCTAATTTTAAGTGTTTGAGATGCCTACATACATCATCTATATATCTCATATTGGAGAAATTGGTGATCTTCATAAACATGACTTTTAAAGACCATAACTCATTCTGAAAACATCATCTATTTATACTACTTGTTTACATATAGGTGTGCGAGTATAGAATGTTTATGTCAATCTGTGAGGTTTTGTTAGCATGTGTGTTTTCATGATGGTGTGCCTCAGCATACTTATGTGACTATGCTGTGAATATGTAAAATGTGTAGCAATCTTATCCTGATGTATAAAACCACACAGACTTTTACAATGTGCATTCTTACCTATCCTCTTTAATGGGAATCTGTCTCTTGTAATTTTTAATATTATGTTTACCTGCCCTCTATATTTAATACTTATGTGTGTATTTGTGAGGTCTTAAAAAAAATAAAAAATAAAGAGAATATTATGTATTTAGCTGTATTCAAAAATGGAATACTTCCAGCTTTGATACTTGTCAATTATTGTTAAAATATGACTTGGTGGTCTAAAAGCTGCCCCAGCAAACTATTACATGAAAGCAGTGCTGTTTCTCGGGAAATGTCACTGTTTACAATTTGCAATTCTAATGATTGGAGTGGCTGTTATTTAGGTCCTCGGACTAAAATTGATTCAGTAATATAATCTGTTTTACTTTTGGCATCAGCTTGCACAGTATGGCGACCTTGGATGCTTGGTGTGCTAGAAGGTTACAGTGATAGCTGCGCATGTCCTGTGTGTCTGCATTGGACAAAAGTCACCAAGCTTGGCAGATCATGGTGGAATTGTGTGTCCGCTGGATTATAGGTCAATTTAAAATTTAAGCACGTGTGTATGTGTCTGTGTGCACTATAACAGATGAGCAATAGTATCTTGTAATTCCTTTTTTTTATTGGGCTAACAACATTTTGGAATGACAAGCTTTTGTGAGATCCTCCTTTACCAAGTCTAAGCATATCTAAATGCTTTAGACTTGATTATAAAAGGGTCTTCCGAAAGCTTGTCATTCCAAAATGTTACACCTCCACAGTGCCACACGCTCAGGACTTCCCAACGGTACTTGTATCTGTGCAATCTTTGGCCAAACAAATCCGGCAGAGGAGAAGGACACCTCTTTCTGCAAATGTATACTTATTCACTAAGTTCAAATATCTAGGGTTTGGTCCTCATCAGGAATCATGTTGAGGACCGAAACGTTGACGTTATAGGTTAATAAATAAGTATCTCTGCATAACTACGAATGCTCTTGTCCAGTGTTTGTTTGTGTATGTATATGTGTGTGTGTATATGTATAATCGCAATACATCAAAAACAGTTTACAAAAGTTCTAAGTGATTTTCAATAAAGCCAAAAGGAAATGTATTCCTCCCGCACGATCTATGTTTCAATTGTACATCCGTCTGACTTTGTTTTATTGTTTTCCTGTTTGACTTTTCATTCCCTAATCTCCGTTACTTTTATTATTTTTTTTTAAATCAATATTTTCTGTCTGTCTCTGCAGCTTGCTCTGAGGATGCCGGTACCAGTTTATACTTTGTGAATACATCATTGCTGCAGATCACATTTTCAAGCACCGTGGGGGTGTTCATCCCCTGTCCTGCTGCCGGATCCCCCAGCGCCACCCTTCGATGGTACCTAGGAACTGGAGATGACATTTATGACGTGCCACATATTAGGCACGTCCACGCCAATGGCACCCTCCAGCTGTACCCCTTCTCCCCGTCCGCTTTCAATAGCTTTATACATGACAATGAGTATTTCTGTACAGCCGAGAACTCCGCTGGGAAAATTCGGAGTCCGAACATCCGCGTCAAAGCAGGTAAGGGGAGGTGTGGGAACTGTTGATGTAAGATATTGACAGAGTAGTAATCTATATATATCTATATACCGAGTCTAGAAGGCCAACGTCGCTTACTTCGTATGTAGGTAATTCCATCGAGATTGTAGTGCCAATGGTACAAGGACATTTTTGGACTTTCTATTCTGAGTGACCCATTTTATTCACTACCCATTGTGCTTTGTACATTGAAGCTTAATTTTTAAGTATTTCAGTAAAGTTATATGACATAAACATTTTAAGCTGCACCTGGTTTCAACAAGTGTACTCAAACATGCATGGCTAACGAGTCGTAGATTAACGTTTTATTATCTGGTGTCAGTGATTGGATGTTATGTGATTTATTTTCTAATCTGTTCAATTAAAAAATGAAATCTCATCAGTGTTTAACCCCTTAAGGACACGTGACATGTCTGACATGTCATGATTCCCTTTTATTCCAGAAGTTTGGTCCTTAAGGGTTTAAATTGCAGATCTTTGCTACGTATGCCTTAAATATTTTGAAATGTGTTTTTTTTTTTTTTTTTAAAACAATTACAAAAGAATTCTAGTATGTGGGAACTAAAATGATTTGAGGAGACAAACTACAAACTGCGATATTTGGATGTTTTCCTCTAAACAGAGAGGTTGAATAGCTTGTTAACAGCCTTGAAGAATTTTGACTGAAAAAACAAATCTATTTTGCAAGGCAGTAGAAAACACACTCGAACGTAGGGCAGTGCTTACCATGTAGGGCAGTGGTTCCCAACCCAGTCCTCATGGAACCCCAACCAGTGCTGGATTTAGGGATTACTGAGTTATGCCTAATGTGTTTTTTTTTTGTGTTTTTTTTTTTATATAAAAACACCTTAGACACAACTGGGTTATCCCTAAATCCAGGACTGGTTGGGGTTCCATGAGGACTGTTTTGGGAACCACTGATGTAGGGTGTTGTATTCAGAATAGGAATGCAGACATTTTCCCATAAAACAGATATTTTAATAGAAGATACACTATCATGCTTTGAAAAGGTAGTCCAGGAACCATAACCATGAACTGCTACTCTGGTTGTGGTGCCGCTAGTCAAACAAGTTTTGAACAGTTTCACACTTACCTTGCTCCCATAGGCACCTATGGGCTGTTTTTTTTAATTCTGATATTGCATTCAGAAATTCCTGCCATACTTAGAGAGAGATTTGTTGATTGAGAGCATCAGCTGATGCCATCAGCTAATGAATTCCATCCAACAAAGCACCTCAATGACTGACAGTTGGAGTTTTCGGATTGCGGGAGACAGCTTGCTGTGACTTGTAGAAATTAGTAAGTTATCGGTAATATTGGTAAATTACAAGAACGATACCGATTATCAGAAATATGTTGAATATTGGCTCTAATAATCGGCAGAACACATAATCGGTCTCTCCCTAATATGTATTGCTGAATGGGTATTTTAATTTCAAATATATCAAAAGAGAAGGCTGGGCCTAAAGTGCCGGGGGACCCAGGTAAGTGTCAAACCGTTCAAGAAAGGTTTGACTACTTCCAGTGGGACAGCGCCAGGGACTCCTCCAAGCACCATAACCACCACATCATCCTGTAATGATTGTGGGGCCTAAAGAGTGGCTTAAAAATTAATTTGGACCAAACCGTAAAAAGGAAATCCTTCCATTTTTAAAAAAAAACACAAACACATTTGCTATCAAATGGACCAACATGGATATATCCATTAAATGATTTATGTAAAACACAAACTTTTACGTTGAATAACTTTTTAATACCGTATATTTTTAGAGACCGCTCACTGAAGCTATGAGCTGAAATAAAAAAAACTGGAGAAAATGGTCTGTAAAATGATTTAATCAGCAATGCATTTGTGAATATAGAGTGGTTTTAAAAATAGATAACTTCATATTTATCATTTACTTGTGTGACGGATATCTTTCTTCTGAAGATATTGGAGAGCTATTTGCCTTGCAGCATGACTTTAAGTATATAAATTGTCTTTATTTCTGTTTCGTTATGAGTTCAGTTTAAAGGAACACGCCAGGCTGTATACACCCAGACCAACCTTGCATAGTTCATTGACCAAGGAGTTTCATATTCCTGACTCCTTGTCAGTGCTGCAATGATTTGCGGTTATTGCCGATTATGGCACAGAGTCTGTGGATGCCTTTGGGGACAGTTTGTAAAAATAAAATGGCCTTTCCCCAGCACCTGTCCGTAGCCTGCCTCCTCAACCACAATTTTAACAATTTACACCTGCACATTACCATTATGTCAATTCTGTCCAACCTGACAAACTCTTTGCAATGAGCCGTAATGGTTATTGTGTAAAGTGTCCCTTTAATTTAGGCATGACTAGCCATCTTAGTTTAAACTTATTTCTCACCTAACAGAAGGCTCATTCTATCATAAATCCACTTTGGGAGTCTCCTGGGATGTCTTGGTCGATTTACAATACTCATTCTGTACTGAGTGTCCAGTTGGTTAAGGAGAACTGACTATATATTGGGGAGAATTCCAGTTGCTGACAACGTCAGGGTTGATCATTGTAGATTATCTAGATTATTGTTGCCTTGACGATAAGGCAGACTCACTTCTCATGTAAATTGTGTATATGTGTTATTTACAAAGCAGATTCATATTTGTAATCCAAATTGTGTATATAGGTATGTTTCTGGTGAAATTTTGAACTTTAATATTTACTCTTTATAGTTTAGTTTTCTGGGCAAAATATTTAAATATTGGTTAAGTGGGTAGCACTCAACCAATATTTAAAGAAAATAAATATAATACTTTCATTTTTGGTTTATTCCGAATTTAAATAGGGTAAATGTGTATTCTACAGAATATCTGAATCCCGAACCAAACTTAACCCGAATTCCAAATCCATGGAATAGTGAAATAACCGAGCCGGTTTGGTTGATTCGGGATTTAGAATTCCATTTACTGTGGCTACTGCCACTTATCACCAACTCTAAATCACTAATTTACCTTTTAAGAATTGTTTATTGTTAAAGGGACATTTCCCTTTATTTTAGGAATTCCCTGAATTGATTTGAATCAAACTGAATTTTTATTTAACCAAATTCTCCAGATCTGAAAGATTTCAAAATGTGGCCGTATCAATCTGAACCTTACATTTTTGTTGTGCAAGTCTAATAAATATCATTCCAGGTGCAATCCCTAGTAATTTCAGTCACTGAATGAAACAACAAGTAATCTGAAACTAGCCAACTACATCCTTAGTGGTCCAGCAAACTCCCATTGGACAATAATTTGCAAATTTCTAAATCACTAACCATTGATGGTGCACAAGGACAGGTGGTGTCTTGACTTGGACAAAATAAATGAAAACCATTCAAATTGCCACAGTGCTGCATTTGATGTAATTCAAAAGCCATTTAGATGTAGCTCCTAAATATGATACTCTTGAGAGTTATACATTTGTATCAAAGTGTGTGTAAAAAAGAAAAAAAAAAAAGTCCCTTCCTTTTTTGGATATTTTTAAAGATCTATAATCAGATGCCTGTTGTCCCTGAAGTAATGTTTACTTCAAAACTTTTTTTGAATGTGAGAATAAATATTAACAAGTGGAATTAAAACAAGTATCCCTCTGACGCAGTTCACTTGCATGAAACGGTTCAGACATGTTTAAACAAACCTTCTAAAACACTTGGGGAAAAGGCTAAAGGGATCATGTTTCATTTTAGATATTGGAAATTTACTTACACATAGTCAGTCTGGGTTTGACTTAGAGATTTGATGTTTTGAGTGGGCCAAAAAAAATAGCAGACAGTAAGAATAACTTCTCATGATTCAATTACACCTGCTGGTTAAAGAGTTTCCAATAACCATGAAATATTACTCCTCTAAAATCCTTGTCAAGAGGAGTTCTACGAGAGAGGGATATTTTTCTAAACCCCTAAATAGGGAACACATAGGGGGGCGGCAGCATTGTAACATCGCTATCAGGATTATCAACTAAGGTTACCCTGTAAAAACAATGTGTCTGCTTTTCAAAGCCCCAGTTTAATCATTATTTGTAGTAAGCGTTTTAAAAAATTCCATCTTTGACCATCCTCGGAATGTTTCTGTCCACAAATCAACTGAAGTATTTATAAAATCAGAATATATTAAATGCCCTCCCTTTTAAATAAGCAGTAGTAGTTGTTGGTAATAATTTGTAAGCCAATTTTAGGACCATGGACAGCTCCACCCAATACTGATTTAAAGGGTCAGTCTAAGCATTGTAACAACCTTACATAATGACAAGACTGACTGTGCAGAGAGTACCCTGCAGAGTGGATTACAGCTTAGGTGCTTTGTAAAACTTGTTGCAGCTACAATAATAGTCAGCCCCCATCGAGCTCTCAGCCAGGTAGCCAGTACACCCCATTCTGGGTCTCTTGAGTTCATTTTGTCCAAGTTGCGCAAGAGCTGTCCCATACACAACTTAGAGAAAACTTTCTCTCCTCCCTGAATCATACACAGGTCTGTTGATCACTGCACATAATGAATAGCTGTACAGGAATTTTTGGGATAGGAACAGACCCCCATAGATTACTGTGAGATGCTCCTGACGGTGAGGAAGGGCTCAATATGTGCAGTAGTAGCAGGAACCTTTTTAAATGCAAATATTTATTTTCTCATTTATTTTTTTAATGCATTATCCATGTAATTAATTAAAGGAACCGTTTAAGCATCAAAAGTCTACATGCTGTTTTAGTGGTCATGGTGCGCTTAGGTTGTAACCACTGTTCCCCTGATTTTGGGTGAAGCTGTTTTAAGGTGACTTACCGTTATTACTGATTAACCTTTTCCATTCATTCTTCCACAAGGCTCACAATGTACACTTCACTTTCCCAAAAGCAAAAGATTCCTGCGCACTTTTCGAAATCGCTATGTACATTTAAATTACAGAGGTTTTAGTCCCGCTGTTAAATTTACTAAAACCTGTTTTAATATAACTGTGGGTCTGGGTTTGGGATAGCGCGCAGGTAACTTCTTTTGGTTTTGTTTATATATCAGAGCTGATAAATATTATAGCAATTGCTGCCGCCCAACTGTAGTGCAAGTTTGAGCTCAAGGCTTATTTCTAAATGTATTCTTTACAGACATTCTGTCTCTTCTGGTCTAGCAATGCTTACAATGAAAAACAGGAACTAAGAAACTTGTTTATAATTCTCGTTCCTCAATTCCAGACTGGTGGTGCTGAAGTACCTAACACAACAGCTTTCTTGTAAAAAAAAAATAATAATTATTCAGTTCATAACATGAATCACAATTATGATTTATTTATTTTTTTATATTTTGTTCAAAATGTTGACCTTTTTTCGTGTCTTTATTTTCTTAATGGAAAGGACAAAGGTGTGAACGCAACATGAAGTCAATTTCTATATTTAACAACCCTCACAAACGCATTTAGGGTACGTGGAGGATTAGTAACTATAATAAGAAAAATATCCATTTTACTCATTTAAAAGACACAACGGAAGTAAATTAAGTACAGTGATCCCATTAAAAATAATTGGAGTGCCTGGATTGGCTGAGAATTTGCAATTGGAAAATTAGAGGTGACTTTTATTTTTCATTTGCAATTACAATTTATATCACATGTCTTACTAATACCTCATACATATTTGTTTAGAAAACCTATTAAATTCAATCTAAGAAGCAGGTTAAACTATATAAACTATCTTAGGGAAATGGACACATATGTTTGTACAAACACAGATACACAATCTTACAAACATAGGCACAGGTTGGTAAAAATAGAGGTATAGGGGAGATTTAGCAAAATAAAATCAGATGCTTTTTGAGGCAAATTGCTAAATAAGTCATGTAGCACTAAATTGCATCCGCTTGCCTTGAAAAAAAATATCATGCAGAATTATTCAATAAAGTGAGAATTCAAAGTGAATTTCAAATTTGAGCCCAAATTTAGCTGAACTGGAAGCATAGCTGAATTAGTGATAATTTTTAATTATTATTTTTTTTGCTTTGGCTATTTATTTTGACCTTAAATTTAAAATTGATTTTGAATTCTCGCTTAAGTGAATAACCGTGACGATGGTTTTGTTTTTTTTCCCAAACCAAACCGCTTAAAAATCGTATGTTTCCAAGTTCACTGACACCAGATTGAGAAATCTTATTGTAGAAGTATTGTTCGGCAGCTGGGGTGACCACAAAGTGGAACAAAAACTGTGTAGTATTTAAATATTTAGGTGGTTATAGACTGGTCAGCGAGTTGGCAATCCATGATAAAGAAGAAAAATGTTAAACTATTTAAACTATAACTTCCTGAAAAGACTAGCCCTTATTACTAATTTCTAGAAGTAAACATCGCTCCATGAATCCTGTAGTCCTCATTCTGGGTGGGCCTCCCCTTCATGCACAGTACGATTAATGATTTACTTAAAAGTTTGCACTTATTAATTCTTGAGAAACTATAATATGTATTGTGAGCCTTCAGTGTACATACTTTGGGTCCACTGCTGAGCAGTGAGTTTCTGTGATATATAGATATAGTTTATTAACGAAATTGCAAATTGGGGTGAACCGAAAAGTAAATCTAAAACTCTTCATGTGTGAAATACAAATAAAATCGGATGTCAGATAGCAGTGTCCGTTGCGAATGTACCAGCTTGTATATGTACATGTGCTGTAAAAGCGATTTTGTTTCTTTGTCCCAAACCCTTTCTAACTTGTATCTGTTTCTCAGTTTTCAGGGAGCCGTACACAGTACGGGTGGAGGATCAGAGTGCCATGCGTGGCAGCGCGGCGGTCTTTAAGTGCCTCACTCCCCCTGCTGTGCAGGAATATGTCAGTGTGGTGTCCTGGGAGAAAGACACTGTATCGCTTACATCAGGTATGGCTTTTTGTGTCTCAATACACCTTGACCCTACATTTACCAACAATTCTGTTCCTTTTCCGTCCCAGGTTTCCGTTATTAATAATGCTCTGGTGATGTGTGCGGTTTGTGCCTTCTGTGATTGGGCTCAGAGTTGCCCGGTGGACAGATCCAGAGGCCAAATTCAGGAGGGGAACTGCTGAATTTTGTGTCAGATTTTATCTTTAGAAAATGGGCACATACATTTCCACAAGAACAGACACAGAATCTTACAAACACTAATACTGTAACAAAACACCTACAACTTCACCTACTCATACACAGATTCATAATTATGAACAAACGCAAACATCCAACAGACAAACAAACCAAAACTGATATATACAGCTACACAGCGATAGCTACAAAGATTTGTGTATACAACATTGCTAAAGGCATCTGAAGGAGGTGGTATTTCATTCAGCCCCCCCATGCTGGAAAAATAGAAATGTTCTTGATTTCTTAGGGGGGAGCATTTGGCCTAATACTCTCCTCCTGGATTCAGTAGTGGAGTTTTCCTGGAAGCATATCAACTGATGGCGGCCTTGCAGTATGTAGAATTCATGTGCTACAACCTTGATTAATGATGTCTTACCTACTGTTATTTTTATTTTTTATAATTTTAATTTAAAAAAAAATGTTACATGTTAACAAAGATAACATATAGGGAGAGATTTATCAAGACAAAATCAGATGCTATTCTAGGGCAAAGTGCTAAAAAAGGAGTAATCCCCTTTCAACATGTATCACTTAAATAGCGCCTGTTTTGCCTTGACAAGTCGACCGTATAGTGATTTTTTTTTTTCTCCCACCAAACGTCTTAAAATCTTATGTTTCCTTTTAGAATCGCCCTAGTTTGTGGGATGGGAATGTGGCACAAAAAAGACGTGTGTAGAATGTGAACATTTAGTGGTTTCTTACCAGCCAGTGAGATGACAAACCACAATATAGAAGAAAGAACATTCAGTTCTGCTGTTTTTAAATATATATATTTTTCCCCTGATAACTATTTCTAAAGAGTTATTCGTGTTTGATGACTTGCTGTGCTTATCTGCGGTTCCTGACACTTTTTTTTTGTACCTTTTGCCAGTTCGTTATTTTACCTTACTGTAAAGAAACCTGTTGCATTTTCAAAAATGTAAACCTCCAAAACTGACACTTGTGTAATTCAGATAATTAGTTTGGAATTGACAGTCCTGCCATTGCCTGTTTAGAGCCTAGTGTAAATATACAATAAGTCAGATCTATGTTGTAGTGTTTGACATTCTAGGGATTTGATTGAAAGGACTGATCCGAATGTGTTTGTTTTGTATGTTGTCCTTAGGAGGTACAACATACCCTTGAGATGCCTCCTCATGTTCTACACTTTGCCATGCTACTCTGTATTTGAACTAGATTTGTTGCAGTGTGTTCTCCTTTTGATTTTGTTCTGCGTCTTGTTAATTGTTCTGTAAATTGTCCTCAATTGACCTTGCAAGGTTATTTTATTTTAATTTATTCATGGCTTTTGCGGCCAACGTTTTTTTAGCACGTTGTGATAATACCCCTAAATATAACGATGATAATATCCATAGTCCTACCCAATAAATAAAGAACTTACGTAACAAGATACCATCAGTTCGGGTGTTTGGAGACAAGGACCGTATTTTAGTTGATGAAGGTGTGAGTGGACTTGATTTAAATTCATCCAGGGCGAGATTAAATCATTGCATTGGGATATAGTATCAATGTGTGACGCACTCTCAAATTGTGATAAACGTGAAGTTTTCCAAGCTTGAAATATATTTAACGCATGTAAATATTCCATTTACATAGAACATAAAACATTTATAATGGTTTTTTGTTTTTTTTTTTAATACTTTCTGTGCCCAATGTAGAGACCAATTGAAGACTCAGAATTGTATCATTTTTTTGTCCTTACTGTAATTTTGCTGGGATAACAGCTGATTCCAGGACCTCCGGTGCAGGTGCTTTAAGGGAAACTAAATACTAATTTTACATATTCTTTACACTTAACAACTATATGTTTGCGAGACCCGAAAAATGTGATTAAAATTAGACATCGACACCCGCTATATTCACCTCTTTCTTGTAACTGAGTGCCGCCATCTTGGCTCCCTGTCAGCCATTGGTATAAGCTCTGCCCTTTTCTGTCATAAAACAAAGCATTCAGAGGAGGAAACAAAATGTAATGTGTGACCTGACTGTGGCTTGACTGAACTAGATTGTGATGTTTTTTTGCTAAATCTTTATTTCACATTTAACAGTAAATAAAACATCGGAATAAAAAAAAAATTAACATAAAATATAGGGGATTTTTCATGTTTTATTCACTGGTGACATTTCCAGTGACAATTTTCCTTTTAATGTCCAGTAGGATTGAGTTGTATTTAGCCTTACACACTTCCTGCCTCTACCCCCAACAGATTGAATGCTGAGTTCGACTTTGCACTCAATAAAACTAGTGTGTTTAGTGATAAGCTCTTTCTGCTACGTCCTGTGTGTCTGTTGAGCATTGAATGGCATCTGTGATGTTTCATTGAAGAGTGTTCCATCATCGATCCCGTTCAGATGAAGTTGCTTGACTTTGTAGGCTGGAGCTTTTCTTCTGTGTCTCTGTTTATGCAATCTGCTTACACCAGACGTAAGAGATGATGGCAAATCCGGTGAGAATGGCTATACCTGACACATTTGCAGGTGGAAATCACTAGTAGTGGAAGTACATCTGTTCAGAATACAATACCATTTTATGACTTAACTGTCAACATGGCATTTAAGGGAAGAGAGAATGCAGCCTCGTATTGACCTCTAAGATTAGCTTCTGAATAAACAAAAGACATAAGGTTAAATATCACTTTATTGGACGTGCCTTTGAATACCATAAAACTATATTTATGTCTTGAGGTTACAAGGAAATAACTCCTTTTGCAAGACAACTGTATTTTTTTTCACTTTGTGATAAATGACGCTCTCAATTCATGATGCCATTTCTGGAAATCTAGCTACAACCACCCCATAATGATGAAGGTATTGGTAATCACCTGGAGGGCGTGTGAACCTTGAGTTCTATAGAAATAAGCCATACCAAAATGGGACTGGTGATTTGTAACTCAACTGTTTAGATCCAGAATGTCCACAGATTCTGAGATTCAGTTTTTATGGATGTGATTATTCTTGCAACATACATTCAAAATTATTTAAAATTTTATAAAAGTATGCTCATAATGGATCCAGTATGGTTCTCGCTGTTTCAAGATATACTTCTTGGGATCCATACATAGTCTTTTGGCTTGGTTGTAAAGGCTATTTTGAACTTCACACCAGAACGTTAACTCTGCAGTAAAACGACAGATGGACCTGCCCATGCATCGAGTCTCACAGACCTGGCAAGCTTTGGAGAACAGGTATAAACCTCCAGCAGTCCTCAGGACACTGTGAAACCAATGTCTAAACACATGGAAATAGATTTTAACATTTTATTTTCCAGTAAAAAAAGATATATTAAAATAATATTAATAGTGTGTGTTTATGTATTTAACGAGAAACTGTCCCATCAGATTAGACTAATTCTAACCCAAAATGAACTATTGTTTTTATTGTCTGTTTTATTTTGGGCTGGGTTGAGATGATTATCATTATTATTTACATTTTCATCAAATACAAGGTGGTCAAGTCAGAGCTGGAGCTAAGATACAAATTATAAATGGTACCCAGTGCTTGGCCTCTGACTTCTCTTGCATAATGAATAAGATTCCCTGTGTCTAGACATGTGTAGAGTATCTTGGGAGGATGGAATCACTAACTACCTGAACATATAACAGAGAAAAGTGCTTTAACACTTACCTCTGCTGCTCACCTCATTTAAACCCTTCAGTGGCATTTACTAGGGTGGAGTAACTGTTCCCTTAAAGACTAGATGCACAAAATGTAGCGTTCTGTCTTTTAGAATACAAGTTATGCACCAACCTCTCTCTTTGCATTTGTTTATCTGGCCCCTGTTCCACTCACTCTGTCTCAAATTTTCTCTCTCTCTCTCTCTCTCTCTCTCTCTCACTCTCTTACCCCCTCTCTCTGTTTCATTCTCTGACTGTCTCTTTGCCTAGTCTTAGTTAATCATAGAGATCTCTTAGAAACCCAGATGGGATGCAACCCCTTTTCAATATACAGGTGCGCAGCTAATTATAATGCTATTAGAGACTAATACTATTACTGGTAATGCTAACAATGAGGCTATAATTAGTGCACAACCTGCGCAGGTGCAAAGAGATCTCATGACCCCTCGTCAGGATCTCCCAAATGGGAGGAGGGAGAGATGGCAGATAAATATGTATTCTACTCCACTTTAGTTAAATACTGCACAGTAACAATGTAACTTAATGATTAACTTATTCAATGTTGCAGTGCGATGCATTTGATTTTCTATATTGTTACGCGTTTTCTTTTATAGCACAATGCCTGTCTCATGTGTTGTAGTATATTATGGTATCAGACTACTTGTTATTGCATAACTATATATATTATTCAAGTGTTCTGTGTTTTTTTTCTCATTTTCGTTGTTATCATATAATTGAATCGTTATACTGTTCTGTATTGTATATTGTTTGTCTGCTATTTAACTTTAATTTCTCTTGTTTTATTGTACTACAGAGTATGTTATTTGTTTGTTGTTGCCTAATTTTAGTGTTCTACAAGTTTATTGAAGCTTCTTCAGTTAATATCTGTTGGCTATTGTCATATTGAATTGTATGATATTGTTTTTGTCGGTTTGTCTTGCTTTCTGACTTGTTTGTGTTCTGCTAATTACTCTAGCTTTAGTAGTTATCGTCGAAGCTCATATTCTACTGATAGTATTAACCTTATAGTTGTCGTATTGTTTGTGGTGTGTATATATATGTTCACTATGTTACTGTGTTTGTGTTGTTTTATTGTACTAGAAGACATTTTTCTAATCTGCATTTTATATTATTGCTTTGTCTTTTAGGAGTGGTTTGAATTTTACCATCTATTTGCATTCTACTAATAAGGCAGTACATTTTTTTTCTGTATATATTCTGCACTGGTTGATAGCTGTGTTGCCTCTTCCTTGTTGTTTTTTATTATTATATAGCTCTCTGGGCTGTCGTACATCAGGGTATATCTGTCATTTTGTGATTATATCGCTGTCTGTATTATTATAGCCTTTTGTGACATTTAGTGTCTTCCTACCTGTTATTACAGACCTTTGTCTGCTGTTGTATCTGTTTTCATTGAGGGTTAGTGTAATGTGCGTGATTATAATGCAGCTATATATTTAACACTAATGGTATTTCAGGGTTAATATTCTATGCATAAATTAATTACCCCTTCGTATTCTCTGATTGACCTTAACTACATTTCATATTCATAACGGGGCCCATTTTTAATCCTTTTATATCCCCCATTTTAATCATTTGGGGTAGGGGGTATATTGGGGTAGAATTTGAGGGGCGAGGTGTATGGCATTCAGCATTTTTTTCATATTTACCCGTGAGGTCTAGCGTGATTCTTATCTCATCACCATGGAAACGGAATAGAAGGTGCGAGATGTTTTCATTTTCTCTGTTAATTCAGATATTCAGATGAAGTTGTGAGCTGTGGAGGAGAAGGGGGGAGAGGGTGGGGAGACAGAGAAATCGAGGAAGAAGAACAGGAGGGATAGATTTAGAAGGAGCTAAAGGGGTAGGGTTTGAGAGAGAGATTGTGAGAGTAGACAATTATTAAGTGATTAAAACTGAGAAGGGATATGAAGGGTGGTATATGTGGTTTGGGGAAATGAGCAATGAAAGTGATACAAAAAATTTGGGGGATGCACAATAAAGTTGAAACATGAGACCAAGGGTGTTTTGTTGCATCCTAGAATTTCTACCTTAAAGATATTCATAATAGTGTAACGTTAACAGCTTGCGAGGTCTTGGGTGACACTTTTTTGTTTTCCAATTTTCAATTTTTTTCTTTTGCCTTTAGATACGACCGTATCTAGAGATTTGTGGTTTATATGCTCAGTCTCATCATGCATCACAGCGATATATCGTTTACAGTATATAGAGACACTTGGCACCATTTTACTATCAGTATGGTAATTAGCAATATATACTCATACAGTGGCATTTCATTACCTGAGTGCAGATAGCTGTTTTTATTATTTATTGCAGCATAGTCCCCTATTATTGTATAGGAACTGGCCATCACACAGAGTAGCTTGTTTAATTTATTTTTTATTTTCTTTGCAGATATTCAATCTCATTGTATGTAGAGCCCATTGTGTGTGTATGAAGACTGAATACAATAATACAAGCACAGCATCCTCTATATCAATATATAGACTTATTATAATATTATATAGCGCACGGTGAGCTATTTTGGCTTGTAGATACTCGATAATGCTGCAACTTTGTGTGTTCATTATCCGTGTATTGAAACATTACATCATTATAGAAAATGGAATTTAATTGTTTCTGGAGACAATCTTTATAATTATGTATTACTTAGTAGTCTTTATCAATGTGTACCTCTTCTCAGTATAATTATGTACACCTATGAAAATGAGTTTTTATGTCTCTTTATTTATTTCTTGTCTTCTTAACTTGTCCGTATTGTGTCTGTGTTGTTTTTCTTTTTGCTTTGTTACATAGTGTGTGTTCTGATCTTTGCTCACACATATATTCAAATGTTTGGGACAATTAATAAAAAACCTCAAACAGAAGAGCGATACAATGTTCTAAAATTGGGGAGATCGCCATGGAAATCATGGAATCTAAGACATATTTTATAGGTTTCCATGGTGACAGCACCACTTTTGTAATGTTGCATCACTTTTTGAATTGGAACACTTTTTATATAAATCTCCCCCTTACGGTGATCTTCAGAAATCCCCAGAGCCAGAGAGATGTTTGTTTTTGGGAGGGTGGGGAGGGGGATGATATTTATTTTTTGTTTTCTTTTTATTTTCTCTGACATTCACAACAATGAGCAACAATTGAGCAGGTGGTATTTTACCATTACTAATACTTCTCTTCAAATTAATAAAACCCCAGGGATTGGCTGAACTAGGCCAGCCACTTCATGGATAACATGGACGATCAGAGCTTGGGGATGTGCTGCTTGTGTGTTTTTTATATTTTTATTTGTTTATAAACATACAAAATGAAGTCCTGCACTTAAACTCCTACTACACATCAGCCTCAATACATACAGTAATAACCAAAGAAAAAAATTACATGCGCACTATCCTAGATCCCTATGTGCATTTAAATAACTGGAGTTTATTTAGTATCACTCAATGGCCATTAAAGTGTAAGCTCACCTGCCACATCTTAGGTGAGTCCTACACTAACCATTCACCTTGCTTCTTTAACCCCTTAAGGACACATGACATGTGTGACATGTCGTGATTCCCTTTTATTCCAGATATTTGGTCCTTAAGGGGTTAAGCTTCAAGGCACGATCTGAGACAGAGATGGGTATTTTTTCTAAACTCCTACATACTTACTAATCCTTATAGGGAACACATGGGGTGGCAGCACTGCAACAGGGCTGTGTAGTACAAAAGCAAATACAAACATACAAAATTAAGCCCTGTACTCAAACTGCCACTACTCCTGATCAGCAGCAATGACTATAGAACATATCAGACCCAATACATACAATAAAAACATATTGTTATTATATGCAATATCTCTATAACGCATTGCAAAATGTGCACTCGTGGTAAAAACACTAAGTAGTATCCCTTTAACACAAGTGATAGCTCAGTGTGTATAATCTGTATACCTCTGCTTGTTGTTGTCAGTACAGTCATGATAATGTGTGTACGTGTATTTGGTTGTGGCTGAGAATATGTTTGTTAGATTAACATGTTTTGGGGGTTTCATTATTTTCTTTGTATCCGTGACTGACTATTAATGAGCTTGTTATCATTGTATCTTTAAATAAAACATTGTGTGTGTGTGTGTGTGTCTGTCTGTCTCTGTGTGTGTCTGTGCTACCTGCTTGTTAGTGTAGTATAGTAAATTAACCAGTGTAATGGAATGATTAATATGATCTAGGGCACAGAGTGCCATCGCCATCTCCCCAGCTTCCCCAATCTCTTTCTCTCACTCTGATGAATATTTCAGTTTGCATATCTTTTTTTTTTTTCCTCTCTTCTCTGTTTTATTATGTAAATGAGTTGGCCTCGTTATCAGCAGAACCTCCAGTGTGTACAGGCTGTGTACATGAGATCTGCAGCAGATGTCTGCAATACAGAGTATCTGTGTACACACTGTGTCAGTGATACATGGTATCAATACACAGATCCTATTTACAATGTTTTCCTGTGCTCGATCTATAACCACTCTGTATATACATCTCCTTTAGTAATCTAAATAAACATGGATGAGCTGTTACGAAAGGCTCCTGAGCTGTATCGGAAGAATTGTGGATCATCGGGAAAAACAGCTTTCTTAAACATATTGTGTAAAAGCCATATAGATTACAACATTTATTTCAAAGAGTGCAAACTATATTGCTGAATGCATACATTGTGTGTGTAACGTTATACAATATATGTAGTATCTTGGCATCACAGATTCTGTTCCAATTAGGGCATGTTATCCTTCCAAGGTCCATCAAATGTGTACCATTGAGCTGAGCAATGCCATCTGGGCATTCATGAAAACTAGTGAAAAACTAAATGTGTGTGTGTGTGTGTGTGTGATATATATATTTATGTGTGTGTGTGTGTGATATATATGTGTGTGTGTGTGTGTGTGTGTGTATGTGTTTTTATATATATATATATATATATAATATATATATATGTGTGTGTGTGTATATTTATATGTGTTATACTGTATATAGCGCAGTTGGTTATTTATCAAGCAATTTGTTATTATTATCTTGTAAAATTCTCAAACATTTATTTATATATATATATATATATATATATATATATATAATTTCATTTGTTTTATTTATTTTTATTTATTTCTAAACAAAACTCGTTTCCTCTTCCAATTCAGAAATATGAAAAATAAAATGCGTTGGGTACTTTTCCTTTTGAAAAGCAGGCATGCCATATGATAACATTTTGCTGACCTCGAGGCAGTGTTGATCCATAGAATGCTGTGATCGCTATTGTTAAGACTGAACTATAAATGAACTAGAAATGGCATTTCTACTAAACTGCATCTATCTGGTTTCTCCCTCTATGCCCCCTGCTGCCAAATTGGAATAGAGGCCACCTAACAATACAATAAAGTGTTTGCTTTTTTGTTTTGGTTTTTTAATAACTGTTGCGCTTTTCTGAATATCTGCTCTACCAGTAACCCATACAAGATATTTAAATGTTCTCAAGTGTTTTGTAAGGTGAATTAAAATCTTAACCTAAGTAGCTCATACTGAGAACTCAAACTCACCATTACATCCGTCCTGCTGGGGTTTATACACCCCACAACCCAGATAGGCTTCTTTATTCTCCTGCAGCCAGAAGCCCTACGTGGTTCGGACCCTAGTGTTAAGAGCTGCAGCAGGCATGTGATCTCAATACTCAGGCAGAGGACTAAGTACAAAGTACTCCCTAAGCCTAAAGCATTGCCTATTTTTTCTTATCCCTCGCTGACCTATCAGACAGTGAACACTTGTCCTTTCCTGCATTATTTTGTACCTCTGGCCCCAGTTTTATATAGGGTGTAATTTTTTTTTTTTTTAGTTTTTTGCCGTCTGCAATACATATTTACAGGGTGAACTCTACAGCCTCTGTCTCCCTGTGCACCAGGGGTGGTTTCTCAGAGCATGGAGTGTGTATAAGGCATAATTTCATTGGAATTTCATGCAATTCAAGTTATATTTACAGAGTTCACATGCTGCATGTGTACACTGTCAGAGATGTACTGTAATTATGTACACATCTTTTCGGTTGATTACTATGGATGGCATAAGTCATACATCCTATGCGTAATGCTAGTGCACCCACACACACAATTTCTCTGCCAGAGACCCACAAGTGTCTGTGTCAGTCTGACAGCAAAATTAGGCATGCTCTGTCAGGGAGGTTATAACTTGTATATTCATCCTGTCAGTAGGTAAAGGAAATGTCTGTACGGCAATATTGCGCCTGCATATGATACTATTTTCTACATATATTCTATTCTGAAATATATCAGGTACATAGACTATTAGCAATACCGAATACCAGTCTGGTTACTGTACCTAGTGTGTATGTACCATTTGGTTTGTAGTGTTCAACGTACATTACCTAAACTGCTGTGTTTTTGTAAATGCATACCTCCCAAATGTCCGTATTTAGAACGATAGTCCCTATTTTGGGCCCAAATCCCTCTGTCCCTCTTTTTCTAGGAGCTCCATATTGTTGGTGTGGCTGAGTGTATAACGGAGCTCCACAGCAATAATACTCCCAGTAAACTACAATACATGTGTTTAGAATTTAGCCTGTGTACATAAGATACAATGCTCTAGTTTTACATTAAATTTTTGTTTCTTAAATAACTAGTAAGTCACCAAAAATATCTGAACAGAAAATACACCCCCCACTCATGCCTCTAAATTAAAGTGTCTGTCTTTGTCCATTTGAAATGTTTGGAGGGTATGTAGACAAGTTCTTGACGTACTACACTGTTACACCGGTTTAGGTTTATTCACTAACAAAATAATTGTTGAGAAATGAAGGTGAGATCGCAGAATTTAGATCAAAACAGCAAATCTTCAAAAACAGCTAAACCTTTTTTTACCAGCTCTGTTATTTTGGTGTAAAATACATAATACTCAGGTCAGTTCATCTCAATGCTTGCTTTATTGAATACACTTCCAGAATGCTGGTAATTATGAGAATATTTACAGAAACGTCACGGTCAGCATTCTAAGCAGTATAGTCATTGTACATATCACGAGCTTTATTGGGCAAGGGAATAACAAATTGTCAAAATAGCTGAGTTAGTAAAAATAAATTCCAGACTGGATAATTTGGTGTAAAAATTCTCATGGAGGAGCAGAGACATTGGGTTTATAGAGTACTAGAAGTTAGTTTTAGAACATATAGAGTAAAAGGGGTAGAACAATGGTGTTTATGGAGAGGAAGGAAGTTTTAGAAAAATACAAATTATTAACCACCTCAGCCTGTAAAACAAATGACCTAACCAAACATTGTACCAAGTGTGTGTGCATACCTGGGTTGCCCAAGTTAGCAATTTCTTTGATTCCGACGGACTTGGCAATATGTTATGGCACATCCATTGGGAAACCACACGTCATATAAACAATCGCAAACCACCAATGGGTTGTGGTTTCAAACAATAGAAGAGTATACCGGCTCTGCAAATCTGGCATACTTTATCATATTCATTATATTCATATATCTGTGGTCTGTATCATAAAAGCCATGTAATAACTTATTTATGGACCAAGTCGGTAGTGGTGTGCCGAAACTGATGTAAAGGTAGGCCTGTAATAAAAGAGGGCGACCCCAGGTAGAATGAATTTAAAGGTGAAGGGTGAGGTGAATGGGATGAACTGAACTTCACGGCAAAGGTAAGCAGGGGGTGTGGGTTTTTATATTGGGAACACTAACACCTCCCACAAATACAGGCCTTTGTCCTTTAAACATATATATTTCTATACATGTAGCTGTCCCTTTTTAAAATGCAATAATGTTACTGATGTAAAAGAGTAAAACATAGCTACTAGCTGTAGGAATATTTAGCCCCCGATGATTGAATTTGTTAACTGCCGACATATTGCACAACCTTTTACATGCATCATTGTAAAAAACAATGTCAAGGGCACTGGGGGTACTTTTAATTTGTGTGATTCATTTCACTGCCTTATACACTTTACATTTTATTTTTCAACTAAATGAAAGTCATTGCAAGTGAGTCACTAATATTAATGCATCATTATCCGAGTTAAATACGCCTAAGACATTATATCTGGAACTGGGGGGTGGACGAGAGCGGATCCCAAGTCACCAATTGAGAAATATAAACATCGCTTAAATTGCTGCTTAAGAATTGAGCTATACCATACTGCCTATAGATCAGCCATTATTTTACCCATCACCCCAAGCACACACGATCTATCTATTGCTTCTTAAAATAATGTTAGTATATAGCACTTTTCTCCTAGCCTGGGATTATTTTATATCCCTTAATAAACATTTATATTATATCCTCTCATGGACATTTTCAATCTACAACTGAAAGCATACAAGCTTTCTGCATGTGATAAAGATTTGTAAAATACAGAATTTGATAGCACCTTTCACTTCATTGGCTTACATGGTTATATTGGCATCAGAGCACGTGTGTTGAAAACTGAGTGTAAGAGCAGGAGAAAGCTTCTCCAAGTGGTTCTCCTTCTCTCCATCACAGCAACTACACTGTATGTGCTGTAGTTGCTGCGATTATTCCTCTGGGTGAATGCATCTCTATTAGAGGAATATAGGGAAAAAACTAAAAATCTCACTCCGCTCTGATTGGCAGGAAGTGACGCTGATTTACTGTGGTCATGAGATGGATTTAAGGCAGTAGCAGTCCAGTCATGAATAGAGATCAGCTCACATTAGAAAGAGAAATCTTAACATGATATAGGAAAATACATTTTTACTGCCAAACAACTCAAAAAGTCATGATTATATATTTTTGCTTACACTGTTTAAGTGTAAGCAGAGTAATCAGTTTTTTGATAACTTCTGTATGTCTGCCTATTTATCTGTCTATTTATCTATCTGTCTGCCTATTTATCTGTCTGCCTATTTATCTGTCTGTCTATTTATCTGTCTGTCTATTTATCTGTCTATATGTCTAGCTGTAATGTGTCTGTCTATTTATCTGTCTATTTATCTATCTGTCTGTCTATTTGTTTGTCTGTCTATCTGTCTATCTGTCTATCTATCTGTCTGCCTGTTTATCTGTCTGTCTGTCTCTCTATCTATCTGTCTATTTATCTATCTGTCTGTCTCTCTATCCGTCTATTTATCTATCTGTCTGCCTATTTATCTGTCTGCCTATTTATCTGTCTGCCTATTTATCTGTCTGTCTATTTATCTGTCTGTCTATTTGTTTGTCTGTCTATCTGTCTATCTGTCTGTCTATCTGTCTATCTATCTGTCTGCCTGTTTATCTGTCTGTCTGTCTCTCTATCTATCTTTCTATTTATCTATCCGTCTATTTATCTATCCGTCTGCCTATTTATCTGTCTGTCTGTCTCTCTATCTATCTGTCTATTTATCTATCCGTCTATTTATTTATCTGTCTGTCTATTTATCTGTCTGTCTATTTATCTATCTGTCTGTCTATTTATCTAGCCCGCTATAGTGAATATGATGTTGCTATAGCTTACCTATTTTTCAGTTCTGGTGTGTTGGTCTACAATTAAATTCCCAGTTTAGTGACTAGAATCGCGATATCATTCTCCCGTCAAGAACAGAAATGAGGAGAAAATAGCCAAAAGGTGGAAATAAGTGGCAAATAAATCTCTCCATCTTGTTTTTTTTTTTTTTTTATCCTAACTCGTTGCATGTCGATTCTCAACTCAAAGCTAATTAGCAAATTAACACCACAGTCTACAGTATTACCAACGCAGGCTTATAGCATTTCCTTCAGTCCCATGGCCTGGTTAGGGAAGATGCGCTCTCATTGGATGCTCGGATTGTGTTACTAGCAGAATAAGGCAAGAAGCGTTGCATGAATTATTTGTTTCTCTGCAATCTAATTTAAACAATGCATTGACAGATTAATGCGCTCTGTCAAACAGGCCAAACTCAGGGTTGCATAAAGCTTGGTGCATTTCCCTGATTTATTATTGCAATCAAAACCCACGAGTGGTAATTTTTGCAATTCTATCAATTCTTATCCAGCTAACACATATCTTTAAGTCTTAAAAGCAGATCTACAAGTGCTTGAAATTGTGATTCCAAATGTCAGTACAGAGACTGAATCATTGCAATGAAACCTCTGTTCCACAATACCACATATATCTATATAGTTCGCAACATATGGCAGAATTGTAGAGACCTTGATTAACCATTTAAAATTATCCTATATATGCCATTTTGGTGGGGATTGGGGAGGTTTAGGAAAAAAACAAAGCATTGTGAATAGGAAATCTACATATCAAAATTCTGGAGAAATTAGCTGATTTGAAAACAATTTTTAAATTAGTTATAGTCACGACTCGCCTGCTTTAACCTGAATTTTGCAATTTGGATTTAATTTCATTACAATTAATTTATTTAGTCAATAAACATAAATTTGCAGTGATCGTTTGTTTAACCCAGTGCCAAGAACTACAAGCAATAAAACAGTCACAATAAAACACAGCCGTACACCAGTTCTAAGAAATAATCCCTACTTTACCGTATACTCTCTTGCCACATTGAATAATGTGAGAGCTGAATTGCTTTAATCCCAGCTGAACTGTCAGAATCCTAGTGCCTTTATATTTCTCGTTTTCGCCATTATGTTAACTACTAAACAAATTCAGCTCTTAAAGGTGTTAGACGTTAGCAAGCAACTGATCGCTTCTTGTTTTTGTTTTGTTTTTATAAAACTGGACATCTACCCCTGTGTGAATTTTAGTTTGTTGGGTGTCATGATGGATCAAGTGTGTACCCCAGTGTTCAGTAATCTTTGACATCACAGCTGACACTCTCTGGGATACGTTGTACCAATTGGTAAACATTTTATGACCTTTTAAAATATAAAAAATATACCTACAAAGTTTTGTCCCATACCAAACTCAGAGATTCTTGATATTCCATTTTGGCATGTAATGGGACCCTTCCCCTCCCACACTTCCTTTAATCTAATTCTAATTAGATTCAGAAAATGCAATATTCTTAAACATGGATTTTACGATCGTATTTTTTAATATGCAGATCTTGTATGTAGCAGTGTTAACAGAAATTTGGTGACATCTCTAAATCTGCACATTTTATTTTGTCATCATGCATTCGAGCCAAATACCTACGCCAATCACTTTCTCGAAAAGCTCCTGCACATTGCAGGAAAAAAAAAATTAAAATAAAGCGTGGTTTATTAAGAATTTTGTCGCAATCAGCGTTTAGAAAATGTGACAAAACTGCATAGTGTTTTACGTTGCCTTAAAATGTAAAATTTTATGCTCAGTATATGGTGTTAATGAAGTGAGACTATCGGGGGGGATAAAACGTCCCTATTTATAAAATCCATTCAGACATCTTTAGAAATACTGCAAAATGAAGAAGAAGAAGAAAAATAAGATTACGGGAGTGATTTAGCGTTTGTAAAACGTTTATTTGTTCATAGTAACCATAATTTTGTTGTCACCATATTCCATTTTATTATATTTTTTTCTTGTCAAGCCCATGAAAGTTTCCTTGCTGTAATGTTGAGATTCTGCACTGAACCAGGTGGCTTCGGGGCACAAAGTGTATTTCATAGACGACTTCACAGGGCGTTTGCAGTGGTAGTGCTGCAAATGTTATCCAAATTGAAAAACTCTATTAGCATAAGGTGTCTGGTCTCATGCATAGGACAGTGTTAGAAGGAAAAAGAGAGAGAGAAAAAAAGAATATATAGTGTAACTCGTGCAATCAGCTGCCTTAATTTTTATCTTTTCTAAATTTTACGATATGTTGCTTAATAAGTCAGATATTTCCATTGGGGGCAGGGGGGTGATACAAACTTACACCACTCATTCCATGACCAACACAAACCTTGTAACAATGTGTTAGCCTAATGTCTCTTTTCATAGTGTTAACCATGTACAAGTGTTGATTGCAGTATTTTCTTGGTATTCTTAGATGAGCTGTGAAATATCTTGTCACCTGTGAAATTTCTGCCTGGGTTGCACGTAATCTCTCTGTTGAACTGTCAATACACTGGAGGTTATATGGATTAACTAGGAAATAATCCTGAAATGTTTGAACCCTTCAAGTCCCAGACCAAGATAGCATTGCGTACCTCGTTGGCACTTAGAGTGTTAAATAAATAAATTGTGGTTGTGTCCTTTTACTACAAGATAAAGTTTCATGTGGCAAAATAAAAATAATTTAAGCAGTAAGAAAATAATCTTTCAGTTTTAAAAGTAATCTTTTCTATGTTCATTAGGGTAATGAAAGGGAGCATCATGCTCCTCCCCTAGCGCTTCCTGTTTTATTACCAAGCTGTCTGCCTAATGTCGGTCTGTTACAGGCTGCCTGATGCAGATCTGCTATTGGTGAGGATATTTTCAGTCTCTGAACTCTGTCCTTTCATTGGCTGTCTCTTACAGAGTGTAGCATCTGCTATATCAATTCCATGTGTGTAGGTAGTGGTTACTGTGTGGTGCGAACCAATGCAATCATAATTACATTTTCCCGATTTCCCCCCAATTAAAACCAAGAGACATAAGTGTGGTATAAAACAGGCCACAGCTTTATTTATAATAACAAGTATAAATAAATCAACCAATAATTTACTCGAGAACTTGTCCTTGCCAACCGACCCATAATAACTCTAGAGTACCCCCTTCCAGGGTACCTGCCCTCCCCCCTCGTCCAAGATAACAGGCCTTTTACCTTGGCCTTCCAATACCCCATGCCAACCCCTGGCCGCCTTTTACTGGCACGGGGGGCACGCCCAATTACCACAACTCTCCGAGGTTAGGGGAGGGACCAGACCCAGCATTCCTTCTTCCAGTGTACTCGTTTTCCAACTGGTTTGGCAAGGACCATACCCGCCAGCTGTGACAAGAAAGAAAGTTAGAGATATACAATATACAACAATCAACAATCAAGGGTGGGCGGGAGGGAAGATGTTACCAGCCGTTTATTCTAAGATGGCTGAGGTAAAGGGACAAAATGACTGCCCTTTATATGACCCCACCCCACCCCTATCCTAAGTGACACCCCCCACATGTGACACCTACACTCACCACACCCACACATGCCTCCTATCCGGCTAGCTTTTCAGCCCGCCTCCTCTGGGCCTTGTGTGTAGGTAGTGGTTACTGTGTGGTGCGAACCAATGCAATCATAATTACATTTTCCCGATTTCCCCCCAATTAAAACCAAGAGACATAAGTGTGGTATAAAACAGGCCACAGCTTTATTTATAATAACAAGTATAAATAAATCAACCAATAATTTACTCGAGAACTTGTCCTTGCCAACCGACCCATAATAACTCTAGAGTACCCCCTTCCAGGGTACCTGCCCTCCCCCCTCGTCCAAGATAACAGGCCTTTTACCTTGGCCTTCCAATACCCCATGCCAACCCCTGGCCGCCTTTTACTGGCACGGGGGGCACGCCCAATTACCACAACTCTCCGAGGTTAGGGGAGGGACCAGACCCAGCATTCCTTCTTCCAGTGTACTCGTTTTCCAACTGGTTTGGCAAGGACCATACCCGCCACTAGCGCCTACTGCATTTAAGCCTAAATCAGCTGGCGCGACTCCCCACCAACGCCATGGCCTGCTCTAATGCGTCCTGCAGCGCCAGATTAAATAAATCTAAACCCACATCCGTGAGATGAACCCCATCTGGGCGAAAATAGATCGCCGCTTCCTTTTCAAATATCCGGTGTCGCACTGTGACACCCCCAACCCCGAGTACAAATTTGGACACCCTCTTGTTGATTTTAACCCTGCAGCGCTCAATCGCCCCCTGATCCCTCGCGCGGCGCCAATAGTTCCTAGATACTATACCTGACCAGACTAAGCAGAGCTGTGGGAAAAGGACTAGCAAGCGCGCCAAATCCCTTCTAATGAGCTCACTAAGCCCCCAAGCAGGCAGCGCCCCAAGATCGTTTCCCCCCAGGTGGATCACCAATACATCAGGGGCCCCCAACAATGTGGCTAACTGTAACACCTCCGGCAAGAGCTGGCCCCAGCGCATGCCCCGAAAGCCGAACCATCGGACCTCAGCCAGCTCCCGGGGAATTCCAAGTCGCGTCCCACCCGGGCGTACCCCTGCCCGCAGGTGGGCCCAGTAGATATACGAATGCCCAATCAGCCAGATCCGTCGGCCGGGCCCTGCGGAGAAAACACAAGGGGGGCACCCATCAGACGCGTGGGCCGGATATAAGAACGAAACCTCCCAGATTCCCACCTCCCAATCCTCTGAATCTCTTGATCAGAGAAACCCAACCGAGAAGCTTCAGTAGCTGCCCCAATCCGGAAGGAATGACCCCCAAATTCACCACTCGGGATTCCCAGCATATCGAGTGCCAAGCGAAATACCCGGAGGAATTGAAAACGAGACAGGTAAGTACCATCCTCGTGCATTAACAACGGACCCGCAAGACTCGGGCGTATGGAGCAGTAGGACTGAAACGCAGAGGCTGGGCAAACAGACGAATTAGGGATGGTGCGAAGGGTAACCCAGCGACCCTTACCAACAACGTCAGTTTTAGACCGTCGTATCAAGAAACGCACCGCACCATCCAAGAGGGACACATCGTGAAATAACAAACCCCCCGGAATCCCCCTGCTAGGGCTGATTAGTTCCCCAATCCGGAGGGCCCCAAAAAAGGCAAAAATAAAGGCCAACCGAAATAAACTGGCTTCATAAGCAGAATAACATATCTGCGGAAGCACTGAGGCAATTCCTAGCAGCAATGCCCCTGAAACCGGCCTACGAGAATCCTGCCCACGAGGGCCCCTACGCCAACCACGCATCGCAAGTTTAACCAAGAAATCCTTAGTGACATCCGGCACCCGAGTTAAGTTAAACCAGAAACTAAGACCGGAAAGCTTCCCAGAAACAGTAGCCGGCGAACACCCGCAAGCCTCCCAGAACCAAAGCAAATGTAACAAACCTTGAACTCGTTCCGCCGGGGAAGCGTAGCCTCCATGATCCTGCTCAAGAGCAACCCATTCCCCCCAAGCCTTACCATACCGGACCCAAGTCGCCTCAGACACCGAGGACCGTATCCATTCCCTTATCCGCTCAGGCCAAGGGACCATAGTTCTCCGGGACAGGGGAGGCCTTCCAAGTCTGCTCCGGAGCGGCTTTCCGAAACACCTGCCATTGAAAGCGAGAAAGAGAGTCAGCCGTGGTATTCATGACCCCAGGAATATGCACAGCACGGCACGTTATGTTCAGAGACAAGCATCGCAAAACCAATTGACGCAATAGCCTAACCACCGGAGGGGAAGAGGCCGTCAAGTTATTGATGGCCTGAACCACACCCAGGTTATCACAGTGGAAGACGACGCGCCTGTCTTTGAGCTCCATCCCCCATAAGTGAACAGCCACCAAGATGGGGAAGAGCTCCAAGAACGCCAAGTTCTTGGTAAGGCCTGAATCGACCCACGATACAGGCCACGGCTCTGCGCACCAATGAGGCCCCAGGATTGCCCCAAAGCCAGAGGAACCCGCAGCGTCTGTAAACAAGTGAAGCGCGGCATTTGAAACCTCAGGCTGCTGCCAATAAGACCTTCCATTGTAAGTTTCAAGGAAAACAGCCCAGACTACCAGATCGTCCCTGAGCGCCTTGGTTAAGCGGATGAAATGCAAGGGCTTCGAAATTCCAGCCGTGGCAGCCGCCAGGCGCCTGTTGAATACTCTGCCCATAGGCATGATCCGACAGGCAAAGTTCAGCTTGCCTAAGAGGGATTGAAGGCGTCGAAGAGTGATCTTTCGCAAGGAGCCCGCTTCCCGCACAGACCCCCGTAAGTCCACCAGTTTGTCCACTGGGAGCCGACATTCCCCGATAACTGAATCAATCTCAATTCCCAGGAAACACAGGCACGTGGAAGGGCCAACTGTCTTGTCGGGCGCCAGAGGCACACCAAACCCAGAGGCCACATCCGCCAATGACTGCAAAATATGTGCGCAGATTGAGGAGTGCGCGGGACCAACACACAAAAAATCGTCTAGGTAATGAAGGAGGGAGTTATGACCAGACTCCATTCTCACCACCCATTCAAGAAAGGAACTAAAACATTCAAAGTAAAAGCAGGATATCGCACAGCCCATCGGGAGGCACATGTCCACATAGTAATGCCCCTCAAAGTAGCAACCTAAGAGGTGATGACACCCCGGGTGAACCGGCAAAAGACGAAAAGCAGACTCGATGTCTGCTTTTGCCATGAGTGCCCCCGATCCGGCATCCCTGACCATACAAACCGCAGCATCAAATGAGGCGTAAGAAACACGGCATAATTCTGATGCAATGTCATCATTTACAGAACCCCCTTGGGGGTGCGATAAGTGATGAATAAGCCGAAATTTTCCCTGTTCCCTCTTGGGTACGACGCCTAATGGCGACACCCGGAGATCAGGGAGAGGAGATTCCCGAAAAGGGCCTGCCATACGCCCCAAAGCCACTTCTTTAGCCAACTTGTCCCTGACCACCCCAGGGTGGTCATAGACCGAACGCAAATTCCGGCATACCTTTGACGCCGGACGATGTTGATGGGGAATCCAAAAACCAAACGAAAAACCTTCCAGGAGTAAGGCAGCCGCCTTTTTATTTCTATAACGTTTTAACCACGGTTGCATCGCGCCGACGTCCACTGGCGTCCTCGCCCTTAGAGCCCATGGCGTCACCCTTGTCGCCAGTCCTGCCCCGCTTAAAGCATTTGGAGGCGGGGTGCGATCCGCCGCACCCAGAGCACTCGTGCTTGAAACGACAACCCGTGCCGAATTTACATTGCCCGTCGTTATACTGCCAGCAGCAGCCCGTTCGACGCTGATTGGCCGACGCAGTGGTCGCAGACCCTGCGCCGGCCCCCCCGAGAAAGGACGAGAGGCCCCCTTGATGCGATGCCGGGCGGGTCATGATGGCCAACCACAAGCCGATGTCCATCTGGTCCCAACTCAACGATGGGCGGACCGCTATGCGCTGGCGAAACTGCTCATCATAGCGCCACCAGCCTAATCCGCCATAGGTCCGGCACGCGTTCCATATCGTATCCTGATAGCAAAAGAGGGATGAGCATTTATTGGGGGACTTCTCGCCTATCACACTCGCCAGGATAGAAAAAGCCCTGATCCAATTACCAAAAGTTTTTGGTATCTTCCGATACCTAAACTTCTCCTTCTCCTTTTCGGAGTCTTTTGCCGCAGGATCAACACGAGGCAGATCCTCCATAGGGAGTAAGGAAAATATTTCAACGAATTCCCCTTTCTCTATCTTGGTGCGCAATTCCGGAGTCAAATGGAGACCTAGAGGGCCTGACCAGCACATGTAAGCCGCCCCATGCGCAGCGGGGGCTACCCCTGACCCCGAAGATGCCGCGGCGTCATCCGAGGATCCTTTGGATGGTTCAAGTTCCGCCACTGGAGGAACTGGCACCACAGGGCCACTGGGCCCTGCGGGGGCAGCAGAGGGCAATGCTACAACCCCTGAAAGGTCAGAACCACCAGCAGCCGCCCACCCTGACCGCAGCTGATCGTCAAGGGCTAAAGGGGGCTGCAGTCCAGGACGATGACCCTGCTCCAGAGACTGTAAAACTTGTCTCATGGTCTGTATTAAAGCGTCCCATTGAGGTAAGACCCCTGCACCAATACCCCTTAAGGCATCCCCCGATAAACCAGCGTACTCACCAGAGGCAATGGAATGTGACGGCAGCTGCGGCGACCCCATAACCCGGTCCAAAGGTTGCGGCGGAACCACGGGAGCTGTAACCGCAGAAGGGACAGCACCAGCGCCAGCGTCAGAGAAACGCACCCGACCAGGGACACTCTGTGAAGAAAGTAAAGGTGAAAAGGAACCCAACCCTCCCACACCCACCGTGAAAGTACCCGGAGAGGCGGATGGTAAAGTGACAGACGTAGGGCCAGGAAGGGTGGAATGGGACCCATCAAGGAGGGTGCCCGGATCAGGCCCAGGATGATGGGGAGGGACAGGTAAACCATGATGGACCCCCACCCTGAGAGAGCCCGCAGATGGGGCAGACAGTGAGCCAAGGGCAGGACCAGGAGTACCAGGGAGGATCCCTGACACAAGGGGGGCAGGTGAGGGGGAGGGGTGGAGTGATGGGGCAGAGACAGTGGGAAGAGGGGAAGTGCCAACCCCAGAGGGACCCACTGTAGGTGGGGTGGCATTATAAGAAGTGCCAGGAGCAGACCCAGGGGAGGCAGGGAAGGAGGGCAGAGCAGGAGGGGAGCTGCTGTGGGGGTGAAGTGACTCAGCTGTCTTCCCATGGCCCCCAGACCCCCCCTCCCCCCGGAAACGACCCTGCCGACCTGCGGCCTACTCACCCGACCGGAGGAGTGGGTTGGCAACCCACGGGTCACTGGAGCCGCATGCCGGGAAGCTCTGGTAGCTGGAGCCCTCCCGAACGCCGGTCTCGCCGCCGTCCTCCTCAATGCCCGCGAGACCGGCGGGGGAGGTGTGTGAGAGGCAGCGTGGGCCGCATCAGACCGCCGCGCGGCCACCTGCCGGCCTCCCCGAGCCCCGCTCGGGGAGGAAGTGCCAGGAGTGGGGGAGGCCTCGCCGGCCGCGGCCACCTGGGAACTGGCGCGCGGCCCGGCCACAGGGCTCCTGCTCCTACCCCTCACCCGACCCTCCCGCGAGGGGCTATACCGGGTAGGGGGGCGTGCACGGCGGCGCTGAACGCTGGGGCTGGAGACAGAGGGAACAGCCGACCCAGCAGCACCCTGCAGCCGCGCCAGCTGGGACTGCAGGTGAAGTCCCCCATCTTGAAGGGCCTCAGCCCTGAGGGCAGACAAGATGGCTTCAATGTCCATGCCCTGGCCGTGAGACAAGCAGTGGTAACAGGCAGCAAGGAGGGAAGATGTTACCAGCCGTTTATTCTAAGATGGCTGAGGTAAAGGGACAAAATGACTGCCCTTTATATGACCCCACCCCACCCCTATCCTAAGTGACACCCCCCACATGTGACACCTACACTCACCACACCCACACATGCCTCCTATCCGGCTAGCTTTTCAGCCCGCCTCCTCTGGGCCTTCTCTGTTTGAGTGAGGGTAGGATATTTGTAACAGAAAAAAAGGCTAAATTTAATGTAAACTCTAAATAGCACAAAGGAAAATCCAGTTCATACCAAATTAATAGCAAGACCACTTATTTAAACTGAAAATCAATTGAAAAAATATGGAGCAAAATCATGAGAACTGTTTGCATCATTTCGTGAATAAAACCATACTCGTTTTTGTTTAAAATGTCTCAAGCGGTTCTTGGATTTTTTCTGTGTCTCTTGTTGTATCCGCCAATTTGGTTGCGTTCTGTTGAGAGGATATCGACTGAAATTTTAATTGTGACTTACCATGTAGGGGAGTTGATACGATGTTAAATTATTAACATTTCACAAAGCTCATTTAAATATCAGTTACATTGTACAGCATTCTGTGATTCCTGGTATAAGATGTACAGAACCACTCTGATCTAATCGAGATACAGTATACGGTCATTGTACAAGAATGGTAACCTTAGTAGTTAGGTATAAAATTCAACAGTCAGTCACAGGGCCACACAGAACTAGCAATCGTTAAATAGTCAGAGAAAAGAACAACTAATGTGTTTAAAAAAAAAACCCAAACAACCAAAAAAACTTAAAAAATAACGAGAAACATAATTATATAAATCTTTACTGAAAGAGATGTCAAACAGATTTAGTAACTGGGATTAATTTATAGTCATCATCTTTGTGAACCTTGTTATTTGTGGAATTGTTTATGCTTCTCGTACACAGCGTATAACCAATGAACCAGAATTAGATTGTAGTTACTAGCTGCAGGACATTACTAATAATAGTAAACAATCAGAACGTACAAGCAAGAATCCAACATTATCAAGGGATGCTAGCAGTATATACAAGACAGAGTAAAATAATAAAATAAAAAAATCAGACTATTCCAGCAGATTAAGGGGCATCTAAAGGCAACTTTAGATTTACCCTGCAATGTAAAGCATTAGCAGCTATTAGAAGTGCTTCCACTGTGAGAACATGCTCGGCTCTTACAGCTAACCTCCAATTGGAGTGTCTGGAGCTATGAGGACCATTAGATTGGAATTTTAGAATTGTCAACCTGATGTTGCAGGAGGCTGGGAGCTGCAGGAACTCGATCTTGGTGCTGGAAAAAAAGTTACATTTATTTATATTTATTGAAGTCCATGAATTTAAATAAACAGGAGAACTATATCCTTAGGAAATTAGTGATTCGGTTTTCCATTCACTAAAATTCATTTTTTAGTGGATAGATCATTAAAAGTGTTGTAATAAACACGCCCTGAATATAAAATGTTTTAGTGGTTCATTTTTTCTGCTACTGAGTTTAGTTTGCCCTTAGTACAGCGTTTCCCAATTGGTGTTCTGCGGAACCCTGGGGTTCCGCGGAACACCAATTGGGGTTCCGCCAAAAGTTTAAAAAATAAAATGGCTGCGGGCGGTGAGGGAGCAGTGATCAATGATCTCCCTGCTTAGCTCCCTCGCGCACACAGAAGTGATGCTGGAGAATATGATGTTACTCCGGCTCCAGCATCACTACGAGCTGAGCAGGGAGATCACTGCTCCCTTGCCGCCTGCACGCCAGCCGCTCAGCAGCCCCACTGGACCCCAAGGACTCCATGCCAGCACTCCTAAAGGTAGGGGGGCTGGTGGAGTAAAATGTAAAAAAAAAAGTTTGTGTGTCTGTCAAAGAGTAAATGTGTGTTTGTCAGTGAGAGTGAATGTGTGCTTGTCAGTGAGTGTGTGAGAGTGTATGTGTTTGTCGGTGAGAATGTAGCGGTTCTTGTCAGTGAGAGTTTATATGTGTTTGTATGTGTGTCTGTAAAAGAGTATGTGTGTTTGTCAGTGAGAGTGTATGTGTGTCTGTCAAAGAGTGTGTGTAAGTGTGTATCTGTGTGTCACAGTTTGTGTATGTGTCACTGTGTGTATCTAAGTGTGTAGGTGTATGTGCCAGTGTGTATCAGTGTGTTTGTATGTGCCTGTGTGTGTGTGTGTATCTGAGTGTGCCAGTGTGTGTATATGTCACTGTGTGGATCTGAGTATGTGTGTATTTGTGAGTCAAGATGTGTCAGTGTGTATCTGTGTGCCAGTGTGTGTATCTGTGTGTCAGATGCATATACACATATACACACACACAGAGATACACACACTGGTGCATACAAACACAGATATACATGCCTTGACACACACTGGCACATACAAGCACAGATACACAAACTTTGAAATATAGATACACACACCTTGCCACACAGATACATACACACACAGATACACACTGTTTGTCAAGGTGTGTGTATCTGTGTGCCACTATCTGCCAGTGTGTGTGTATCTGTGTGTCAGATTCATACACACTGGCACATACAAACACAGATACACACACCTTGACACACAGATACATACATATACACACACACACACAGATACACACTGTGTGTCAAGGTGTGTGTATCTGTGTGTGTATCTGTGTGTCAGATACACACACACACACACAGATACAAGCACAGATATACACACCTTGACACACACCGGCACATACAAAAAACGGCACCATTTTTTGGGTTCCACGATGTTGATACACTAAGTCAAAGGGTTCCACAGGAAAAATTAATTGGGAACTCCTGCCTTAGTAGTTTCACCAATCAATTTCTTGAATCTTTGTTTCTTTTATGCCGACAAAAATATGAACTTGGGTTCACCGTGAGAGTCATACAGTGTGACAAGCAGTTTTTGTATATGTAGGCAAGAAATAAAAATAACCCCTTCTATAACTGGAAACACACCAAACACAATCTAAATAGCCAGAACATTTTAACAATCACAAATTTCCTTTATTTATTTTTTTTACGTTTGCTATTCCATATATTTGTAAATGTAAAAAAAATACGTATTACATTTTTTTTTCTTTTTAACTGCACATTATAGCAAGTTGTTGTCCTTCAACTTAAAAACGAATATTGTATTCATTTTAATAATTAAGTGAATCTGATTCGCCCACCTGTGCTCAGTCACCAGGCCATGTTTCTGTCGCTCGATCCCTACCACAGGTTTTTGCATGGTGCTTTGTGTACGGTGTCACACTTTCTGCTCAAACAGACTGGAAGCAGGATTGTGTATTTGAGTCAGCACCAGCGACAGCTGCTGCCATTTCGTTGTGATCAGTTGCATAATTCCACCATGAATTAAATGGCAGTAGTTGAAAATGTAAATGTGATTAATTTTTTTTGCACATATCAGTTGTGCGTTATTATGCGAGGGAATTTTACAGTATCTGAATGACCCCAACAGACTCAGATTGACCGCCCCAATGCATGTTATTCCTTTAAAATTATAGAGTTCAACTATGTTAAGGGGGGACCGTCCCGTCTCTCGAAATGACGCCGTTAAATAAAATAGTTTTCAGCTGATGCTCTGTTTTCTTTGAAATTCAAATATTAATTATTTTTCAAGTGGTATTACAATCTAGGTCAATCTAAGAACAACAATATTTGTTTAATTTCTCCTGCTCTCTCTATGTTTACTCTATTGCAAGGACAGAGTTTATGACGGGGAGCCAAGATGGAGTTAGCCAGCAGCAGGATACAGAGATGTTGATTTCTACATTTAAATGGACACTGCACTGCCAAAACAAAGATAATCACTATTTTGTAGATATACACCCAATGCAAACATGTATGCATTTAATTATTAATTTTTCCCATCGGGGAATTGCTTGAAAAATCTACATATCTCTTGTCTGAAGCTTTTGTCAAGACTTCCCCCTCTAGTCACGCCCACACTTTCTGTGGCTGTCCAATCACAGTCTACCCAATGCAGGCTCAATGAGAAGTCTTTGTAAGGCAGGTGCTTTGGGCACCAGACTGGTTATATGAGTGACAGCCGGGGGTGTGACAAGGTTAATTTATAAAAGTGTAAATTTGTGTTGAAAGATGCACTTTTTGATTCACAAACACATATTTATTAAGCATTTAATAACACAATATTTTAAATCCTGGGACATACCGGTATATGGGATGATGTTTAAATCTATTGGGATTAAAGTCTGCATAATAGTGATTTTATTGTTGTTCTTAAATTGTTACTATGTTTATAGATTGTTAACCTTTTCTGCAGTACTATGCATTGGGTAAATAAATCAATTAAACAGCAGGGAACATACATACATTTTGATGAGCAAGTCAAGGGGGAGGGGATTAATTTACAGTCTAGACCTGTCCAACATCTTCAGAGTGGTGGGTCAGATTACTTTGGGCGAGCATGCAGGTGGTCTGATAAACACCACGCAGACACACAGTCAGAAAGAAAGAGGGAAACTTAGTAAATAACCCAACACTAAATCTATGAAATATAAAATGCACAAGTGCCTTGTTTCTTTATGCTCTTTAGTCATCAACTCATTTTATCAGAAATGACCGAATTTGTGGATTTTAGATGATATTGCACGTGTATCCATGATTTTTTTTTTTCACATTCTAGTTTTGGTTGAAAACGATATTTTCCAACATTGTTCTTTCCCCCTTCCGATGATATGTAGAAAAGGAATATATAAGGGCATTAGGGAGCATTCTACATACATCTGAAGGATGCCATAGTTTGTCACTTTGTACGTCATGTTATGTCCTGTCCATCGTTTGCATGATCGTCCAGCCAGAAAGTCCCCAACTGTTGACACAGATTTTCATGTCCTGCCATATTGCAAAGTCTGATCTTCAAGATGATGTCCCCACTTTAGAGAATCGAGTCACAGGATTGCAGGTTGAACAGACTAAGTGACCTGAATTCTGGGACAGGAATCCCTACTGATTCAATAACATTCAGTTGTTTTTTGCTTTTTTGTTTTTTGCACAGCAAAAAAGGTTTCGGAGCCCCGAAGCAAGGAACAGTGAGTTTACATCTAATCTGCAATAAATAATTCAGCTTGAATCCCAGCAAGGTGTTTAAAATCAGCATCTCTCCTCCTTTCTCCCATAGCATCATTTGATAATCACTGCACAGCCTTTATTGCAGTTCTCTACAATAGACAATTCAGTGCTGTAATGACAGAAGCAGAAATAGCCCTGTCGAGACGGTGAGGGGTTTATTGGCTTAGCTGTGAATTGTAAGGAACTGAAATTAAAACTGACAAAAAATATTTTTTAAAACGGAAGAAATGAAAATATTTTCAGCCTATGTAGACTCCAAATATAATCTACATTTTTAAAATTCTACTTTCAAGTCAAAAGGATTGTATCTTTAATAAATAAAGGAAGCATCGAAGTAAATGGTTTCTGACAGCGGTTCCATGGAGATAAATCCCAACCTACCTTGAAAACTCACCCCAGCTTTCGGGATCCGGATTTACTGGGGCACAAATATGTAATCCTACATACGTCAGATTAGGGCCAAACGGAACACAGGGCTTTTAGAAATCATAAACCGCCAATCCGCTCTATCCAAGCATTGTTGCATTAGCTCATTTGTAACTTTTGGCCAGTCTGTGTCTGCCCCCAAATGTAGTTTGTCTAGTTATACGGCCTATTAATTCAGGAAAATCAACTATTGGTATTACAATAAAATAATAGTAATAGGAAGCAAAAAAAAGAGTTTCCTATTTTTCCAAGCTCACACATGTAACACATGTATGAATTACTATTATTTAGGTCAGTGGTGCCCAAAAGGTAGATCACCAGATGTTTTAAAACTACAGCTTCCATGATGCTTTGCCATTCTAAAGCCATGCAAAGCAACATGGGTGTTGTAGTTCTACAACATCTGGGGATCTACCTTTTTGGTCACCCCTGCTTTAGATAGTTTGTTCCTTATTTTTCTTATTTAAAAAAAGAAAAAAAAACTTTCACTGGTTTACAAAGATGTCAGTTTTCCAGATATTAATATATTTTCTCTCTTTTTATATTTTTTTTTAAACTGTTTTCTTACACATCTGAGGATCTGCCATTTCCAAGTCCTGGCCTGTATTTTTCTTTATCTTTATAATCCCTTGTCTCTCTTATCATCTTTTTTACTTATCCATCCATCCATTCATCTACATACTCTTCTTCCATCACAATTTCCCTCCACGTTCTCTATTTGCACTCCCTCTCTCGTCTCTTTTTCTCCCGATCCCAATATCCCAGGACATAGCAGCTACTATATTCTCTTAGTTGGGATGATGAATGATGTCTAAAGCCTCTGTGTGCAGGAGATAAAACTCAGGCTGTTTGTTTTCGAAGAGCAAAATAAACGCTCCCAGTTGTAAGAGGAGAACTCGGAGACTAATCTGTAACTTACAGTTTCATTAGCAACCATATCCCAGCCGCAGCCTGGCACTACACTTGCAGGCTTGGGGCAAGACTAATGGGTTAATATCAGCCCAGCAATATGGGGGAAAATTTATATTCCAGCCTCGGTGCCTTGTGCTACAGCTTTGTGTATGCTCTCGGCTCAGCAATAAACCTGTGTGTCTGTTCCCTAAAGGCTTACAATTAGTTATGTTCCAGGTTTTGACCCTTTTGTCAGCGCTAATCAATAAACAACAAATATAAGCGTAACCTTCTGTAGGCGGAAGAGATGTGTTGCTCAGTGCAGTGACTCTGAGAGGGGCGGGGGGGGTAATAGTGATGTAGGGGTCGCTAGCTAGGAGGATGGTGGTCTATGGCACCCTGCCAGCTTCAAGAGCCTGGCACACATTAACTAGGCTTTCATGCTCATATCCGGCATATATCCTGCCAATCAGCTGCCCCCCTCCCCTTCCTCGCTCAGCTGCACTGGTCTCCAGGAGTGCGTGTGTGCGAGAGTGCCAGATGGATGGGTTGGGCACTGGGGAGGCTTGTGCAGGTATGCCCGCCTGTGTCACCGTGACAACCAGCTTGGCATTGGCACTAAGGGATGCTGCTGTAGAAAAAAAAACTGTTAGGCTGCAGTAACAGGCAGATATCAGGTTAAAAACAGAACCATTTTTATGCAATTCATAGAAATGCAGATAATTGTGAGAGAGTGGTTAATTGATATAATGTATCGTGAGTTAATACAATGTAATCACTCGGTATAACTCACATCTTTTCTCTATACTCTGCTCCCCTACTATTCCGATTTAATATCCTATTCTATTACTCCACACTGCAATAATTTAATTGTTGAAAATCACAGTCACAGCTAGATCTGCCCATAGCTTCACACTTTCAGGATAAAATTGCATTGCTTTGTGTGAGCGGTCCGTACAAAGCTTTATTTCTCTGTAGCTGACTATAACTGGACTGGTTTCTGGTTGATGCTGCCCAGTCTTGTGTCTGTTGGGAATGGGATGTGTGTGCGGTAGGCTCTCCTCAGTCACTATGCACAGCTGTGCCTATTTGCATAAATCATAATCTGTCTGTAATGTGAAGAATGGAGGAGGGAGAGAGACGGGGAACACAGCGAGAATGCGGATGGGAGGGAGAGGAAAACTGGAGCCAAGGCAAAGGGATTGAGGAAAGGGGTCAGTAATCAGTTGAGAGTCTGAAATATTTAACTTTTAGGAGAAATGCGACAGAAAGGTCAAGTATCGACTGCAGAAAAAGATTAAAATTTGGAATTAGTATTTTTGGATTTTTGGGAATTTGGAACATTTTTAGAGGGAGACATTTGTGCCTATAGGAGAGTAGGATAATAGGAAGAGCTTTCAGGGGCAGAACTTTCATGTAGTTAAACCCAGTGTTGCTGTGGGGTTTCTGATCCGCAGTTTCTTTTTTATTTATTTTTATTATGTGCTCTACACCCGTCAGCACCAACCCACCATTGTGGTTTCCGTTGCTGTGAGGTCCACAATTGTCAGAGTTTTTGCATACATTAAGTAAAGAGCACTGGTGTGGTTTGCAGTTTATTACGTCTGGCATTGTCACTCTAAAACAGGAAAGGACCTCACCAAAATCTATGCCACAAAATTGGAAGCATTAGACCAGGGGCAACCTTTTAGTAGCACTCTGCCAAACAAGATTTACCGTACAGTTCTGTTCTTTTAGATTAATGTGTGTATGTTTTCTGTGTTATATGGTGTATTTGCATGAGGTTTTGTGGTATTGTGTGCGTGTGTGTGTGTGACACGTGCGTATATGGGCTGTCTATTATGTTAGGTGTGTGCTGTGAATGGGGATCTGCTTGTGCAATTGTGTGAGGGTAATATTTTATATTGTGTGTGGTTTTATGTGTCAGTGTGGGAGAATTATTGTGGGTTTTGTATGTGTATGTAGGTTGTCAATCGTGTTGAGTCTGTGGGAGCTGGCTGTTTGTATTATTTGCCTATGGGGGAAGTCTTCAACAGATGTATGTGGGTGGTTTCCCTGAGGTCCAATGATGATTGGGTTGGTACAGGTCAAGGGCAAGTGCTATGGTGGCTGCTGCAGGCTTCTCTTCTTTGCTTCGTATCCCTTTCACAAGCGCTTGGTGGAAGTGATCTAAGATCACTTAACCCAAGAGCTGCAATGGGTAAATCGAGGTCTGCCCTCACCTCCTGTTGCAATCACTACTATTGCTAGATGTTTGGTTGTCACTAGCAGATATCTGAAGTCCCAGTAGGATCCCTCATAGGCCAGCTCCTGCAGAATTCCTCAGATATACTTAGCCTGTTTGGGTCAAACAGCCTTGTGTGCCGTGTTATGGCACCTTAAGTGCCAGTGGTTGCTTATCCGTACATTAAACTGTCTTTACATGCTGTAGAGTTAAGCTGTTGCTTCAAAAAAACCTAGCTGGGGCCATGGAGAACAGTCCAAGACCATTATACTTCCTCTAACAAACCTTCCAGTTGGTACTATGCAAAGACAGGCAGGTAGTATTACCCTAGCATCCTATAAGTCCTGTTTTTAGTTATCTGATAGCAGATGATGTTGTGTGATTCATCACTCCAGATATACTGTATATGTTTCCACTAATACAGAGCCCGATGGCAGTAAGCTTCCCACATCTCCATTTCGCCCTTAATATCTTGTGCACAACTGCCCAGATATGCAAACTGTGTTCATTAAAGACTTGATATTTAGCTAAAATGGTAAGATGTGATGGATGCCTTCTAGAGATTCTCAAGTAGGATTTATTGTTACCACTCCTACTTTGCCTTTGTCCATAGATTGACACATGCTTTTGTGGTCACTTGGATCTCCTCCTTGGCTATTGACCAACACTATGATAGACACTTCAAGGAATGCCTCTTCCCATCTTTACTGTGCTTTTTCCACCTCCCTCTTTCACGATAGCACTACCCCTAGTGTACACTTGTAGAGAGTGAGCTTTCTCTTCATTTTCTACTAGTGGAGACAGCTTTCACAGTTTCCTTTAAATTTCCCTTTAAATTTCACATGCCGGTGTTCTTCAAAGGTTAAAAAGCGCAGTTACAACAATCTCTGCTGGTGGACAAGCAGATGCAGCTTTTCATTTGCATCGATTGACAGCAGACCATTCAATCTGATCTGCTTAAATTAGGGTTAAGCAACCTGCAGCACTCCTGGTGTTGTTGACTACATTTCCCTTGATGCTTTGCCATTAATATAGCTACAAGAGCATCATGGTAGATGTAGTCACTAACACCTGAAGTGCTGAAGGTTGCCTAATCCTGACTTAGGTCATCCCTGCCATGGTACAGTTCCTAAACGTCCTGTTCCCTCAAAGGCCAGTAGGGCCAGTGATACAATAAATACTGGAAGTCTACCTTGCAAAAAAAGAAATCCTTTTGGCAGGAAGATAGCGATTATATGATCAATAATTTGCCCAATCCGGTCCCCAATCAATTGATGTTCTTGTGAACCAAAACCTCACTTTTGAATTGTGGGAATCTCATTTGTAATGACTTGACTGAAGCAATCTTTCTTTAGCCGCTGTTACTTCAACATTTATAGTCTCAATAAAAGGCTGGCTAGAAAATAAACAGCAGCAAAGTGCAATGATTAAGCCGCAGTTGAAATCATTGTTTTGTTTCCTAACCAAAAGTGGAGCAGCTGAAAGTGCCGTTCTTGTAGCTAAATCAGTCTAGATGAAAGGATTTCCCGATAAAACGTTGGTTTGTGTAGAAGAACTTTTTTCATGACCATTTTTTTTTTTTCTGTCGGGGACTGATTTCCATTTATTTTTATATACAATTTTTTTTTTTGCTTCACATTTCATCCACTTCCTTTTATTTTACTCTTATTACCTCGCTTCTCTCCTCTGTTTTCCCCAGAGGTATCCAGATCTCCCTTCCAATGTAGGAAGCTCATGAATAATGACTTCTGATAGGCAATGTTTTAAATAATGCGACCCCGCGTTGTGGATTTGTAACACTCATTCTGCATTTAAAGGAATGGTACATGTTTCTTCCTTATTTATTTATTATTATTATTATTTTATTTTTAGCCTTTCTTGTGTTAGATTTTTATGTATTTTATTTTAATTAATGATAAAAACATGTTTCTATGAACACAGTTACCTCCTGATCTCTCGTTTTTTTTCAGTGTCTCATTTTTCCGCTCTCCTTCTTTTTTCTCTAATGTATTCTGTTCCCCTTTTTCTGTTTTTTTTTATTTGTCTCCTTATACTATCATCTCTTCAACATGTCTCTCATTTTTAACATGAATTCAAGTTCTTCCTCTTCTCACCACTCCCTTCCTGCTCCCTGTTTTCCCTCCGACAGGGGGCTGGCTTCATTTCTCGCTCTTTGTATTAATATTCACGCTGCGTTGTGAGTAAATAATTAATATAATTTGTTGCTAGCACAGCTGGCTCTGATGGGAAGATGTTTGCATCTCTTTATGTATAGTGTGTCCACTCGCAATGAATTGCAGTGCATGCAGTAGGTGGTACAGACAATCATCATAATATGGCAGAATATGTTGAAAGGCTCCAATCCTTTTTATTTTTGTTTTTCTGTTATATCATCTAAAGTGGTGAGTGCCATCCCTGGACACAAATAACTTCCTATCCTAAGATCTATCCTACGATAGTAAAGAAGTTTGAATATAAACTCTAGCAAGCTGGGTTCCCCAAACCATCTGCCCCATAGCACTGTGTTACCGAGCCTACAGGTGCTTTCTAAATACATGATGATCAGAATCTAAAAAAAACAAAAAAGCATTGCACACCACATGCTGTGGACTACATCTCCAATAAAGCTCTTAGAGCCATAATGTTGGCAAAGCATCAGAGAAGATATAGTCCACAACATCTCGACTGCTGACGGTTGCCTACCTCTGGTCTAGACCTTACAGAAAAGGACTGGATCTGCAAGTGCCCAAGTTTAAACCATGGGGAGCATGTAAAAACCAGCTGCATTAAAAAAAAAATAATAATTATAAAAGTAAATGATGTGCGGGAAAAAAAAGACTTGCAAGAATATTTTTGTAACATGCGTGAATAAATGTGTGCAATTACGGAACAGTAACTTCTAACAACTCACAATCTGATAAATACATTTCTAATAGCAGTAAGTGCAAAAAAGTAGTTGTTTCTTAATGTCAATTTTTTAAATTGATTTTTTTGTTGATTATGGGCTAGGGTTCCTACATTGATAATCCAGACTGCTGACTTGAATATTAATAGGCCCGATCTTATTTTATTCCATAATTTATCTGACAAACTAAGAGACTTTAAATGTCATTGGCTGCATTATTTTCAGTTCTGGGATTTGTGTAATAGGCACTTATTTCTTCACGGTGCACGATGACATGCGTTTGCTACATGTGATAAAACCTCATTTAACGTTTCCCTAAAGGTAACTGTTTAAAATGTTTTAATGACAGGGTGTGTTGACCACAGGTTAAGGACAAAAATATTTCTTTTACATTTTGCTTTCATGAGTGTTGCACAAACCATGCCAAATTTCACAGGATCATGAAGAAGAGTAGCTTTTAGCCTGGCTGCCCTTTTAAAGGGACATTTGGGCACCATTACAACTTCATCAAAATGAAGTGGTTTGGGTGCCAAGAGGTCCATGGTGCTGGTTCAACTTAATTGTTCCTGTAAGTCAATATTTTCACTTTAATTATTAAATGAATTCAGGGTGATTATACAAAATATCCTGAAGTCGATAAAGCATAGCAATCTTACCAAAATTTCAAACTTGGACCGCGTGATGACGTGAGATACATCGTATCGATTGTCTGCAGGTTATGAGATGTCTAAAACTATAGTCCCAGTTTCTTTATACTCGGCTAAATAAGACTGAGATTTATAATGCTGTAATTAAATATTAAGCATCAGCTTAAAGTATAACTGTCATCTACACCGCAGTTAGGATCATTAAGTGGATTTATTAAAACTAGCAAGTGCTTGTTTTTTTTATTCTTCTTCAATTAATACAAGTGGTTTAAATATGTTTGTTTGAAAACGTGGGGCTGTTGCACCTCTCGGAACCTAAGTTAAGGGGATGCAAAGGTAAAACTCTGCAATGAATGGAATTTTGAGTCCCCTTTTCTTGTTATTTTAGTCTAGAGCTTCCTGAATCAAAGTTAAAAAAAATTCACAGGAAAGGAATACTCACACATACTTAATGGCAAGTACAGATATAGAGGATATTTAGTATGTTGATTGTGAATGCTCTGGCATAGATCTAACCATATGTTGCTATAGCTGACTTCTCTAACAAGTGTCACAGTAGTCTGGTTCTTGAATCCATTGGGTTAAGGACTTTTATTGCAGAAACAATAAAGGCCTTTGTTTTACTCACAATAGTATCCATGTAAAGTCTTAATTAAAGTCTGTAAAGACCGATTGCCACCCGTACATCGTACGGCTGTAATGCTTGTCTATGACAAGCATCTCATTTGACCAGAAATAATCAGGATTCATGTATGGCCCCAAAAAAGGTTGCTGATGGGTGTCTTTAACTAAGAGTGAGTGCCCTGGGCACTTGGGTCATCATCGATTTCGTTGGTCAAGATTCTTGAAAATCTTTTTTGATAAACATAGGAAGAACTGCACCCATATTATAGCAACAACGACAAGCTGCAGTACTTATGGTGCTTGGAGTGTCTGATGAAGTTAGATTGAGTTGCTGGACCAAAAATCCTTTTAGATTTGTAAATATTGCTTTATTTATATTCTGTTATATAGGGTGAACATATTATGTTGAGCTTTACAATGATAGAGAGGTGATGGTAAGAGCTCCATGCAGTCTATGAGCATTTGAGGTTGGCTGATACATGTCATTAGGTGTCTTATGGTTGAGGTATTCTAACTGGGATTTGAACCGTGGTTTCCCAGTTCTAAGGCAGTGATGTTACCCCCTGCTCCATCTAGCAGTTCTGTCTGTCTTATGTGCTAGTGTCTCTAATCATTTGTATGTTGTGTCCTTAAACACTGCAGTCCATGTTTCCATACTATTCCGTAAATAATAACAATAAATATCTCATGTATGTCTGGTTCCGTGAAAGTGTTATCGTAACTCGAGTACCCAGAACTCTTTGCAGAGTGCTGCTTAGTAATCATGCCATCCTCTGGTACAACTGACAAGAGTAACTGTTCTCGAGGGGGAGGTTACATCGCTAATTATTCCTCTACCTCTAATATCTGTGAATAACGAGATCACCCGATTCTCCTCTGGTTAATTACGCTTTGTGCTCCCGTAAAAACCTTCATTAAATCGTTAGCAAACTTACAATAATTATTATAAATATGTGAGGGGAGCTTGGTCCCAGTGACATCGTTACACAGTGTGTTAGTGTCGGCGGAGCTTGAGTGATGACCTTAGAAGAGTCTGTAGATAGAGGGTAATGTACAGACCGACCGCAGGTTCGCACTAGCGATTGCCTTTACAGAGTTGAAACTCCTGAACTGTATGACAAGTGTTTGTGGTTAGTAGAGGTTGTGCCAGAGTCGCATGCTGTGCCGTTAGCAGAGGTTAGTATCATGTAGACTAATTTGCTGTGGTGTCTGGGCTGCTGCTGCTATCTACGTTATAAACTGTAAGCTCGTTTGAGCAGGGCACTCTTGAACCTATTGTTCCTGTAAGTTTTTGTAATTGTCTCATTTATTGTTATTCTCCCCCTTTGATAATAGTGTAAAGCGCTACAGAATATGCTGGTGCTATATAAATGCTAGTAATAATAATAATAATAATAATAGGCGTTTATATATCTTGTTTCTTTTGTTTGGCAAAGTACAGGTGATCTGTAGTCAATAGACCCAGAAACCCATAGCGATGTATTCACTTAAAGAGGAATTGTTGAAATTTGAGAGAATTGGATGTGTTAGGCCAATATATTTTTAGTAGGAGACTTTTCCAATTTAACCATTTTGCCCTAAAATGTAATGTGTGTGTGCTAATGTTTCCATTCCGTAGCTGAAAGTATGTATTTAGATGAGTGGGGGTATCTATATATGTAGATATATGAGGCAGTGGGTATATAGTAGACTTGGGTATGGCAAAAAAATTCAGCTCAGCTAAACCATTTTCCCGAAAACAGCAAAAATAATTTCAGGACAACCACATTTTTGCCTGTCACAATTTCCGTACCGAAAACCTGATTTGGGAACCAAAAGAGCGTAAAAATATGTCAATGTAGTACTGCAAGACATATACATAATATCTATAAGTATATTGACTATATATTATGCTGTTACATATGTATGTATATATATATATGTGTGTGTGTGTGTGTGTGTGTGTATATATATATATAAAAGGCCTCTGAGTGACACTGGCTTCAATAGCTCATAAGAAGTGGTAGGCCATATTATTTATATATATATATATATATATATATATATATATATATATATACTGTGCATCTGACTTTCTCCACTATAAATTTATGCTGAGCTCATACAGTTTGGCTCTTTCCTCTGCAAAAGTTAATTACTTCAATACCCTCATAACCACACTCTCCCGCGAACCCAAACGACTATTTCACACACTTAACTCTCTTCTTTGCCCTTCTCCTCCACCTACTTACTTGACCGCCTCAGACTTTGCAACTCACTTCACTGACAAGATCTCTACAATCAGATAAGAGATCTCTCATCTTTCTTCTTCCCCTTACAATACTTCCCCTAACTTCACTCCCTCTGCTGTTCTATATTCATTTGCACACGCTACATTGGAAGAGGTTTCTGCTCTGCTCCAGTCCTCCCGCCCCACCACCTGCTCCCTAGATCCAATTCCCTCGCATCTCATCCGTACTCTGGCTTCTTCTCTTTTTCCACCTTTCACTAAAATTCTCAATCTCTCTCTCTCCTCTGGTGTATTTCCATCACCCTTCAAACATGCAACTGTAACCCCAATTCTAAAGAAGCCCAATCTTGACCCTAACTCTTCATCCAACTATCGTCCTATCTCGCTACTGCCTTTTGCATCCAAGATCCTTAAATGAATTGTGTATGCGAGATTGACAGACTTCCTCGAGTCCAACTTTCTGCTAGACCCGCTTCTGGTTTTCGCGCTAAGCACTCTGTGGAAATGGCACTGACCAAAGTATCCAATGATCTTCTCGCTGCAAAATCTCGTGGTCACTACTCTATCCTAATTCTCCTTGATCTGTCTGCGGCTTTTGACACTGTTGATCATCAACAGCTTCTTCTCATCCTCCGCAATATCGGTCTACAAGATTTTGCTCTCTCCTGGTGCTCCTCATACCTCTCCCAGTGCTCTTTCAGTGTTTCTTTCTCTGACTCTGCTTCTTCTCCCTAACTCCTCTCTGTTGGTGTCCACCAAGGTTCAGTCCTTGGTCCCCTATTGTTCTCCATCTATACTGCCTACCTTGGTAAACTCATTAGCTCCTTTGGCTTCCAATATCATTTCTAAGCAGAGGACACGCAAATCTACCTGTCCTCTTCTGATCTCTCCCTGTCCCTCTTGACTAGTGTATCTGACTGCCTCTCTGCTATTTCTAACTGGATGGCTGCCCACTTCCTTAAACTCAACTTGACCAAAACGGAAATTCTGGTCTTTCCTCCCTCAAGTGTTGTTACTCCTGTGTCTGTCTCCCTCCAAGTCAATGGTGCTACCATCAGCTCCACCACACAGGCTCGCTGCCTAGGTGTTCTCTTTGACTCCGACCTCTCCTTCAAGCCTCATGTTCAATCTATCGCCAAACCCTGTCATTTCCATCTCAAAAACATTGCGCGCATCCGCCCCTACTTAACGCCAGATGGGACTAAGGTGTTGGTCCATTCCACTGTCCTTTCTCGCCTTGACTCAGTGGTCTTACGTGCTCCCAACTTGCGCCATTACAGTCCATAATGAATGCGGCAGCGAGGCTCCTCTTCCTGTCCACCCGCACCTCCCATGCCTCACCCTTCTGTCAGTCCCTACATTGGATTCCTATAAAATATAGAGCTCAATTTAAAATTCTGGTTCTTGCTTTCAATTTGCTACATGATGCCGGTCCCACCTATCTATCCTCCCTTATACACAAGTATGTCCCATCTAGGCCCTTGCGATCTGTTGAAGACTTACGTCTATCTTCTGTCCGTACTCCCACCTCTGATGCTCGCCTTCAAGATTTATTGAGGGCTGCACCGTTCCTGTGGAACTCGCTTTCCTACTCCGTTAGATGCTCACCCAGTCTCCACTCCTTCAAAAAAATGTTAAAAACCCACTTCTTCATAAAAGCGTATCAATTAAACTGTTTATAGCTCCTGCCTGATTCGTCTTCTGCAACTGTCACTAGTCTAATAGTATCCTTACCTTTTTGTGTCATTTTACCCCACTCCATCTAGCATGTAAGCTCATTGAGCAGGGCCCTCAACCCCTCTGTTCCTGTGTGTCCAACTTGTCTGGTTACAACTACATGTCTGTTCGTCCACCCATTGTAAAGCGCTGCGGAATTTGATGGCGCTATATTAATATCATAATAATAATATATAATGTGTGTGTGTTCGTGTTCAGAACATATAGCTGGAGGGCGGTGCGTTACTGGAACTCTGTATTAAGTTGACAGACCTAGTACCTCTTAGCATTTCACATAGGGGCAGGGGCAGTCCACAAAGAGTGAAAATCCCATTTCAAGTGTAGAGTCAGTACTGGGTCCATGTGTGTATAAAGAATTGAGTGAGTGTGTAAATGTGAATATTTATCATATAAGAACATTGTGCATATAATTGAGTGTATCGATGTAAAACATTCTTTGTGTAGTCATTGTGTAGTGTAGGCAGTACTCATTGTGTATGGTTTTCTGGCCAAAAGGATGTGTATCCCTGCTCGTACCGTTAAAAAAAAAAAAAGATGGTAGTCAGTGTCTGTCTACATTGTGTCCATCAAGCTTGGACCCCTGAATAAATTCTAGTTTGATGAACTATTGTTGTGGTATCAGAATCTCACTTAGATTGGGGAAGGTAATTGGGAAGTAGATTGTAGATTAGTCAATTGATATTTGCAGAAGATGGGTTACTCATTTGTCATCTGTGCTCTTAATGCTTCCATTTTACAGTAACAAACGTGGCCACATGATCTCCAGATGTATATAAAGCTGAGAAATTGGCTCGCAGGAAAGGTGGCATCCTATCATTGTGCCACCATGAAAGTCACCAAGCTTTGCGTGGGCAGTGCCAGTGTTTGTCTGTGTCCATACAGACTGAATGGCTGTGAGCATGAGTTTAAACACGAGTCAGTAAGGGACGTGGCTGAAATAACTGGATTCACTGCATTCTCTGTATACATATTTAAAGAGTTAATTTTTTGTGTTCGCATGGAACATGTTTTCTATGCAATGTAGACGTGTGTTTCTTGTATACATATATGTAAAGAGATCAGTGCGTTAAGTTAACTGCTCACTCTTGTTGTGATGAGTTCAATGTGGGTAAATGAGGTGCGTATGTAGTGCTTGTGCACTGTGTGTGTGTTTGTGGGTGTCAGATGAGTTCATTGTGCGCATATTTAAATATTTGCTGTGTGCATTCTGTGTGTGACGAGTTCAGTGTGTTTAAATGGGAAACATTTGCTATGTGTGTATTTTTCTGAGGCTTTCACTGTGTATATCTGAAATGTTTGCAGTGTGTTTCTCTTTGTGTGATGCGTTTAGTGTGTATGTATATGTGCAATGTTAGCAGTGTATCTGAGATGTGTTTAGTGTATATGTTAAATGTATGTATAGTGAAATGTTTGCAGTGTGTGTCAGTGTGAAAATATGTGAAATGTTGATAATGTGTGCGCTGTATTTAGTGTGTGCGCTGTGAGCTGCAGCCTCTCACATCAGCAGAGCATGCCTTTATGAATCTGACAGAGAACATGTGGGGTCTGGGGGGGTATCCTGAGGCTGCATCCTTCATGGATCACGGGAATTACTCCAACACCCCTCCCACCCCTGGCTTGTCACTAGGCATCTGTCTTCTAAACAGTGCTACATCTCTCCGTGCCTCTCTACCTGCATCTACCTCGGAACGAGCCAGGGATGGGACAAACTACATCTGCCAAAGCTCCATGGCTAGAGAACAGTTTTGTTTTTTACTGACATCCAAAAACACATAGGTTATATAATAAGTAGGTGAATGCAAATATTAGGACAAAACAGGAGATAACTCTCTGATTCATTTCTGCATTCAACTTGTAAATCCCTGGTAAACTCCCCTCAGTTCCCAGTTTAGTGAATATGTCTTTCAAAGTAAAAGTCACGGGTCTATACGTCTATATAGCGTTGAAGTGGCCATAATATATGTCTCCCCAACTGTTGCTGTGCTACAAGGCTGGCAAGGTGTCATGGAAGTTGCGGATTTAGACCTGTTAGGGAGCTTGGTTGGATGGGCTACCCTTTGGCTGCCAAAGATAGCGAGTTTGCCAAACCTCACCGTACACCTCTACACAGCTTTCCTGCCCTGACAGACTTATTTATGATTACAGCATTACCCTCAGTCTTGCATGTCCATTTCTCATATACACGGTTCCAATAAAGATGTAGAGAATAACATTTATATATATATATACACATCTTTATGCTGGCTTTGGCTCCCCAGATGTATGAATGTCTTGAATTTTTAATTTACATTATCATATTAATGACTGTTTCAGATTAATTAGTAATAATATAGCACTCTACCAACAATAATTCTATTCCACAAAGTGTGTGATTAATAAGTGTCACGGTTCTCACCTGATAGACAGACGGCAAGACGTGGTCGCTCTTGGAGTTCCCAACAGGGGACTTGAACCGGGGCTCTTCTCAGTCCTGGTCCTGCTTTCTACCTCTGAGCCACAGCAGCTATTTACAGTGAAGACTGATTCCAATCCTGTTCATCCTGACATGGCTACTACTCTGGGGGCTGCACCTTGACTTGGCTGTGTTTCACCTGACTCTGATCAGTCATCAGCAGGGTATATAAACCCAGCCTCGCCCTGTGCTCAGGGTCAAGTCTTTGATCCTGTTTGTTCTAGTGTTCCTGTTTCATCGCTTCGCATTATTGACCCCGGCTTCCTGACTCGTTTATTCTGACTTCTGGCATCCCTTGACTTCGGCTACTCCTCGTTGTTCCTGTCCTCTGGCATCCTTTGACCTCGGCTATCCCTCGACCATCCTGCTGGTTCAGTCCTTGCCTGTCCTGCGTATTGGTACTGCATCCTGCACAGCCCCCGTGCACAGACCCACAGGCCAGGTGAATTCTTACCTGACCACCTCGGCCTGTGGCTATCTGCAAGGGTGAGCATCATATCTGCGCTACAGACTCCCAACTCAGGTAAGACCCTGACATAAGACTTGACCATTATGGAGTCCGCAGAGATGTGCTCACCCTCGACCCAGCGTGTGTCCAGCCTGGCCCAGACTGTTTCGGAGCTGCAGCAAGAAATTTTATTCCTTAAAGGCGCAGTACATCCAGCCCCGGAACCAGCTTTTCCTGAACCGTTTGTCATCATGCCCGACCGATTTGATGGTAGCCGCACATCCTTTCAGTCTTTCAAGATGGATTGTGAGGTGTTGTTTTCTTTAAAGCCTCGAACATATGCCACAGAATTCATCAGGGTCAGAGCGGCTATCAACCTGTTGTCTGGACGCATCAAAGTTTGGGCTCACCAAATGTTGCAGACGAAGAGTCCTGTCCTGGTCAGCTGGGAATCCTTTAGTACTGCTATGGACTCACAATGTAAGACCACTGTGGCCAAGTCAGCTCCACGTACTAAAAAATCTCAGATTCTTCCTAACCAAGAAACCGAGTACCACCACTACGTCCCAGAAATGCCTCCTTATGTTCCAGCTCCCAGGAAAACTCCAGAGGTATCCGGTGTTCCACTTGACCCTGTGGAACCTATGCAATTAGGACTCGTCCACTGCAAGGTGACACCTAAGGAAAAAGACCGAAGGAGAAGCTATGGCCTATGTTATTACTGTGGAGAAAAAGGGCACTTCATCACGCTTTGTCCTGTTCGCCCTCCTAGACCTCCAGCTCTCCGACTTGGTACTAGTTTCCTTCGCCCTGTGTACACCGCATACCAGCCTAAAAAGCCAAATAGAAGCCGTTGTGCTTGCACATGCTTGGCTTCCGCGAGAAAACCTCCATCCCCTGCTCCAGAGCCTCCTGCATCTACTCCCGAAGTTGCTTCCTGTGATACCACCACTACTTCCTGCCCGCCCGAAGAGGTTTTACCTGTGGATTGTGCCGTTGCTTCTAATGGCACTATAGTCCGTAAAGAAGACCTTGATATGTTCGAAAAAGCATTGTTAGCTGCGAACACTGCTCCTGCCAAAGTTTTGGAAGTGCTTGCCACCTGTACCCGGAACCTAAAAGACCTGGACAATTCTCCAGCCGTACCAGAAGCTGGTACTGCGGACTCCCAAGCTGTAAAGGGAATCCTTGCTGGGGAGTTTGACTATGGGGACTCACTGGATTCAGATAGTGACCCTGGAGAGGTGTACTATGCTGACAATGAACCCATTCACGCCCGGAGGTCGTTTTTAAAGGGGGGGGTACTGTCACGGTTCTCACCTGATAGACAGACGGCAAGACGTGGTCGCTCTTGGAGTTCCCAACAGGGGACTTGAACCGGGGATCTTCTCAGTCCTGGTCCTGCTTTCTACCTCTGAGCCACAGCAGCTATTTACAGTGAAGACTGATTCCAATCCTGTTCATCCTGACATGGCTACTACTCTGGGGGCTGCACCTTGACTTGGCTGTGTTTCACCTGACTCTGATCAGTCATCAGCAGGGTATATAAACCCAGCCTCGCCCTGTGCTCAGGGTCAAGTCTTTGATCCTGTTTGTTCTAGTGTTCCTGTTTCATCGCTTCGCATTATTGACCCCGGCTTCCTGACTCGTTTATTCTGACTTCTGGCATCCCTTGACTTCGGCTACTCCTCGTTGTTCCTGTCCTCTGGCATCCTTTGACCTCGGCTATCCCTCGACCATCCTGCTGGTTCAGTCCTTGCCTGTCCTGCGTATTGGTACTGCATCCTGCACAGCCCCCGTGCACAGACCCACAGGCCAGGTGAATTCTTACCTGACCACCTCGGCCTGTGGCTATCTGCAAGGGTGAGCATCATATCTGCGCTACAGACTCCCAACTCAGGTAAGACCCTGACAATAAGCCTTCCGAATGTCGGATCCCAACTGGACAGGGTGTGTGTCTGGGGAGGACTTGCTCAAACCCGCTGCTCTCCTATAATTAAATTGAAGTTAGAGAGGCTAGATCAGCACTTCTAATTAATCACCTTACTGTAATGTGTGCCCCGGTCGACTCGATTGTGCAGAAAAGGCCAGGGCAGGAACACAAGTACACCTCTGCAAATGAGTGTTCTGTTAGGATTGTCAGATCGAAGGGAATGTGGGTGTAAATTGTGTCATTTAGCTATTTTGTTTGACAGTTATATGGGTTACAGTCAGAACACTTATAACCAACTGCCAACATGTCTGTGTCAGTTTCCTCTTTGTGGGTGGTATAAATCTAATGTTCTAGATAGAATGGATGGGAATTAAGGACAGGGGAAGATTGCAATGGATATAAGGAAGCGTGTTCCTTGGACAAAATACTGTATGGACCACTCGCCATTTTTAGAAGGGGAATGGTCATTGTCCTAAATGTCAGATTTCAGAGCATATTTAGCTGAGTGGTCACCATTGATGTATATAGGTTTGTAAAATAGCAGACAAGATTTTAAATAAAATCACATTACCACTTCTAAACTGGTAATGGTCGCTGCTATTTTTAATAGTTAATGTTCAAATAGTCAGGCAAATCTGCTTGCTTTACTTTAATTAGGGAATGCAATATATTCTGCAGCACTGGAAGGGGGGTGGGGAGTTATGAAATCAGGACATGAAGGGAGGTGGCTGGAGGGTGGTATGTATAGTATGTATACCAGGGTGATTGGCAGCTTCCCCTACAGAGCACAGTAAAAGCACACCTGTATGGACAGAATAACTTGCGATGGCCTTCCCCAGCGCAAATGGCTCACACTGGCCCCTTTGGAGAATGGGTTGTGTGGGGACTCTAGTAAAAAAAATCGGGGACACCAGGACAGACGCCTGAAATCAGGATCTACTGGGTACATTACAAAATACAATACAAGTAACACAAATTTAGGTGTACAGGAATGTTCAAAGAATGCTCAAACAAGCGTACTTATCTAAGAGTTTGCAAATGCGTTAATTTGCATTCAAAATCCCTAGTTGTCCTTTTAGCAGGCAGTTATTTGGATGTGTAAACAAAAATTATATTTGTCTACATAAATTAAAAAAAACACCATCTAAAATTAATATATCACCATTAAAGGAACACTGTAATGTTAGGAATACCAAGCTATGAAAGGGTTAAACAACCTATTAAACACTTACCCGATTACAGCACCAATGTCCCTCAGCGTTGAGTCAGGCTCCTCCTCTGCCGATGTCAGCTGATAGGGGGAACTTAATATGTATGGTCTGCGAGGGCTGCGCATGCACATTAGGCCTTCGCCACAGGAAAGCATTGACTCATTGTTTTCCAATGGTGTTTTCTCTGATACTGGATGTCCTCACACAAGTGTTGCTTTACGCAGTCAAACTTCATGAAACTCCAGGAAACGCCTCTAGTGGCTGTCTGAGAGACAGCCACTAGAGACAGTCTTATCACTGCAATGTAAACATTGTAGTTTCTCTAAAACTGCAGTGTTTTACATTGCAGGGTTAAGAGGAAAGGAGCACTGCACACAGACCAATTCAAGAAAATGAAGTAGTCTGGGTGCCTACAGTGTCCTTTTATTGGTAGCGTTTCCGTGGTAGCCTTATCACAAATGTGTCAGATCGGCTTTTTGTTTGCTAAACAGCTTGTTAGCCCTCTGCACCTGTACGGTTGCTGATCTATTGTACGTTCAAATCCCTTTGATTTGTTTGCACTAAATCTGTGTCTGTAATAACACTGTCAGTTTGGAGAAGTAATATTCACTGCTACCTGCGTGTTGGCCCTGGAGGGACGCTGAACAACGTAAATTAAGGGCAGTGATTTTCCCAGTAAGTGTTTGTGCTGCCGGTGTTATAAATTATACATCTTGTGGTTATGTTCTGTTTGAGAATCTCTGTGTCTGTGCAGACTGGACAGCACACGCTCTGTGAAACGCCAGTGTAAACTCTGGCAGAATCTCATATTTGCTATTTTGGAGTTAAGAATGAGATTTTTAACCTTTTTAATGTCATAATTGGGATTCTCTTAAAATTGTTTTTTTTTTTTTTTGCCTTCTTCTTAGATCAACAGCACAAAAAGGAATATTTAAAACGTTGAACTTAATGCACATGAATGTTTTCAACCTGTATTACTATCTAACTATATAAATTACAGTAATTGAAGCAGTAGGTTCACATATAGAATAAGTTTGCACGCTGTTTACCTCCTGGATACAATGTAGCCTTTTCCATTGTAGAAGTAGGCAGCCAGCTAGAATCTTTAGATGTATTTTTGAACGTAAAGCGTTTATGATTAGCGATCATTATAACATATGTTTAAACTGTGTCACATCTACCAAGTGCCCGTATTTAGTAGGAACAGTCCCTATTTTGAACCCCCAATTTTCTGTCCTTATTTTCTTTTTTAAAAGTGAAAAACTCCTGCTGACCGGGTTGTAATATCATTAAAATTCCAACACAACCCAAAGATACCATAAGACCAACTTGCTGGGCTTCTCCGTCAACTGACAAAAGTTGACGGCGAAGCTCCAATCCCAGCAGCCATTGCAAGTGACAGTTGTGGGTTTCAGGTATCAAATCAATTATTGCAAGATGTAATTTATGGAGAGTGTTGCAGGATCCACCATATACATCAATGTTATGCTCATGCACGATGGTACAACACTGACTCAGCTCCTGAAGATGAATTGCAAGCAGTTGATGATGGTCTGCAGGAAGAAGATGGCTGCAGCTGCGAGGGATATTTCGGGGAAGTAAACCTACCTTCCACTGGACCCCACAGTCACGGTCACAAAAAATGCAAAGACCCTCTGAAAGTGACAGATCTGTTTTAATGTCATTCTTTTCTGGTGGTTACACAATACCTTCTGCAATGTGTTTTTTAACCACAATAAACATTAAATTTTTATTCAACACAGTAAAGGAGGAGACTATATTTAAAAGAAGAAAAACTACCACAACAAGAGGACATGGTCTTAAATTAGAGGGGCAAAGGTTTAAAAATAATATCAGGAAGTATTACTTTACTGAGAGGGTAAGGATGCGTGGAATAGCCTTCCAGCTGAAGTGTTAGAGGTTAACACAGTGAGGGAGTTTAAGCATGCGTGGGATAGGCATAAGGCTATCCTAACTATAAGATAAGACTAGGGACTAATGAAAGTATTTAGAAAATTGGGCAGACTAGATGGGCCGAATGGTTCTTATCTGCCGTCACATTCTATCTTTCTATGTTTCTAATTCTCTAGATTTCGTGACACTATTTGGGGACTTAGTGTTTATCTCCCACTGCATTTAAGTTTCATACTTCCCCTTTTGCCCTGATGTACTTTAGTTAGAATTGCTGGTTCATCACTGACCATCTTTTTTGACAGAAAACTAATTATCCAATTGTGACCTTACCTTACTTACAATTAATTCTTCCATTTGAGAACCCATACTCAGTTGTTAAACCCTTTGCGTATTTGTAATTTTTACTACATTATATTTCTATTTTTTTTTTGTTCTGTTTTCTACTATCCTTCAGATCTCGTTTTCTGAAACCTACAAACAAAAGAAATGAAAAAAAAAATAAATAAAAAAAATAAAAAAAAAGCTACAGTAAACTTGTTTAGAAATCTGTTTTTGTAACAAAGTGATGTGCATCTGGTTTTAAATGACATTTTTATAAGCGATCAAAATGGAAAAAAAAAATAGTTGGAAACAGTTTGATAATTAGATAGAAGCCACACATTGATTAGAAAGCTATGCATGAACTTGCACGTGGAACTTAGATGTACCTTTGTACATGTCATACCAGATCCTTGCGCAGGTCAAGGGAAAACATTACTTCTATCATGATGTTGGAGACTAGCTGCAGGGATTTTCGTGAATTGCTGTAGTACTAATGATTAGGATGTAGAGAGAGCAGACTGTGACGAAGATTATCTTGCACCAAATCGTATGCAAGGAGTTCTTGAGGGGGGGAGAGGGGTGGATGAGGGGATCCATTTAAATTATCTGAAATATTTTACTGCAAATTGATCATCTGTTCTGTTTTATATTATGGAGGTTTAAATATGTAAATAGATATGATGTGACTTATATGTTTTAGTAATGCAAATAGTTCTGTATGGTAGAAGCTGCAGGGAGACATAGACAAAAAAATATATACATATATATATATATATAAAACGGCCCGTTTTGCCAAATGGGGGGGTGGGGGGGGTAAAGGCTGCATTCTGATTGGATTCGAGGTGGTGTTTTAAGCATATACGGCTAGAATTCAGATCATGTTCAGTGACCAGAAAATGCACAGATGGAAGGACATTAATAGCAGCCTCCTGTTTATAATGCAGACTTCCAGAGCAATCAGTATAGCCATCCACAGCCTTTACATACAGGTTACCAAATATGCTCATTCGAATTAAGCGGAAGCACAATTTTGCTGACACACTAAGCACCATAACAACTTCAGCCCATTGCCTGGCCCCTCAATTGTGGCTTATAGAATGCAGATGTGGACCCTACATTAGACAATGAAAATCTGGATAATGAGCAATGCAGTTACTGGCTCAAATAATTTATCACCAACTAATACAATAACTCAACATATCATGTTGCCATTTAATATTCTTCCCCATCACGTGACATGGTATCACATGACAATATCTCCTGCAGTAAAGAAGCATAGACAATCTCTAATAATAACCAACTATTATTATCCCTACAACATCCTTCATCCAATCGTGGGTGAGCAATGAGCAGCAGTAACGGCGGAGGTAGGATAACCCAGCACTAGTCACCCATCACAGAAATCCATGATCTGTTAAATAATGGGAAAGGTACTGCGCTGTAAGGGCTGCGAGAGACTTTTTTTTTTTGTCAAACTGATTGAAAAACGTTTGATGTGAATCTGAAGATAGCTCTTAGACTCGGTGTACCATAACCTGTGCGAGGCGCTGTAGTGGTCATGGTACTTCAAGTGCCGCTTTAAATATGTATTCTATAGTCCTTTGAGTACCTGTATTTAGGGATTGCCTTTGACTTAATAGTGAAAAAATTACATATCTGAAGTCTGAAGCATTGCCAAACCAGTGCATTCTGAACTGAAGATTGTAACTCTTAAGTCAAAATATCGAAATCATAAAATATACCGGTATATATATATATATACACAAACACACACACACATATATAAATTTGGCTGATCTGAGTTAAGTGTTCTGATTTCCCTGGACATTCTTCGCTATCTCCAGTTTAGTGGATAAACCAGGCAAAGTTAATAATTGTTCTATTTTTGTTGGACAGTTGTTTACTTTTGTGAGCTCTGTATAGTTTTGGGGTGCAGTGTGCAGGCCTCTGAGTATAACAGAGACATGTTACAAAGTGCACCATGTTATTAACTCCTGCTTTCGAAAAGGTTAATGTTTTTTAGAGGCTATGCAGGGCTTCAGACGCAAGTCACGGCTCCCCCACAGTAACACCTTGGTTATTTGCGACTGTGTTATTGAACGTGATGGGCTATGTCTCTGTTTACCTCCACCCACCGATAAGCCGTCTTATCCGTCACAGCTGAACACACAGTTATTGCAACGCACGCAGCTGTACTGGTGGTTGTGTTAAAAGACTGTGCATTTCCGTTGACTGCAGATGACTGTTTAAAGGTGATAGGAGTTGCCACCAGGCAGTCTTTTAGAAAAACATGGGTAGATTTGTGTTACCAAACATAGCAACAACCAAAAAAGAGCTGGTGAAGCTTAATGGGAGTTGCAGTCCTGAAATAGTCGGCCAGAGCTAGCTCTTGTCCACCCCATTTGTAGCATAAATAAGAGAGGGAAACACACACTATAGTTGAACGTAAACATAGATAGTATCATGCGTTGTACAATGCGATAATAGAATAACCCAGTTAGGATATTAAGCACCATGCATTCTTGTAGCGTCTGATGACGGACGATACCAGCACTGGATTGAGAAGCTTGACCAGAAGTCTGGTCACATCGTGCACCTCCGTTGTACAGCTGCAGCTTCATTACCCCACTAACCGTGACTATGTAGAAAGCAGCTGGGTAGCCTTTGTACATGGCACATCCTAAGGCAACACTGTCTAAAGCCACCATCGCTTAAAAACAGTGGCGTCTTTGTACGTCCTTTCCTGAATCTCTCTTTGTGAGACTTGAAAAGCAATGAAGCTGTGCCTGTGTTTATAAAATTGAATAATCTTGTGTGTGGCTTAGTCTGGAAAGCACAGTCGGGATAATAAGACGCTCAGCATTGTATAAATATCAGAACTAGCTAAGTAGAATAGAATAATTTTACTAAATGAAGACTTGCATAGAAAGGACTCTGTCCTTTCAAAATGTCAAGACCTCAATGATGAGTCATAATGGGGTATTTAGAATGGTACAGCATTCATTTCATTCTAGGCTGATTTTAGCACCATTGAAAGAGTTACTCCAACCCTTATTAAAAAAAAAAAAAATGTATGCGTTATGTCCCGCCTCCTGATCCCTAGGTAAATAGTTTAGAAATCCTAAAATCCAGCACCAGACGAAGCTACTTTTTCTGCTTTCAAGGTCCCTCCTGACATTACGGCAGCTGATGCTTGGTCCGATCAAAGGTTCCTCATAGATTAGCCTTTGATTGGACCACTTAGCTGGCTCATAGTGCATGCGCGCTTTCTGAACCAATAAAAGGTGGAAAACAGCAGGGAGGGCTGCAGGAAGGCATCAGTAGATGGATCGGGCGGTGGGTGGCTGCAGGCTGGAGGGAGGGGACACATAAGAAAACGCAATGTGTACCGGGGGTCACATAAGCCAATGCCACGTGTGCCAGGGGTGCAACTAGCACTAGTGCAAATTACTCTGGATATGCAGTGTTTCAAGCTGAAACACTGTACACGCAGACTCCTACCACCATGACCATGTCAAAAAGCAAAAGTGGTCATTTTTATAGTATATAGTACCCCTTTAAGAATGGAGGTTGGGATTTATGAGAGTAAGTTTTATAGGGTAGGGTATGGTAACGAGTTTTGAGAGTTAGATTTAAAGATTATGATTGCACCTTGAGTTATAGGAGTTGTGATTAAGGACAATGCTGTAGATGTTAAGACACAGTATGATGGTAGTTGCTGTGCACAGCATTTGTAGTTGCTAGGTTTAAATTACTTTAGGAGTTTTATATGTGCTCTTCCTAGCTGGGAATGATTATACTCCACTTGCTGTGGGTTGCAATAACAAACGGTTACGTGTGCATTTATCTACCTAAAGTGCTCTCGTTACAGCGGAGTGCACCTACTGTTCTTTTGGTCCTCGGCCTCTAGAGTGACCTCAACTGGTCCAACACTGTCAAATCACTCGCAGCATTCTGTTAATGCGGCAAGCTCAATGTAATGCCACACGTTGCACACATGATGTGACGCAGTAACGAGTGGTAAAAATAAAAAAATGTCACATGTACAATAGTGAATAGCCAATATCACGCTGACAGCATTAGAAGTTCCTATCATCAACATGCGTTTTAATGTATGGGTCAGCAAGCAGTCTTCCCTCGTTGCTCCAGCATTGAAAGACCCTCATTTGCACTCCAGATCGATGCAGATCTAGTTAAGATAGGAAATTCTTTTCCTGAACTACTGTAGCAGAAAGGGGAAGTGTCACGATTTGCAGGATTTGTAACATTATATTAAGTTATGCTATTAAACAAACATTTATTTGTGAGGTTGGAAATAATCAGCATAACTCTATTTAATCTCTTTCTTAGAACTAAGAGCTTGCATCTTGTCTACCGTTAATAATCAAACAATCAAGTTCGGTCTTTTTCTGTCATTGAACATACGAAGTTGAGGAGTATAAATATAATCTACAGACTTTCATTGTTTTAATAAATGTTGTAAATCCCAGAGGGATAGTTCTTCTTTAAAGGGTTACTCCGACTCTTTTGAGTGGGGGGACCTTTCCTGTGTAATATGGTCTATTGGGCATTATGAAGAAAGTCCCCTATCTCTTCGCCCTTAATTTTCAGTAAAAATAGGGAGGAGGGGGGAGAAACGAATTTTACTTATCTGGAATCTAGAACTCTGTGATCCTCCTGGCGCTAACGTCCGTGCCTCCTCTGATGTCACAGGAGTCGTGCGTAGTACAATTGCAGGCCTCTCTTTTTAATGTAGAGTGTATGCAGTCCTAGTGAGTATTACAGGTCAATGAGTGATATAATTCTTCTCCATTTTCAAAAGTATTCTGTATAAAGATGTTGCCATCAGAGGATCTTGCTAAAAAAAAAAAAATTTAATATAAAGATAAAGTAAACATTTTGAAAGCATTGAGACTTTGCAGGTATATTGTTAAGAAATACACTTGGATTTGGTTACTGGACTGGGAATTATGGAAAAATTGCAAACGTTAGATGAAACGGCTACGCTGGAAAAAATCTTCAAATCTCAATATGACTTATCAGGAAGAAATTGCCGCCATGCCAGGATTCTACCACTGTCACTACACGCCGGAATAAATACAAATAGTGTATCTCTTTGTTTTATTAATTTTTTATTAATCTGGAGGACATGCAAACCTTATAATAATGTGGTATTTAATTGTTACATTGTACATGGAGTGTGAAAGTCTCTCCGGGTATTATGTTATCTCGCAGAACGTAGGTCTTCATTAGTTTAGCGCACAGTGTCTGTAGACACTTTGATAAATGGACTCGGCAACTAAATTACAGAGATTCTGTAGCCTCAGTCTCCCGACCTCCAGATAAACCTGGACCTGTGACCCTTTATTGAGAGCGGAGGAAACGGTTGGCTATAAAACAGAAATGGATATAAGAATACCTACCGATAGTTTGATTAGAATGGGAGAACACAAGGGCTATAAAACAATATTGAGTATATATAAAATCCCTCAACCCTTTAGTGGCCGAGTGGTAGGCAATTTATTGGAAGCAACCCGGCAAAAGAGACGATTGATTGATGTCCCTAAGCTACATTTAGGTTTATACACTAAAGTGGGAATTCAAAGTGAATTCTACATTTTAGGTCAAATTAGGCAAACTGGAATATTCCTCTAAGTCATTTATGCTTTCAGATTGTCTATTCTGACCTTAAATTTAAAATTCACTTACAATGATCAGTTTAATAATTAACCCTGCTTGTTTTCACCATTCTAAAAGTTTGCCTACTTCACTGAGAAACCAGGTAATATGTGTGTCCTGTATATTCCCAGTTGGAGGACAAAATGCAGCTAAATCCCATCATCTGGCAGGTATTGCAATTTAGTATGTAGATCTCCCTTGTTAAAATTAGTGTAGGACATTGGAAACAGGCAAATCCCCCTTCTGTTAGGGACTGGATACAGAGGGTGGAAACTGTAAAACAATTGGAAGAAATAACCTATGCCAGTTCCAAAAAGTATACGAAATTCACACGAATTTGGGGACCATGGAACGCCTTCATACGGGACGGAAGCCAGTACCCAATGAATCTTAACACATTTGTTATTACCTGGAGGACACACCTTGGCTCACCTGATTTACCCACAGGAGACCACACTTCAAGGACGTGCAACTAGGCAGTTTCCATAGACACTGCTAGTGTAGATGGAGGTAGATGGATATTGGACAACACAAAAAATATAAGCGCTCCTTATATCAACTCAACCCATGCTGCCTCGATATACATCCAACACTCAACACTACATTTGTAATCTACAACGTATCCACTTTAGAAAACACAATGTATGAGTAACCTCTGAAATGTTTCTAATTCTTGTATATGTTATTCTTTTATATCTGTTATTTTATAATGCAAAACACATGTAATTGTTCGCATATGTGTTTAACTTCATTACCAAATGTCTATTGCAATGTACTGTTCGATTTCCGCAATGTCACACTTTATGTACAAGCAAAGGAAACTCAAAAAGGAAATGAAAAAAATAAATAAAAATTAGTGTAGTACCTACTGATATTGGGGTACTGTGAAGTAGTGCTGGTCTTAACACAATATGGCCATATGGTGTAACTGAATCACCATATTTGTTTGCTAGGATAGGTGCTTTTAAGTAGCCTTGTCAAATTTAACACTGTATTTTTGTGTTTGTATGTGCGCTGTTCTTTTAACTGTATTAGGTACAAAATTTTGGTCAGAGCTGCTCCTGAACCAATTAACATTCAAGGCACAAAGGAGCCATCTTGATAACCTCTTCCCTGGGTACATACAGTGCAGGATGCCTCACAGCTGCTGTCAATGACTTTTCGTGAACCAGGCTGTTGGCTAGAACCCTCTTATGTAGTAATTGGTTGTGGTGGTCATCCTTGTCTGTAATGCAGTTGTGTATCCAGGTATAAAACAGGTCAGCAATAACCTCTGCTGTGTTTCTACTACAAGAAGTGGAGTTCCACAGGCCTCACAATGTAGGGTGAAGGCGAATAAAACATTTATTGGAGATCAAAAAGGACAAAAAAAATGTTTCAGCCTAGAGACTAAAAATAAGGCCTCTAGAAACTTTTTTTTGTCCTTTTTGATCTCCAATAAATGTTTTATTCGCCTTCACCCTACGTTGTGACGCCTGTGGAACTCTACTTGTTGTTGTTCCTGGTGGGCTGCTGACCCCCCTCCACAGAGCTCCTACGGAAAAGTACTTGTATGCAGCACTCCTTTGACTTTATGCAGTGTTTCTACTACAATTTCTGGCATGTACTTCTTCTAGTCCCATTGTTTATTTGGTCATGTGTTGAGCTGCTTGTGAGAGGTTGCTTGTGGGGTTGTGTGTGTGTGTGTGTGTGTGTGTGTGTGTGTGTGTATGTGGATTTACAGTGGTGTTGTTTTTATGGGGACTGTGTGTGTGTTTGCTGTTTGTATTATTTGTGTGAGGGGGAGACTTATTCTGCAGCTCTGTGTATGTCTAGCAGTGTGGGTGGCTTCCTTGGGGTGGAGTGGGGACCGAGCTGGTAAGGTACAGGTCAAGGGCAAGAGCTGCAATAGCTACTGTGAACTGCTCTACTCCAGTGCAGATTCACGTTCACAAGTGCTCGGAGGAAGTTTTCAAAGATCACTCCTCTAAAGGCTGCAATTGAGGATTTCCCCTCAACACTTGCTATCACCCCTACTTGTTTACACTAGCAGATATTTGAAGTCCCACTGGGACTCCTGATAGGCCAGAGCCTGTTTGGCTCTGGTTACCTGGAGTGCCATGCAAAGGCAACTCGAGTGATGTGTATGGCACACTTGCCATAGGTTGCTGACACCTGTTCTAGACTATAGCAGTTTTCACTCTGGGTTTGTTTAAACTCTTTCCAGTGTTGTAGAGGATCTCCATTATCCTGGGTTAGGCAATGCTGCTACAGTTGTAGTTGTCTAGATACTGATAATTATGATGTGGTTGCCCCAACCCATTGAAATGCCACATCAAGAACCGTTGACTTAGGAGAGCCTGACATCTGTCTTTTGGACCTAATTTATTTTTAATTGCTGTTTGAATGATGACCCCTTGATACAACCTACTGGTGGTGGTTAAAAAGGTTACTCCAAGCACCATGACCACTTTAATGATTTGAAGTGGTCATGGTGCCAGGAATCTGTATATGGAGCACTTTACTATTATTTGAATTTATGTATAGCGTGAACTTATTCTGCAGTGCTTTACACTATTATAAGGAGCGGAATTTAACAATAAATGAGACACTTGCAAGATGTTACATGAACAATAGGTTGAAGAGGACCGTTCTCAAATGAGGTTACAGTAAAGGATGAAGCGGTGTGCATACATAGTTTAACCCCTGTGGTGTCAGTGGTGTACGTCCACCTCTGTCGGCGTCATTGGGGCACCATTAACGCCAGCCACCCACGTTCTCCTCTCAGCCTGTCCTCCCACTACATCCAATCCTTGGCAGCTAGGTGGTAGGACATCAGTGGAAGATCAGGCTGAGGGGAGAACCTATCCTCGGCACTGGAACAGAGGTAAGTTTATTTAGAAAGAGTCACACTAATTCTCCAAATAATGTTTCCATAATGTGAACCCAGATCAGTAGGTCAATATGTCCATGAATCGCAGTGAGATGAAATAACATAAATCATGGGTGGGAACTTATCTAGAACGTGTACTGATGTACAGACATTGAAATATTTTTTTGCATTATGCTGGATTTAGGCCGTATCAGTAAACTGCATGTCTCACTGCTCTCCTTGCTCCCGAGATGCCCAGTGGAATGCCTTTTTGATATGAGTCCTAACATCTGGTTTTAAATTGTATATCGTCATCATTGTGTGACCATTGTTTGTTTAAAGCAGATTGTAATGAATGTCTCAGAAGAAAGGAGTGTAATGTAGCAATCACTGGTGTGTGTTTGCACAGATAAGAGAATTGCCTTCTAAATAGAAAAAAAGGATGTAGCTTGTATAAATGAATTCTGTCATTTAGATCCTATCATTTGGTGGACCCACTGGTAGACAAAGCAAGTAATCAGTATATTTGTAGCTCAGCAACATGACTTTCGACCAACAAAAAAGAAGTTTAACTGGACAGTGACAATGTTTTTATTAGACGCACAGTGATGAAACCGTTCTATAAATGTATCCTCTGTTTGGAAAGCTAGGCCTCTCTCCCTCCCTTTTCACACAGCGCGGTATTACACTCTGTATAACAACTGGTAGGGAAGCCCAAGCTCCTCCCTCTGCCTGATGCAGATAGCAAATCTCCCAAGTGTCCCTATTTAGCAAGGATAGTCCCTATTATAGGCCTAAACCCCTCAGTCCCTCTTTTCTCTTCTAATGTTCCTCTGTTCTATCCCAATGTTCCTCTTTTCCAGGTGCTCCATATAATTGGTGTGTATAACAGAGCTCCACAGAAATAATACTCACAGTAATAATGCCTTTAAACTACAATTAACATGTTTAAAATTCAGTCTGTGTTAATAAGATACATTGTTATTGTTCTAAATTACATGGTCGTTCTATAAATTGATATTAATAAGTACTTTTTCAGAACAGCCCTGGCCCTGAGCCCACCCTTGCTCACACCTCTAAAATTAATATGTGCCTCTTTGTCCATTTGAAATCCTGGTAGGTATGAGATAGCTTGTATTGTAGGAGAGATGCTTTCTAACAATCACTAGTTACCATGTTGATCAATTTCTACAATTCTTTTATGGCGAAGATTTTTAACCCCGTGTCATTTTAGTGAGTCCCTTATGGTAGGATCAGATTCTTTTCATGAGCTGCCAGTCAATATGATACGTGATAAGTGCCTAGTTAATATTGGTGGATCTTTACTTATGCATATGTATGGATATATCTAGTGTTTGTACCTACGTTATAAAATCTTCGAAGTGATCAATTTGCGGCTAAGTCACGGTGGATGTGTTGGGGATGCGTAGACATGAGCTTTGTAGTTGCTTTGTTGCTAACTAGTTCTGTGTGAATCCTCTAAATCTGTGAGTAAATGAATATTTAATGCTTTGTGACAATGTGACAGTTTATATTCTATCCTTTGATTCCATATCTTCCCCATCTTTGGGGGGAAGGAAGAAGTGTTAGTCATGAGCAAATAAAGAAGTGGGGATAGTGAAAGAGGATAGAGAAAGGAACGAATAAGTAGTACTGTTTTTAGGTAGTCCTATGGTGAGTAGACAGACCTGCATTCTGCTTCCTTACCAACCTTTACATGTCAGAAACTCTGCAATTCCCTTTACATCAGTCAAGGTCATTATTAAAGGGACACTATAGTCACCCAAATAACATCATCTCATTGAAATGGTCTGGGTGCAGTGTCCCAGTAACACTTAGTCCTGCAATGTAAATCATTGCCGTTTTTGAGAAACAGCAATAATTACATTGCAGGACTAAGACTGCCTCTAGTTGCTGTCAATCAGGCAGCCATTAGAGGCATTTCCTGGTTGCTAACAGACTTTTGGTCGCCCAACTGACGCTCTGTATGAGCATCCAGCATTATTAAAATCCCCATAGGAAGGCATTGAAGCAATGCAGTATCAGCACTCACCACACATGCGTGCTAGCCCCTCCCTGCTGTTGGATGACGTCGGAGGAAAGGAATGTGACCCAGCACCAAGGGACATTGGCACTGGAATCGGGTAAATGACTAAAGGGTTTGTCATCCCTTTAACTGGCGGGGAGATGGGAAACCCGAGGGCACTATAGTGTTAGGAATGCAGATTTGTATTGCTAACACTATAGTATCCCTTTAAAAACAAACCACAGGTAGAGAAGTTTCTATGTGTAAATGGTAACTCGATGGGTTTGTAGAAACAAAACAAACTGTAAGTAAAATGATTCAGGTTCCATTTCATCCTTTATAATATAGCAGACTGGATAAATCCCAGGAGTCTAACTTGTTGCTGCTGGGTTTAGCATTTTTGGAGTATGTAATACGGCTCTTTATAGATTTACCCATTATCTGCTCCTAAAAGTGTCTAGCATCTAAATTATACATACATTTATCCAAGACTGATTAAATCGAAGACTATATAAAAAGAAAAAGAAGCACATTATAAAGTTTCTATAGACTAAATTCTTTAATGGGCAAAATTTATCACTGCGATTTCTTTGTGTGTTTTATCTCAAAATGTTATTACAATAGAGGGAACCTACTACAGTGTGCGATCTGCGAATTAAAACGACTCAGAGTGAAATGTTATTGATTATGGTTTAGCTTGCAATGGTTGCAAATATACCACTTTTCATGTATTGATTTTCAGCCCATAATAAGTGCATAATTTGACTGAGTTTGCCATTCTATTTCAGGCTAAAATAAATGTCGCCTTTAATTTGAAGCAATTGTTCGGCAGCTGCTGCAGAGTCCACTCTGGACTGCCAGGCTGCTAAGAATGTTAACCATTTCTGTACTGGGAATGTTAAGATCTGTTTACCATTTTAACCAATAAAGATTGTATGACGTGTGTAACAATATGAGAACACCACTTTTATTGCTGCAAGGGAGTCAGTTAATATTTGTGGTAATCAACATCCTGTTCTTGTGAAAATAAATGTTTGATGATAAATAAATCCAAATTTAATTTTGTATTTATAAATTGTTTGCATGTAGCATCATTCAGAAGCCCATGGAGACGGTAAATAAACTGCCTGATTTCAAGCAGTAAGTTAAGGCGGTTGAATGCCTTTAGAAGATTGCCTTTAAAGAAACAATCAAAGCACACTGTAGTGGTTATGGTGCCAAGAGTGCCCCAGCACCCCACAAATGTAAGTAGTCAAGCTGTTTTTGAATGGTTTGATGTCTTACCTGCCAAGTGCCAAGCTAAGCATAGTGATCACATGACACTCTTAGCCATGTAAGTAGTCCTGTACTGCAGGCAGGGTTTCACTCAGGAGAGTTAATGAAAGCTCCAAATCAGACCCCAGGAAGAAGATACACTGTTACTAAATGGTTTGACTAGTTACATTGGAAGGGGGCCAGGACATAACTACTAAAGGGGGCATCATAACTACTAAAGTGCTCTGTAGTAGTTATGATCTTTGAAAAGTTCTTCTAAATAAGGATGTTTTAAATTGTCCCTTAAAATAAAGTCCAATACTTTTGTCATATTAACTTGCCTTAAGGACCACTATAGTTTTCCTGGCACTATAGTGCCCTGAGGGTGCCCCCACCCTCAGGGTCCCCCTCCCACCTGGCTCTGGGGAGAGGAAAGGGGTTAAAACTTACCTTTTTTCAAGCGCTGGGCGGGGAGCTCTCCTCTTCCGATCCTCCTCCTCTCCTCTCCTCCTCTTCGGCTGAATGCGCATGCGCGGCAGGAGCTGCGCGCGCATTCAGCCAGCCTCATAGGAAAGCATTCATAATGCTTTCCTATGGACACTTGCATCTTCTCACTGTGATTTTCACAGTGAGAATCACGCAAACGCCTCTAGCGGCTGTCAATGAGACAGCCACTAGAGGCTTTAGAGGCTGGATTAACCTATTTATAAACATAGCAGTTTCTCTGAAACCGCTATGTTTATAAAAAAAAAAGGGTTAACCCTAGCTGGCCCAGGCACCCAGACCACTTCATTAAGCTGAAGTGGTCTGGGTGCCTATAGTGGTCCTTTAAGAAATAGATGCTGCATTAAAACACACCCCGGTATGGTAAGGGTTGTGTGGTAAGAGAGGAATTAAAACTAAGGGCGATGCAGGAGGTATCGGCCTGCAAGTTTCTGTGGACCCTAACATGGATAGTAACATACGGTACTTATTCAATCCAGTGCCTCAATGAAAATTTTGTGGGTCACCGTCAACATTATCCTGACGGCAGATACTGCTATCTTTAACCCCTTAAGGACCAAACTTCTGGAATAAAAGGGAATCATGACATGTCACACATGTCATGTGTCCTTAAGGGGTTAAGCCCAGTTACCTAAAGTGCCAAAGCACCCCATAACCCTAAGGCCCCGTAAAGGTGCAATGTTGGGCTCACTGCACCACCTCACGTATCCCTTATAATAAAGCATCTGTTTTGCCCGCAACTTTGTGACACTGCTCTTACGCCACAGCCGTGGCAATATTGCATTACCCTTCTCAACAGCAAGCTGGTTTTTTTAATGGCGGCATTTTATAAAGTGAGTCGAAAGCAGGTGGATAGCAAGTGTAGCAGAAGCCTAAAGCCAATCCTAAAAAGTACAAAAAGATTAACCTGCAGAATTGTATCAACCAGTTTGGGAGAACAGTGACGGAGCACTGCAACCTGTTAGACCGAAGTTGAAATAGTATCTGATGGCCACTTCCATGCATTGCTAGTATGCAGCCCGATTTAGATTACATGGAAAAAGTTCACAGATCTAAAGCACGCTGATTGTGTTTAAAAGTCTGTCTCCAATCACTTTCCATATTAAATTACAGGATCTGTCTCTAGTTCAAGAATTCTGGTTTTGCTTACCTTGGGAGAATCATGTATCCAGTGATCTCTGGGTCCAGAATGACATGGCGGCAGACATAAATATTTTATTGAATTCATTAGACTCCCTCTCTATCCCCGAGTTGTGCTTTTTTTTTATATGTTTAATTATTTTTATTTTTTTTAATTAACCTAATGGTAATCTTTCATCATAACGGTTCGTATTGATTTATGAACTGTCCATGATAGTACGATATAGATTATATTGCGTTAGTACATTATTATATTATAGATATATATTACCCTCTCTGGTTTTGCTGCCGTCAGCAGGGATATGCCAGTGATTCCTCTGTGGTCGATTTTGCTTGTTCCCACACTTTAACCCCATAATATCTCATGTGAATGTAAGATAGGCAAAGTATAGCAGTAACTTGTCCTTGGCTCATGAAGTATAGGTTTATCCGAATTACTGTTTGTATGTGACTGCCAGTGCAGCGTGTATGTGCAGGTGTGTGCGTGTGCGTGTGTGGGATGGGAGACTTTATTGTAGCAACTGAGAGGGTTATTCAAAGTGATTTCAGGAGGAATTTTAAATTTTAGGTAATTTCCAGTGGGTGAATTGGAAAAAACCTGCTAGTCAGCTGTATTTCCAGTTTAGATATTTTTGCCTAAATTTTGAAATTTCCTTTAAATTCCAAACCATTCCAACTATAGTCACTAACCGGGCCGGATTAACATAGGGGCTCATGAAGCTGAAGCTCCGGGTTCATGCCTATAAAATAGAACCATTGATTCAAAAATATTTTTTTTCTACTACTTTTCAAATGCTCTTGCTTTGTGCAGAGGGAATGAAGTATGGGGACTTAGAAAAGATGTACAGGAATAAAACCTGTGTGGACTGGCAGTCTACAAATTAATTATGGTAAAGCTAACTTTGCACACTGCTCTTGTTGCCCTGGTCTCTCTAAGACTGTGGCATGTCCTCTTTCTTCTACACTCACTACATCCACCTTTTCTTTGCCCCAGACAGAATATCAGGATCTTCTGCATGCTAGTAAGTAGGGAAGGAGTGGACAAGTGAGTGCTGCGGAGTGAGCACATTATTAGACACGTTCAAGCCAAGCAAAGGGTGCTGAAACAGCGCTGTCTGCATAGTCCACAGTTAGTTCGCCGGCTTGCATGATTGGCAGGTAGCCTAGAATTCATTTACACCAGATTTACATTCTAGTTCTTCGGACAGACCTGCACACCTCTCTGGGCAGTAGTGGCGTCTCCAGGATTCATATTTAGGGGGGGCACATAAGGAGCCAGGGACAAATTTAGGGGGGCACTTATAAAACGTGTATATATGTGTGTGTGTGTGTGTGTATGTATATATGTATACACACATGCATACACAGGGCTCAACAAATGCCAGGCGCCAGGTCGCCTAGATATTTCGGCCTGGCGCCTGGCATTTGTCAGCCCTTTACTAAGCCGCGCAGGAAACATTAAAGCAGGCCGCTGCGGGAAGCATGGTGAGGGAGCAGTAACCTTCCTGCAGTTCCTCTCTGCTCCCGTGTGCTCTGTTTATTGACATGACGTCACTCCGGCCCTAACATCACTACAGAGAGCGCGCAGAGGAGCGGCGAGAAACTGCAGGAAGATTGAGAGGAGACACACTGGGCACCAGGGAAAGATCCATTCAGCTCTCCCAAAGGTAGAGGCTGGGTAGATTTAAACTAAAATAAAAATAGCAATTTGTGAGTGTGTGAGAAAATGTGTGTCTTTATTCTGTGTGTCTCAGTCAGAGAGTGTGTGCCTGTCACTGTATGAAATGCTATACAATGCTCTGCCACTTCTATCTAGATACTTTGCAGTGCTCTGCCACTTCGATCTAGATACTTTGCAATGCTCTGGCACTTCTCTCTAAATACTTTGCAATGCTCTGCCACTTCTATATAGATACTGTGCACTGCTCTGCCACTTCTATCTAGATATTATGCAGTGCTCTGCCACTTCTATATAGATACTGTGCAGTGCTCTGCCACTTCTATCTAGATATTATGCAGTGCTCTGCCACTTCTATATAGATACTGTGCACTGCTCTGCCACTTCTATCTAGATATTATGCAGTGCTCTGCCACTTCTATCTAGATATTATGCAGTGCTCTGCCACTTCTATCTAGATACTTTGCAGTGCTCTTCCACTTCTATCTAGATATTATGCAGTGCTCTGCCACTTTTATCTAGATACTGTGCAGTGCTCTGCCATTTCTATCTAGATACTGTGCAGTGTTCTGCCACTTCTATCTAGATATTATGCAGTGCTCTGCCACTTTTATCTAGATACTGTGCAGTGCTCTGCCATTTCTATCTAGATATTATGCAGTGCTCTGCCACTTCTATCTAGATATTATGCAGTGCTCTGCCACTTTTATCTAGATACTTTGCAGTGCTCTGCCACTTCTATCTAGATATTATGCAGTGCTCTGCCACTTTTATCTAGATACTGTGCAGTGCTCTGCCATCTCTATCTAGATACTGTGCAGTGCTCTGCCACTTCTATCTAGATACTGTGCAGTGCTCTGCCATTTCTATCTAGATATTATGCAGTGCTCTGCCACTTTTATCTATATACTGTGCAGTGCTCTGCCATTTTTATCTAGATACTGTGCAAATCTCTGCCACTTCTATATAGATACTGTGCAGTGCTCTGCCATTTCTATCTAGATACTGTGCAGTGCTCTGCCACTTCCATCTAGATACTGTGCAATGCTCTGCCACTTCTATCTAGAGACTGTGCAGTGCTCTGCTACTTCTATCTAGATATTATGCAGTGCTCTGCAAATTCTATCTAGATACTGTGCAGTGCTCTGCAAATTCTGTCTAGATACTGTGCAGTGCTCTGCCATTTCTATCTAGATATTATGCAGTGCTCTGCCACTTCTATCTAGATACTTTGCAGTGCTCTGCCACTTCTATCTAGATATTATGCAGGGCTCTGCCACTTTTATCTAGATACTGTGCAGTGCTCTGCCATTTTTATCTAGATACTGTGCAGTGCTCTGACACTTCTATCTAGATACTGTGCAGTGCTCTGCCACTTCCATCTAGATATTGTGCAATGCTCTGCCACTTCTATCTAGATACTGTGCAGTGCTCTGCCACTTTTATCTAGATACTGTGCAGTGCTCTGCCACTTTTATCTAGATACTGTGCAGTGTTCTGCAACTTCTATCTAGATACTGTGCACTGCTCTGCAACTTCTATCTAGATACTGTGCAGTGTTCTGCAACTTCTATCTAGATACTGTGCACTGCTCTGCGACTTCTATCTAGATACTGTGCAGTGCTCTGCCATTTCTATCTAGATATTATGCAGTGCTCTGCCATTTCTATCTAGACATTATGCAGTGCTCTGCCATTTCTATCTAGATATTATGCAGTGCTCTGCCACTTTTATCTAGACATTATGCAGTGCTCTGCCACTTCTATCTAGATATTATGGAGTGCTCTGCCACTTTTATCTAGATACTGTGCAGTGCTCTGCCATTTTTATCTAGATACTGTGCAGTGCTCTGCCACTTCTATCTAGATACTGTGCGCTGCTCTGCCACTTCTATCTAGATACTGTGCAGTGCTCTGCTACTTCTATCTAGATACTGTGCAGTGCTCTGCTACTTCTATCTAGATACTGTGCAGTGCTCTGCCATTTCCATCTAGATACTGTGCAATGCTCTGCCACTTCTATCTAGATTCTGTGCACTGCTCTGCCACTTCTATCTAGATACTGTGCAGTGCTCTGCCACTTTTATGTAGATATTTTGTCGTACTCTACAATTTATGCATTATTCTCTTTTGTGTGTTATCCTCCACTTAACCCCAAGCAAGGCTTTTAGTTGTCTTTTCCCTGTTATTGATTTTATATCTAGAAGGCCCAGGTCTTCCCCTAGTCTCTTTACCAACATGCTGCTACCTCACGTTTACTGTGTGTATATCCCTATCAAATCACACCATTCTTTTTTTAATTCCCTCTTTAACTCCTGTATTTCTCTCTTTTGAAGCATCCTCCCCACTTTGGTCTCTTCCCTCCTGTTAATTCTCCTGTGCTCATTCGGGTGCATTAAGGACAGGCCCTGGGAGATTGTAAATCTCTAATAAGCTTATCTCCTCCTTCCCTCTCTGGACCACCTGCTCTCCTAGGGGCTTCAGTAAAAGCCACAGCGCAGTATACAGAAGGTCATGACACCAGGAGACTGTCTCTCCGCTTTGCAAAAGCTTGTTCCTGGGCGTAACAAGTGATCTGGTACTTGCAGGGGTTCTGTAAGATATCTTTTTTGTTGTTTGTTTATATCTCTCTTTACCTACTGAATGTTTTCGACTTCGGACACTTTCTGTACAGAGCCGGTGCTATGGATGTACCAAGCGCTCTTAAATTAGATGTTTAATTCTCTGCGTAGAAACACAATCTGTCACTTTAGTGACTGAATAGAGATCATGCGGGTATACATTGTATCCCTGCCATTAATACATAAAGCATTAGACAGCAGCTCACATAAAATGTGGATTATTGAAGTATGTTAATATGACCATGTTGTCATTGGGGAAAATACAAACCTACCCCTACATGTTTCATGCCTGCTGACTTAATCTGTCTTTCAAAAGTGTTTTTCACATGTACCTTCCATCTGCCACAGATACATAAATCGCTACCGAATCTGTTGGGCGCTATATAAATGGCGATAATAATAATACTACATACATGGAGCATCTCTGATGCTGTCATCAAAACATTGTGGATCTTCCTAACATTATCTTTCCCACTGTAAGATATCTTCAGGCTATGTCCCTCTTGATTAATGGAGTAGTGGGGGTTACAGGCCGCTGGGAGGCGAGTGCGTGATCACTACTGCTGTAGTCAGTGATTGAGAGGTTACAGGACACTGGGAGGCAGATATATGATCACTACTCCTGCAGACAGTGTGTACCCGTGCCATGCATGTGGCTGTCCCTTCTGCAGACTGCCTGTCAAGACGTGTTTTTGTCATGTTGGCGAGGGTGATGGTTCTGTCAAGCGCAGGGAGACGTCCTTCTGTCTCATGTCCCTCTCAATGACCCATCATGTATTGAACACGGATCTGAACATACACAAGCACGCACATTAAATTATAATCATTCTGAAGGGCAAATCTATTGTCATCTTATGTGTGTGTGTGTGTGTGTGTGTGTCATTCTGCATCTTTTGTGTCCTTTAATCCTTTGTTCTACTTTCTTCTTCTCTATGTGTCTTATACCATAGTCTTTATCATTGATGTCTTACTCCTTGTTTCTTTGGGGAGTTTTTGTCCCATTGTCTATTTATCACCCACCAGATTCCTGTTTTTAATCAATTGTTCTGCAAAACGATCCATATTCAAGGACTGCCCCCCTTTTTCTTTTTACCTCCCCCTTTATACTTTACCTCCTCTGATAAATCTTACCTCTGATCAACAATTTTTTTTTTATTCTGTTTATTCAAATACTTATTTCTTTCAGTCTACACATCGCTTGCTCTTAGTCCGATATGTACGTCGCCTTCACAGTTATTCACTGAAATTTTAATTGTTTAGAATTGAGTACAAATTGTTAATTTTATTAGGAAAAAGAGTTGGAGTTTGTCCACTTTACTTATTTTGGCCTTAAATTTAAATTCCTGGCAATTTCCCATCCAGTTAAAAAACAATAATGATTTTCCGACCTAAGCCCTTTAGATATCGGGATATATAATGAAAGTATAATACTAACCTTCCATTGCACTATTCTGACTTTCTGCACAAATAAAGCATAGAGAACGCTATTAGATGTGCATATTGGGGGGCAGAGCTTTAGTTAGGAGACATGGGCTAGACATTCCTAACATGAACCTGCCAAAGCCCCAGTAATACATTACAAAATGTTTTTTGGGGGGTATTTCAATAAGGTAATTTCCATTTAAACACATTATAACAGTGAAAATGTTTGCTAGGCTTGCTGTATGGAGAAGTGGTCTTGAGGAGTCGGTTTGAATGTTAATAATGGTTACATCTTCATTTATCCACTTGTTGGGCAAGGTACGTTTCTACGTGCGTATTATTTGGTGGATCATCTTCAAGTTTCGCTATGCCGAATTTTCCGTCTATTATAACCCAGAGGATATTCTTTGATTCCCGGAACAATCTGCCCATTATGCATTTACAGATCCCTTCATCCTCTCAGTACATATACAGATATTTCCACGCTCTATAATCCTCTCTTCGCCCCTGAGCGGGAGGGTGAGGGAGGGACCACAGGGGATGCGTGCCAGGAGATGTTGGAGGCTTCGCTAAAAGGGATTATCTGAAAGAGTGTCAGAAATCCGACCGCACTGGAGTTAGGATGTGAGCAAGGCTAATGCCCCTTACCAAGGGCTACAGCATGTGGATGCTCAATACCACTTGTCTGCAAAGCCTCTCACGCAGGGCTATTCAAAGCAAATTTCACATTTAAAATTAAAATAGCCAAACGTGGTAAAACATTTGACTTTGACCTTAAATTTGAAATTCACTTTGAATTCTCACTTTCGTGAATAATCCAGACTGAATCTTTGGCTTTCTTTATTTTTTTCCTAAACCGGCACCGGAATGTGGAGAATAATTAGACTTTTTTTTAAAAAATAGCCAAATGGTAAAAAATAAATAATTTTTTTTAAATCTGCAATTCAGCTATTTTTTATTATTTTTTTAAGTCCAGATATTATTAAAAAATTCCTTTTTAAATTGAAATTCTTGTTGAATATTTCCCTCAGTTACACAGCTCTCTCCCAGAGAGCTGACAAATTTAATGTATATTGGATTTTGCATTTTACATTGGGGGTACTAAACTAACCATTGAATTGTACCAAATTTAAAACTGAATTGCAATAATTAGGCCAAAGTAGCTGATATTTCTCTATAGTCCCAGTTTGGCTATTTTAGCCTTAATTTTGCAGATTGTTGTTTTTTTATTCACTATATGTCTCTGTTTAGTGAATAAGCATCTGTGTGATCGGCATCACAGAGGAGCCTTTGAGGACTGGGTTGTCTGAGCTGCTCACGGGGTAATGCATGCGCAGATTTACCCCACCATGTGAACTGAAACATATTCATAGTCCATTTACTGTAACACGATAAGAGAAGCAGATCATAAAAACCATCAGAAATTTAAGGGTAAATGGAGAGGGGAAATGGGTGAGATCCAGAAAGAATGCCTTAAATTTCTTAGGAATGATATCTGACATATTTAAAGGATAGGCTATGTTTTTCCTGGATACATATTAATCTTTCAGCTTTTGAGCAGTAGTGCTGCCCTATAGTATGCATCATTCATGTGCTGCAACTGGAAAAACACTCGTGAGAAATTGCAGACAATTCACATTTTACTGAGTAACCCAAGAGCTGAAATTCTCAACTCAAAAGCAAAGTAATATAATCCCTCAACAAATGTGTGTTATGCAACTGTTGTTACAAAAGCAAAATAATACCAAAAAAAGTCACTTACCTGTTAAATGATTTCATTTTAATTGAACATTAAAGGGACACTATAGTCACCTGAACAACTTTAGCTTAATGAAGCAGTTTTGGTGTATAGAACATGCCCCTGCAGCCTCACTGCTCAATCCTATGCCATTTAGGAGTTAAATCCCTTTTGTTTATGAACCCTAGTCACACCTCCCTGCATGTGACTTGCACAGCCTTCCATAAACACTTCCTGTAAAGAGAGCCCTATTTAGGCTTTCTTTATTGCAAGTTCTGTTTAATTAAGATTTTCTTATCCCCTGCTATGTTAATAGCTTGCTAGACCCTGCAAGAGCCTCCTGTATGTGATTAAAGTTCATTTTAGCCAGATGTACAATCAGGATCTGGTATTTTCCGTAAAGATAAGATGATAAATTTAGACATACAGTTACAAGTGGTGGTGCATGCATTGTCTAAACGGACTTTCTCACCTAAAGGAATGGAGCCGGAATACACAGAAAGTAAAAGTGCAATGTATCCACAAGGAATGCATTCTGTATCTAACAAAATGTGTTACTTATATATTCTGCGACCTATTCTGTGGCTGGAGAGTGACAAAGTGCTGTAGGATTAAATGAGACAATGAAAGGACACACTGTGTAAGGGGAGATGGGTAAACTGTGGCAGAGACCAGGTTTGGGAATGCATTTTTAGGGATATTTAAAAAGGCATCATGGGTAAATGTCTGGCCTATAGGGTATCCTGGGAGAGTTTCAGTATCTAGCATCTAAATTTTAATAGCGCAGAAAGGGCTATGAGCTCCACCCAGTGATATTTTTTAAACCGTTTGGGAGCAGTTTTAGAAAAAAACTTGTCACTCCTATCGCCCATCATCCACCCGTTCACCAGTACCGTTTCTAGTATGTAATCAAAACATTTGAGTTAACGATGACACTTTATTTCCAATCTGATTGGCTAAGAGTGAGCCATACAATGCAAAACAACTTGAGAAAAAAAATGTACAGGATAATAACCTCTTTGGACAGTAGCCCATCCACTTATCTGTAGTGGCTATGGTGCTTTGACTGCCCCTCCAAGCACTTGCTAAAATGAGGTGGTGAAAAGCAAGCCTCAGATTGGACCAGTCCTCTTAAAATCTAATCTTAAATATCTTTCAATTTAGATTAAGGTTTAAAAAGCAGGATGGTGTGATAGTAGAGTGGGTTGCAAGAATTGACTTAGGAAATTATGAGTGAATGAACAAAAATTATGGTGGGTAACTGTGTGTGTAAGATATGGGCAAATTCAAACAGTATATTTTGAGGATTTTTGATTTGCCGAGCAGCTGTTTGGAAACAATGAACAGTAGGGGAGAATTCATACTGATGCCAAGGCAGGTAGCTTGAGGGATAGCTTTAATGGTTCTACCATGGACTGACATTAAGGGGAAACTGGCATAGAATGAATATTGCTTGAAGGAGGAAACAAGTTCTGTTATGTAGAGAACACATTTTGAGAATTGTGTCGATATCTATATTCAGACAAAGAAATAGTAATGTCTTACATTCCAAAACGCAAGGAGCAAAATCACAGGACAACTGCTACATGACTATATGTAGGAGAAGGTTCTGAAATCCAGAGGATGCTTATCTGATGTCCCATTGTGGCAGTATAAAGTGAATATAGAATGTTACGTTAAACACGTTACCTTGGGAACCCCTAATATAATGGAAGATATCTAGGGATAGCCAATACAATCCTGGTGATGAACTTAGGTTTAAGACCCTTTGAATTCAAATTTGCAAACACGTCTAGTGCACTAACCCTCTGCTATCATTTTGTATTGGCGGAGAGTGCTGCAATATGAACGAGAGCCTTGCATACGGAGCACTGCAGAGCTTACGGCAGTGCCAATGTCAGCTACTGGTCAGGAACCTAGTCCTGTTTGGCAGTTTCAACATTAAGCATCTGTGTCTGAACAGATGGCATTCTGAGAGCATGGGCATCATCACGAGTGATAAAAAGAGGTGGGGGGAAGGCTATGGGGAGGGGGAGAACGAGGTGCAGAGGGAGGGTGAGTGAACAGTAAAGGGATGCAGTATGGCTTCCCCCTGGTTTCTGCCGCAGTGGGAGTTTCCTGTTGGCATGGACTAGCAGTGAGTTTGTAACGCTCTACGGAAGTGAGCGCAAGGTGTGGAATTTGATGCCGAAATGGATTGTACTGATAAAACCTCAGATATTACTTTCCCTTGTGTATTATTCACAAGCTGGTGACAGGTGGCCTGTACCTGTGAAACCGATCCTTGTGTCATACGGAGACACTGATCCTCCCGTCACGAGGTCTCTCCTCTATAATTTATACCCAAACTCGTGTCCTTTTCACATATTCAGATACCTGACTAACCGAGAGAAGATGCATCCATAAAGTTATATTGATACACAAAGCCACAGTGTTTATGTGTAAAAGCTACATTATGTATAAACTAAATGGTTTTAATATTAATACAAATAATTAAATTCAAATAGCTTATCTAACATCTCCACTTCTAGATGTGGATACTCAAAAAATGTGTCAGCTTGAGGTGTATGTCTATGTATATTAATAGGACATAATTATTTAATAACACAGATCTTTCTTTAAGCTGAATAAATATTAAAATGTAGGAGGCATTTTCAACTTTTCACCAGATATATATAATTTAATTAATTCATATGAGTTATTAAATATGTCAATTACATTTTCGTTCGTTTGAGAACCTGTGACCCATTGAATGTATCCTTTTTATGCCCTCTATAGCATCTCTTTCCGGGTCGCCTCCTACTCAATGCATTTTCCCATATTATCTAGATAAATTTCCCTCATACTTTAGTTTCTATGGTATTCTGAGTTCCTCACAGCCTATTCTTCCCCTTTTTCCCCCACTTAGACCTTTATACTAGACTTGAACAAAAATTAGTTTTGGCCGGTTCGTCCGAATCAAACTCCTTTTAATCCACACGTGAATTAATCATTTTGTTCCAGTTTTAACTGTGGAGTTTTATTGACCGAATAAAACTCCACAGGTAACTCCTGGACAAAATGATTTGTTCGGGCATGGATTAGAAGGATTTTTATTTGGGCAAGCCAGCCGAAACAAAATGATTGCACAAATCTATTTATGCCCTTTTCCTTTTTTCGTTTAATATTACTGTCTTCTCGACTATCAATTGTATTGCACCTGAGCGTCTCTTTTGGTGACACAGTATCAACTTATAAATGTCCATGTAATGAATGTTGCCTCCAGGCTTATTTTTCTCTCCCGTTGCTCCTCTAGCACATCACCCCTCTGTCAGTCATTACATTGGCTCCCTGAGCCTTCAATTCAGTCCTGTGGATGGAATTCAAAATATTAACTCTTACCTGCAAAGCTCTCAACAACTAAACCCCATGTTTTTTTCTTCACTAATTCAGAGGTAAACACCCCTTCACGGTTGCTCCCATCTACCGGTGACTTTCTCCTGTATGTTGCTCGTACCCATATTGCTAATTTGCAATTTAAAATATTCTCGTGGTCTGCTCCATTCCTATAGAACAGCCTGCTTTTTCAGAATAGCCTATGGCCTCCCAGGGTCATTACTCTCTCAGTTTCATTAGTGGTCCATTCTCAACTCCACTCTCACCTTCCAGTTTTGCTATTTTCTCACCTGTCACTTGGTTCCTATCTATCATACTCCCATTACCATTGTGTTTTTTTTTTTTTATTCTCCACCTTTTAGATTGTAAGTTCATATGTCCAGGGTCCTCATCAGTCTATGGCTCCTGTCAATATCTTTAATAGTAGGTATAATTTCTTGTGAAAGTCCCTTTAATAAAAATGTAAAGCACTGCGGAATCTGTTGGCACTTTATAAATGCTGATAATATACTTACCCCTGCTGCACTTCCATATCCAGGACAACTTTATTGCCCGATGATGTCCCAGTTGCACCCAAACACACCTGTGACCGTTCCACTTTTGACAGTTTAAAATTAAATTTTCCATATCTTTGTGTGACCCTGAGATCTGACAAGGAAATGGAATCTTTGCCAAAATTGACTATGGAAAAAGTTCAGTGTCTCCATGCAGAGTGTGGCACAGGAAGCCCCTCTAGTGGCTTCACACTACCAGTGTGACTGCCACTGATGTTGTCTCTAGGGAGCAATGTAAACATTGCCTTTTTCCTTAAAAAGGCAGTGTTTACATGAAAATGCTTGCAGGGACTGATTATACTCATCAGAAAAACTACATTAAGATGACGTTGTTCTAGAGCAGGGGTAGGCAACCTACGGCACTAGTGCCATGCATGGCACTCAAGGTGTCTTTGCACGGCACTCAAGGCTGCTAGAGCCAAACAGGCTCTGGCCTATCAGGAGTCCCAGTAAAAACTTCAGATATCTGCTAATATGAAAAGGTGGTGAAGGACAATCCTCAATTTATGCATTGCAGCATATAGAGTAAGTGATCTCAGATCACTTCCTCCCAGCACTTGTGAATGGGAATCCACACTGTGGTAGAGCAGCCCACATCGGATATTGCAGCTCCTGTTCTTGACCTGTACCTGCCCAGGCTGGTCCCCACTGGAACCTAGGGAAGCCACCAACACTACTAGATATACACAGAAATGCACAATAACCCTCCCCTCATACAAATAATACGAACAGCCCACAAATAAACATACACACAATCTGCACAAACGCAACACCAGTAACAATCCACATACATGCACCCAACCACACATGCAGCCTCTCACATGCAATACCCTAAACATCCCCACACATACACACACTACCAAACACACAATGTGACATATCCATCCACACACACAATTCCACAAACAGCCCCAATACACAGCCCACATTCATATGTATCATACACAATACCATAAACTACTCATGAACATATACAATATAATAGCTCATGTACGCACAAATACAAGGATACAAAACAATTACAGTAAAAATAACACAAGCAGAATACTGCAGCATACACACCTCAATTTTTAAAAATAGGACCGGCACGCTACGGGACATCACAATCCTATGTCGGCACAGTGCTGCTAAAAGGTTGCCTACCCCTGTTCTAGAGACTATAGTGTCCATTTAACCCTTCAAGGCAAACATTGCTGTTTTACCTTGAATGGTTAAAAGGGCAGGACCACTGCACCGAGACCACTTCATTGAGATCAAGTGGCTTGGGTGACTTTTGTGGCTTTTTAATTCACACAACTTTCTACTCATTCTCCTCACTTAAAGGGACACTATAGTCACCAGAACAACTACAGCTTATTAAATTTGTTCTGGTGTGTAGAATAATTACCTTCATGCTTTTTTCTGTAAACACTGTCTTTTCAGAGAAAATGCAGTGTTTACATTACAGCCTAGTGAAAACTCCACTGGCCACTCCTCAGATGTCTGTTAGAGATCCTTCCTGGGTCATGGCTGCCTAAAATGCATCCAAACATTCGGTGTCTCCACCCTCTGCATGCAGACACTGAACTTTCCTCATAGAGATTCATTGATTCAATTCAACTCTATGAGGAGATGCTGATGGCCAGGGCTGTGTTTGAATTGTGCTGTCACTCCCCCTGATCTGCCTCCTTGTCAGTCTCAACCAATTCTATGGGGAAGCATTGTGATTGGATCAGGCTACCACTTCTGCTGATGTCAGCAGGCAGTGGGCAGGTCTGAATAAAACCGTCACAAAGCATGCAGCTGCAGACTTGAATACAAGTAAGATTTACTATATTTAGGGAGGCATGAGGGGACCAGGGTGGCAAGATGGTGGTTTTAACCCTATAGGGTCAGGAATACATGTTTGTGTTCCTGACCCCATAATGCTCCTTTAAGATCTTGATATTCCTTACTTTCCCATTTTCTCTATTTTTTATTATTATTTATTTATTTGTTGTGGAGTTATTCATATACCAATAACTATGGACAAACAACAAGGGAACAGCTGAATTGGAAAATGTTCTCCAAACTCAGCTATTCTTCCACTTTGGCTATGTTAGCCTAGACATTGCAGTTCTCTTGTGAATTGTCCTAAACTCCTGCCTCATTATAGATGTGTGCATGAATGTCTATACATGCATGTATGTCTATATGTACATGTATGTCTATGTGTGTTTACAGATACCAATAGTTATTTTTTTCGGGGGTGAGGGGGCAGGGGGTTGTAGTTACAGTGATGTTTGTATATATACTGTAACAATGAATAAGTAAATAAAAACACAGCATAGATGCTACAATATATAGCTGTCATTTCTATCTATATCTAGCCCACAGCTCTTACCCAACTACTTCTGATGATACCTCAGTGTCTCTATCTATACCTCCAGGTCTGTGAAGCTATTCCAGAGATGTTATCTGGTGTTTTTGTAATAAATGTTATCTCTGATTTTTCTTGAAGCTACTGCTCTGTTTTTGCAAGAGAAGCAGAAGGTGTCACTGACGTACATTACGGGCCGAGCCTCATATCTTTTGGTGGCAAAAAAAAACCCTACAGACTCTGAATTTATTAGCCCCTATCCATAATTAGCTGGGGTTGAACCACAGTTGCAGATATTTTAGCTACAGTATAGACACAGTAACAAACTAATGTAATAATTAATATAGCAATAGTGTTTCCTATAATTACTGGTTATGAAATAAAACACATATTTAGACTTTATTCATAACCTAAAATTGTAAATGTGATGTTTTTTTGAGGGAATGTATAATGTAGCCAATCTAGTATGTGTTTATGTAAATGTGTGTGTGTGTAGGTGTTTGTGTGTATGTAGTGGTGTGTGTGCGTGTGTGTGTGTAGGTGTGTTTGTGTGTGTGTGTGTGTGTGTGTGTGTATATGTATAAAATAGTAGCTACATGAGCTATGAGGTGGCTCTTCCTTAAACAGGGCTGTAGGAGTGATTACAGGGATGTTTTATAGAGACCTATAAAGCTTTATAGATACAAGATTTATGGCGTAATAGGAGCATGCGTGCAATGAAACATACAGAGGATTTATAGCAGGAGCTATAGGGAAGTATATAAGGAAATAGAAGACATTGGAAGTGCATTGTATGAGATAATAGAAAGAGCGATAAAGGCAACTTACACAGTAATATGATGAGTGCTATAGAGAACAGATATATGAGTCATGTCAATTAAAGGAAAGCTATAGCGTAAGGAGTACAAACGTTTCACCGTACAGGTGATGAGAGCCCCCTGCGATGGTTAATTGTAAACACCTAAAGAGTTAACTTTTCTTGCATTTCACACAGTGCAGCTCTGTCCGTGGTTGCCCCCCCCCCTCCCCCCTTCCTTGGCTGAGACCATCGAGATCGATGATCTCAGCCAATCCAATGCTTTGACACCTTCTGATAGGAATAGTGGCGTTGTAACTCCTCAATTTGTTGGAAGCTATCAGTATGGCAACCACCAGTGCCAGGTAAACTCTTCAATGAAAACATTGCTGTTCTTGCAAAACAGCAATGTTTTCAGCTGCAGGGTTAAAACGGGGGGAACATGGACCCAGACCACTTCACTGAGATATCGCCTTAAAGGACCACTCTAGGCACCCAGACCACTTCAGCTTAATGAAGTGGTCTGGGTGCCAGGTCCTTCTAGGGTTAACCCATTTTTTCATAAACATAGCAGTTTCAGAGAAACTGCTATGTTTATGAATGGGTTAAGCCTTCCCCTATTTCCTCTAGTGGCTGTCTCATTGACAGCCACTAGAGGCGCTTGCGTGCTTCTCACTGTGATTTTCACAGTGTGCGAATGCTTTCCTATGGACCGGCTGAATGCGCGCGCAGCTCAGCCAGAGGAGGAGGAGGAGGAGGAGAGCTCCCGCCCAGCGCTGGAAAAAGGTAAGTTTTAAACCCTTTCCCCCTTCCAGAGCCGGGCGGGAGGGGGTCCCTGAGGGTGGGGGCACCCTCAGGGCACTATAGTGCCAGGAAAACGAGTATGTTTTCCTGGCACTATAGTGGTCCTTTAAATTGGAAATTCACTTTGAACTCACTTTAAATATTTCCACACAAGTGTCTTGAGAAATAAGGCTTGCCTGTCAAAGTATTGGTTGGTTTACAATTATTTGTCTTGCATTATGTTTTTTTTCTGTTTATTAAATAATAGCCCCCATCCTCTGACTATGAGTGGGTACAGTGGGTACATTTTTTATTTTTTTTGGTGGACAGCAAGTGTTCCATATAGACTAAATTTGTCCAAACCAAAATGATATTTGGATGAAATTCAGTTCACCAGAACCAATATTTTTTTTCTGGACAATTCGATATGGATGAAATTCAGTTCACCAGAACCAATATTTTTTTCTGGACAATTTGATTTGGACTAAACTATTGTTTTTAAAAAAACCAAACCAGGAATTGCACTCTTCCAAAAATCCACACTTAGGTGCAACTGCAACACCAATCATCTAATTATAATTTGTAGTCAAGAAAGGAATGCCCAGGCACTCCAAGAATATGTATTGTATAAGCAAATTTATTGAACCCAAATATCCAGCACCAACGTTTCGACCTAGCTTGAAAAATACCTCTCTAGGTCGAACAGTTGTTATTGGAATGTCCTGGGCCTTTCCTTATTTAACTAAAAAACATTTTTTTGTCATGAACAAATCTATTTAATAATGGAGTTTATAGGTAGCTGATATATAGATCATTTGGAAATAATGAATGGTTATACATCATTATGGGATCTGTTATATAAAGTACTAATTAATGGGTGTCACTGCATAAAAAATTATTTATCTTGTTTCTTATTTACCAGTTCCCATCTTATTTCAATACACCATGCTGGCTCATTAATTATCTGAATAAAGTTTGTAAATAATTTACTAATATTCCTCTCTCAATATACCTTTTCACTCTCCCCTTCCAACTGTGACCTCCGTCCATTTTTAACTCCATTGAACGGAGTCTCAAGTCCCAGTTCATCAATCCATTGTCTATTTTAATTATTTTGGCAGTCAAACTTACATGCAGTGTCTGTTAATTGGATTTCAACTTGTAAAAAAAGGGGGGATGGGAGAAGAGGGGGCTCAGTGTCATTGAGGTTCTAACAGTAATCGTTATAGGTTGCGAGCTCTGTGACTCTTTGCTTCATTGTATCAAGCTATGAGTTTTTTTGAATGATATATAACATTGTTTATGTATGAACTGTTTGTTATACTCAGAACATCTAATATGGGTATTCTTGCACTGATAAATAAAATGATACTATGGTATAATAAATATGTAACGATCTATAATAAGAAAGGTACAATTACTAACTGGTTTGATTGTGAAGCACAGCTTATTATTAAGCTTTGTTTTTCAGTGTGTTTACCATTCTATTTTGTAGATTGTTCTTTTTATTATAAGATACTTGGCTTGTTGTTATCAATATATTGCTAGTGAAGTTGAATCCATCAGGTATTGATCAGCTAATGGTGGTAATCAATCAGGCGCTATCATTTAAACCCAACAGCTGGACAACTAATTTTCTAGCAAAATACCCTGAGGCAGTCTATTAAAGCAGTCCATACCAAGGGCAAAGGTGAGGGAAGTAAGAACGATTAAATGGGTGGATGGGATACATTCTACGCAACGTATTATAATTGTTATATTACGTCCATTTTTTTAAAAGAAAATATCTTACTTGTATATTTTTTTGTTTATGAAGATATCCGGCTATTGTGGTTGATTCTGTACAACTATCTTTAACCTGAACCACAGAACCATTTCTACTGTGACCACGAATAGATGTAAAAACAACGAAGAATTAGAACTATGCATATAAGAATGGTTCAGGCCGATTTATTGGAAAGTGATGCACAATGTTTCGACTCTAAAAGAGTCTTTCTAAAGCTTCAGAAAGGCTGTTTTAGAGTCAAAACATCGTTTATCACTTTTTTAGTTTCTAATTAATCTGCATAAATTATCCTTATGTGACTGGACTAATAATTAATTGTGCTAACTGAATGGGCTGATTCTAGCCTGAGTTGGAGACGCTTAAGTGTTTTTTTTTAGGTATGTGTGCAATCCTATATTCTTGTATGGATACATGGTGTTGTCTAAAGCATATAGTACGGCCACACTTGAGAACTGCTTTGTGAAAACATTTGATTGGATGGAAATAAGAGAAATAATATGAGCTATTTTCAGATTATTGCACGTGCTCACTACAATAAATGTAAATTAATGGAAAGCCCCAAAGGACTCCTTCTTCATGTAATAATGGTTTAATGGCTTATCGTAGAACTAGGCAATGGGGGGGGGACAAAACAGAGTTTGAATTAAAATAATGAATTAGGAATAACTGCAATGTACTAAGTAGAAAAAACATTCACATGTTTTGTAAAGCAAATAGACGTTTTAATACCACAAACCCCAAATTAAAATTATATCATGATATACCTAAAGAGGACTGTCACTTCTCTGTAAAATTATACCACTGAATAAAAAAAATTAAAATCACTTATTACTTGTGTTAACCTTTTGTTTTATGTGATGCACCATTTTCTTTTGAAATGTATATTAAACATTTAGCAAAGGACTTCACGATTTAGTTCAGTCCAGGCACAACCAGGGCACACAATGCAAATGAGGAGAGAACATTGTTTAAATTTCTCCTCTTCCACTAACTGTTTACTAATGTTCAGTGGCAGAAAAAAGTAACTTTATCGACAATTACATTTGTTGATTCTCTCGCTCTATGTCTTTTAGATATTTGCATTATTCATTTGGTATTAGGGTAAGTGTAAGTGTTGGCAAAGGTGTTACGGTTAGTATTCAGGCTTCCCCAAACTCTGGCCCTCCAGATGTTGCAGAACTACAACTCCCATGATTCTATGAATGAAATAGATAGGCTGAGAATCATGGGAGTTGTAGTTCAGCAACCTCTGGAGGACTGGAGTTTAGGGAAGCCTAGTATAGGTGTTTGAGCAATTATTAGGGTTATATGGGTTTCCTTTAATCTCAGTGCAGCACTGGGACATGAGTCTGTTTATCGGTTTACATATGTTTTGCTATATTTAGAATGCTTTTGCACTGATACAGTGATTCTGAAAAAGACTCAGAGTAGGTTGAAACGTTGATTGGTAGCTATGCAATTTATAATGTGAAGCATTTTGTTTTCACATTAAACTATTACATTTCACTGTGAGTGCACCTGGATTATTATTTTCTGAAGTGTGTGTGTGTGTATATATAAATGGATGCACCCAGACAAACTCTTATACACAGAATTCAGTTGCAGAGATTGATATATTTTTTTTCTACATATATGTATATAGATATATATATATGTTAGTGTGTGTTTGTGTGTGTAAGGCATACATTGTTTTGTTTTGGGTTTTTTTTTTCTTCCTTTTTCTTCCTTAACTCATGCACCCACTTGGGTTTTATACCGCTTTCTCTGCATCCCATGAACATGTGTTCACTAATAAAGCACACGTTGTCACTCTATGTACTCAGTGCATAGCTCTCGTCTGCTTTGTGAAGTAATGGATTCCTCTCCTAGGGGATCATCGAAACAAGTTCTGGATTGCCTTTTACATATTTGTCCTGTGTTTTTTTTTTGTTTAGTTTTTTTTTTAAAGTTGCTACATTGAATCTGTCATGGTCACAGCTAACACAAACTGAACTTGTGATGAATGGCATTTACATAGAACTGTCCGTGGTCCTGAATTTATTTTTGCAAATCACTGTTCTCTCTCTTGTCTACCTCCCCGAGTGTTCCTTTCTGTGCTTTAGCAAAGCTTCTCTTCTTACACCCACCTCCCTCCTGTTTGTGTATTCAGAGCCATTTTCACGTAGCAGCATTTAGATATTTGCAATAAATCCCCACACAGGGTGACAGGGTTATGTCCTTATTTGCAAACGTGCAGCTTATAATTACACCTGCACAAAGAGTCTGTCACAGCATAAAAGAACATATATGTATATATATATATATATAACACAGCAGAGAGAGCCGACTCAGTATATAGGGAGTCAGAGAATTCAGCACTGGGACACACACCCTGCTAGACACAAACAGGAAGACACAACACAAAAACCTAGAAACACGCACACACAGTATGTCACATGCAACTGGAAACAAGTGTAACACAAAGATAAAATAAAAACCTTGCCTTAAATCATACGTTATCTGAAAACAAATTCTACATTGCTGTAGTGTACCATACAGACAGCATAACCACGCGCATAACTTGATTAGTAATTATTATTATTAGCGCCTATATAGCGCCAACAAATTCCATAGCGCCTTACAATTATAGGAATGAGATATTTAGAGGTGAAGAAGATCCTGCTCAAATGAGCTTACAATCTGTGAGAATTTGAGGTAGGCAGATGCATATTGTTAGATGTCTTTCCCAGGGACACTTATTGGCGAAGTGGTCTGCCTGGGATTCGAACCTGGCCTAGTGCCATTTATGTGAACCCATCAGCTGTTGTTAACGAAACACTATAGGCAACCAGACCACCTTATCTCCATGAAGTGGTCTGGGTGCCATGTGCCCCCTCCCCCCCTTAACCCTGCATCTGTAAACCGTAATGGCAATGTCTTCATTGCAGGGTAAACCTACCTCTGGCAACTGTCATAATGACAGCACTAGAGGCGCTTCCATTAAACCACAGAGTAAAGCTCTGTTATTTCAATCAGATGGTCCCAGGGAGTTAATCTAATTGGCACAGCACTGCACATGTGCACTAGCCTCCCAATGCTTTCCTATGAGAAAGCAGTGGATTGGTTGAGATCATTAACACTGATGATCCCCGCCATAGAGGCGGAGCTTCACAGAGTAGACCAGCGCTGTGAGGGTGAAATAGTAAGTAAACTCATCTTTTTAACCCTTGCAGCATTGACACCTAAATGGCGACAAGGGCACTTTAGCGTTAGGAATACACATTAGTATTAATAAACACTGTAGTGTTCCTTTAAGTGCAACACTACTTTCTCTGTAAGCAGCTCTTCAGCCTTTCAAAATCCAGAAGCACGTTTTGCAGGCCTCGGTGTTCCTCCTAACATTCGGTTCTCTCCCTCATTTCAGTTGCCTTGCTTAAAGACAGTCATAATAATTCTGCCCCCCCAGACAGACTGCCAGGAATTGCTAACTAGCTTACACTGTGTATGTGAATTAATTAGGAAGGTGGGTGATGAGAGAGGCACTGTAACATTTATAGAACACCCCATACAGGCTGGGGATCCATTTACAGATTAATTGATATTATTAACCAGATACATATTGTGTTATGTTTATTACACCGTGTGATATGCTGTGTGTGACGTGCAGCACAGTGTATATCTGTGTCACAGAGCTAAACGTACATCTGGCGTGCAGGGTGATATGTACGGCCTCTGTATCTGCTGCGCTTGACACAATCAATAAACAGGTTAATATACTTTACTGTGTCTCAAATGCCTCTTTCTATAAGGTTATTGACAGAGGGAGGGGATATCAATAGTCTACATTGTGTAGAGTGAAAGTGAAGACGTTTTACAACAAATACTCACTGTCCATCCTCAATAAATCAAACTACTCACTTTTAATCACATTACGTGTACTTGTGCAAAGATTTGTGATTTACGCTTCCATTTATTTCTCTTTTCTGTCCATTTATTCTCATTTTACCTGTATACTATGTATCTCTCATTGTTCTCATTCTACCTGTATACTATGCCTCTCATTGTTCTCATTCTACCTGTATACTATGTCTCTCTCATTATTCTCATTCTATCTGTATACTATGCCTCTTGTTGTTCTCATTCTACTTGTATACTATGTCGCTCATTGTTCTCATTCTACTTGTATACTATGTATCTCTCATATTCTCATTCTACCTGTATACTATGTATCTCTCATATTCTCATTCTACCTGTATACTATGGCTCTCATTGTTCTCATTCTACCTGTATACTATGGCTCTCATTGTTCTCATTCTACCTGTATACTATGCCTCTCATTATTCTCATTCTACCTGCATACTATGTATCTCTCATATTCTCATTCTACCTGCATACTATGTATCTCTCATATTCTCATTCTACCTGTATACTATGTATCTCTCATATTCTCATTCTACCTGTATACTATGTCTCTCTCTCATATTCTCATTCAACCTGTATACTATGTATCTCTCATATTCTCATTCTACCTGGATACTATGTATCTCATTATTCTCATTCTACCTGTATACTATGCCTCTCATTATCCTCATTCTACCTGTATACTATGTCTCTCATTGTTTTCATTCTACCTGTATACTATGTCTCTTATTGTTCTCATTCTACCTGTATACTATGTATCTCTCATTATTCTCATTCTACCTGTATACTATGTATCTCTCATTATTCTCATTCTACCTGTATACTATGTCTCTCTCTCATTGTTCTCATTCTACCTGTATACTATGCCTCTTGTTGTTCTCATTCTACTTGTATACTATGTATCTCTCATTATTCTCATTCTACCTGTATACTATGCCTCTCATTATTCTCATTCTACTTGTATACTATGTATCTCATTATTCTCATCCTACCTGTATACTATGCCTCTCATTATCCTCATTCTACCTGTATACTATGTCTCTCATTGTTTTCATTCTACCTGTATACTATCTCTCTCTCATTCTTCTCATTCTACCTGTATACTATGCCTCTCATTATTCTCATTCTACCTGTATACAATGCCTTTCATTGTTCTTATTCTACCTGTATACTTTGTTTCTCTCATTCTTTCATTCTACTTGTATACTATGTATCTCTCATTGTTTTCCTTTTACCTGTATACTATGTATCTCTCATTGATCTCATTCTACCTGTATACTATGTCTCTCATTGTTCTCATTCTACTTGTATACTATGCCTCTCATTATTCTCATTCTACTTGTATACTATGCCTCTCATTATTCTCATTCTACCTGTATACTATGCCTCTCATTCTTCTTATTCTACCTGTATACTATGTCTCTCTCATTCTTCTCATTCTACCTGTATACTATGTCTCTCTCATTGTTTTCTTTCTACCTGCATACTATGTATCTCTCATTGATCTCATTCTACCTGTATACTACGTATCTCTCATTGTTCTCATTCTACCTGTATATTATATCTCCATCATTGTTCTCATTCTGTCAGGTTACCTTGTGTATCAGTCAGGGGCATATCACAGGCTAGCGTCACTTTGCAGGGTATTGGGGCAGTCCTACCAACTCTTAGCTTGTCCCCAGCGATTCTTACGCCAGCCACGATAACCCCGCCTCCTTTTATGACGCGGCTAATGAGCGCCGACGTCATGATGCTAAGAAGGCCACGGCCCCCCAAAGTGTTCGAACAAGAACATTTTGGAGGCGTGGTTAACTACCTAATTGAACACAGTATTTTAAGAGAAACCAGGGAGAGACTCATTGCCCTGTTGTGGTTCTTGTTTGACCCAATATTGGTATTCTTGTATTCTGACTTTGGCTTCGTTTGACTATTCCCCCTTCTGTGTTCCTTTGCTCTCGGCTATTGCATTATCGTTAATCCTGATTTCTGGTACCTTTGACCTCGGCTATTGCATTATCGTTGATCCTGATTTCTGATAACTTTGACCTCGGCTATTGTATTATCGTTGATCATGATTTCTGGTACTTTTGACCTCGGCTATTGCATTATCGTTGATCCTGATTTCTGGAACCCCTGACCTCGGCTCGCTATTTAACTATTCTTTGTGTATGTAGTGTTAGTCCGGCCATTCTAAAGTCTGGTGTACATTACTAGTATTTGCATTCTGAGTGTAGGATCCCAGAACGTTCCTGACACATTCCAGCTCTTGAGGATTGTGGTACTAATGATGTTAGTTGATTACAGCAGCTGGAGACCCCAGCGTGTGCCATCACTACTTTCCTAATTCTCACTGCCCTCTTTACTTATCATAATCAGGTTATAAATGAAAGGGATTGGTCCAATATCAGGTAGTTTTGGAGGAGCTGGCACACCCTCCAAAAAGTGCTTCTCCTGGCTGGTACCTAGTATGCCTTATGGAAAATCTGTCTTGATTCTTTCATCTCCACATTCTCTATTCTATCTGTTAATATATTCATCAGATCTTTTAATCCAATTCCCTGGAACCCCTCTCTTCGTACCCTCTTAAAGACCATTCTCTTTGCTTCTTTTCAATACCATTGTCTCTCTGTATTTTCACTCAACCTCCGCTCCCCCATTTCTCTAAATATTTTCTCCTCAATCATTTCACTCTCATCCTCTCTTCTTCTTTTTTTGTTCCTTTGTTTCACCATTGTCCCCTACTTCTTTTTTCCAGTATGTTGATACGGTATCTAATTTTGCAAGGAAATAAAGTGGGCTGTTTTTTTTTTTCCTTCTTAAATCTCATTTGTTTGCACATTTTGTCTTCTTCTCAATATCCCCTTCTTCCTCCCTTTGCCATTTTGACATATTTTATTGTAATTTACCCCGTGTGTCACTCCACCTTTATTCTCTTCTCTTTCTGTCGGTATTTCTCCTCTGTCACTGTCTTCCCCACCCTCTCTGTATCTCTATCCATCTTTTTTTTTTCTCTCCCTGTGTTCCCTCTCTTCTTCTCCTCTCTCTCCCTCTCTCTTCCTATTGGTGAGGCTTCTCTGGGCGCTGCTCATTTTGCAGAGGATGTAAATATGTCTATAAACTCGTTAACTGTTTCACCGCTCAAACAAAATGCTCACTTACAGACGCCTGGCACCCAGAACAAAAAAGTTGTGTGCCTTGCTGAAAACAATCTTTTAGGGTTAGACACATTGTAACGTCAGAGGGGCAACGCTGAGATTTACAATGGACTAATTTATTAATTTTTTTCTATCATTTGATTTTGTTTATCCAACAACCATCTATTTTTAGTTTTTCATTACATCCTTCTGGTTTATTTCCACCTCAGTAACATTCTTTCATTTTCCTCTTGTTTTATTTTTAACTCTGTATGTTTTATCTCTTCTTATTCGACTTGTTCAACTTGTCCTCTTGATGTCCAGTTGCAGAAGAGGACCAACTACTCTGTTTGTAACCCCAGAATTATTCTATCTGCTTATAAATATTTATTCTTCCTCCATCCACACCTCTGTTCCCTCTTCTTTTTCTTTTCTTTTTTGCCATAAGTATTCCTCCTTACTCTCCCCCTTTCTTTTGCCTCCCCCTGCTCTACAGAAATCCTAATTGTTCTGATCAGATAGTAGCTGCTTGATAGGATTAGCCGCTTTCCTCCCTGCTCTGTAATACCTTGCCCTCCCAGGCTGTCAGTGTCTGGTATTAGCCAGTGCGCTCTCTCTCTCTCTCTTTCTCTCTCTCTCTATTGGCCTCCTTGGGAAGACTAATTAATTTATACCCGTAGCAGCTGATCTAACGAGCAGGCTGCAGCTGCTTGGCAGGGAACACATCTTAGGGAGTTGGGCACTGGTAGTGGCACTGAGTTGCTCGCAGGATATTTTCGGGTTCTTTTGCCCAGTATTCTGGCAATGAATAGGTTAACACTGTTAGTTCAGTTCAATCTTAACCACTTCACTATCCCCATCTACCGTCTCTTCCTTCCTACTGTCTCACACATAACACCCCCTCACCCGCCGCACATATATCGCTTTCTCCCCCCCCTCGTTAAGTTAATTACTTCATCCCCATCAGCCACACTCTCTGTCTACTGATCTAACTTCATACACTGCTCTGGCTCACTATCATTCCCCCAGTTGCTTCCTCTCTGTGGCCCCTCCACGTGCCCTACCCCACTTATTCCTCTCTCTCTTTTTTTTGTTTTTTTGTTACGGGGGTTCCTCCCACCCCTTCTCCGTCTATATTCTCTCCTTACTCTCCCTCTTTCTTTGCTTCTCTTCCTCCTACACACGCTGCCTCTCCACCCCACCCCCACCCCCTCCTCCTGTCTCTTCTCTCTGAAAATCCATTTAAATGCAATTCTATTCACAAGGCCCCTCTCATGCATGTCTAATGAATTTCAGGGAGAATGTTCTTGCAGCGTGGCTGAGTGGGGACCCAAACTGCAGAGTGTGTACAAGTCATTGGACGCAAACACTGGCTTGTCTTCCTGCTCTGATTACGGCTTAATTAGAAATAAAACCTTGTATCAAACGGAGGGAGGAAGGGTGCCATGGTCACTTAACCCATTCTAGGTGCCAATGCAGACTACGCAGGTCATGCGGACCATGCAGGGATGGATAGTGAGGCTACTAAATATGGCTACTACAACAAAACCCCATTGTAGTCTCAAGACTGTAAACAGATGAGACAACTTAGAATGTTTTTGCCATTTATGTGTGTAAAATGTATAGTTTTAAAATGTATAATGTATAGTACCTCCATTACAACTCCAAGATCAAAGTTCTACACTTACCGTTTTCCTCTGACTATGATAAGACAGAGATACGGAAGTTGGTGGCAGTGGGCTTCTACCAGACGAGGGTTGTATAATTCTGAAGGCCCCCATTCGTAAGTCAAAGGCTTGTCCCACTACACAAAACAGCTAGAGTCAACGTGATGACATTGTTGTAAAGGTATATCATGGGCATGTAAAACTATAACTAAGAAATGCTGATACACTACCATCTGGTCAAGAGGACTGCAAGTTCACTGTACCTTGAAGGCTGGGAAACAGATGATAAATGACCTCTGAAGCCGATAGTCAGCCCGAGAGCTCTTTCACACTGTTACAACTCAACATAGCATCAAAGGACCTCAACTTACAGCTAGCCATGCACATCTGTTTTTAGATTGCAAAGAAAAAATCAAAAACATTTGACCCCACTTTATCATGTACAGTAATTGGAATAAAACTTAATATGGACCGTCCATGACTGAAGACTTTCAATGTTTATAGATGTCAGAGTTGTATGTGTTGTTTTGACACTTGATTTAATTTTTCCCGGTGCTGCTAGAACAGCCCTGTTGATTGATGTAGTGTTTGACCCCTCCGGGGCTGTAGTTTTTTTTGCATATGGGTCTGACAGTCACTGTGTGTACTGTGCAGTTTCTGAATATATTGACTTGACACACTGGCACTGAGAATCTCCTAAATACAGTGATTACACTCCAAGGCATCTCCCGTGAAAGACTAGATATACAAAATGAATACTATATAATATGGTATGCGCTTAATGTTGATAAGAATAAGGAAGGAGAGAAGGATCCACCTCAATTTCAGAATTTCACTATTAGGTATAAAATGAATCATTTTAATTTCATGATGATTTAATTCTTCCACAGTTTGGTCAAATGGAAATGGTACCATACAGAAGTAAATTTGCTGGTGTGAAAAATGTGACAGAACGGATGATAGTGAAAAAGAAGATTTTAGAAGGGACCCCTAAAACATAAATTGGACGTGATCTCAGTGTTATATACATTGTGATGGGGACCTGGTCAAGCCATAAGTAACGCAACTAGCATTGTTCAGACTGAGACCCACAAATATTGGGGTATTTTAAGATAGTTGGGGCTATCACACAATGCGGCTATATGGTATAATCAAATTACTATATACTCAGTGGACAGGTTTGGATGATTGACAGGCTGAGTGGCATGCATTCTGGATGGGCTTGCATCACTGGCCTGCTCCCTTTTCCCTCGCCCAGTAGCATCTTGTGAAGTGGTATGCCAGCAATGTGATTTACAACTATTAATTTTGACAGACACATGTTTGCTATTGATAGGGGATATGTAAACCGTTCCCCTTTAACCTTTTGACACTTCGGGTTAGCGAAGCATGTGTTCTCATAGGACAAAGATAGCTCACAGCTTGTTCCTCGGTCCTCAACTCCCAGTCCCAGTTGCTAGTACTGAAGGTGTTATGTATTAATACACACTACAATGCAGATATCCCAAAATATAGTCTAGACAGCCAGCTAGAGATCCACCTCTACTTATTCTGAAAACACAAAGACTTTATTAGTACCCCTAGAATAAATACAAATGTTTATTGATTCCATTCTCTCTTAACTCATTCTGACTTGGTTTTGTGAATTGTTCCAACAGTTATTTCAGCCAGGATGTACGAGAATCAGATTTGTGTTCTACACCAATAACAGATATACAATATTATTTTATACATTCTGTTCATGGACAAATCAGTTTTTTATGGATCTGTCTTTGAGGCGTACTAAAAAATTGTAATTAGGGAAATACACAAATGAAATAGTGGATCTTAATTTTTGAGAGAATATAAAACTGCTTACATGCACCAAAAAGTAAAATATTTTATGACTTTATTGTCAACATTTGGCAACCGAGGTCTAATTCACAATGTTAAGTACTTGAACTGTAATTGATGAAACACAGGCTTGAAGAAAACTGCCTAAAAACTGCCTAACATTGATAATCAATAATAGAAGAGACTAATACTGAACTAGAGGAAAACGAAAACATGCTCTGAAGCTTCACTAGAACAGCTACAGTATTACTGTCCCCCACTACTTCAAACCGTAACCTTAAATAAAAGTGGTATTAAACCTGGGATGGAAGAACAATAGAATATGGACTGGAAAACAAATTTAGTTGTCATTCTGAGAAGCTTGTATGAGATAACCACAGGCCACACCTGAAATCCCAAACTCGTAAAGTTGGGAAGCCTCTGGAAGCCTTGCATGGAGTTAACGGGGAAATCCATGCGCCCTAATAGCTTATGATCATTGTGTTGGGTATGGTGCAACAAGGTTGATGCACACAGTGCCTTATAACGTCAGAGCTTTGTAAGAATCACTGCAGTTACAAACCTAACCCTATAGTAAAACACACACAAGGGAGATAATGTTTCCTCTCGGACCATACAAGTAGATGTACAGTCCTGTGCACTGTGCTCAAACTATGTATCACCACTTACACTAATAGGCTCCTTCATATCGTACTGAGTTTCACCTCCTCGATCATATATTATAACATCACTACCAAAACTGCTCCACTGTAGCTGCTTTCAGATGAAGCATGGTCTACATTCATCTTATTTAATAAATGGAATTGCTGTCAAGTGGTGGATGAGATCTCTACAGGAAAGGAGTCTATGGAATATACCGTACTTAGAAATTACAGGAGGATCAAGATTGGCCAAACCACTTCCTGGTTTGGTGAGAGCAATATTTTAAACCCGGGAGACTTGCAGTGAACAATGGAACCTCAAAGAATCTTTTTTATATTTATTTCTATATATTTCGTATTTTAATTTGCTATCTACGTAATGCATTAAAAAAAAAAGGGGGTCAACTGCACCCTGGAGTAAATTAGTATGGAGATTAATTCACATTTGTCTTCATATCCTTTAGTTAAAAGATATGGAAAGGTTGTTGAAAATGAGAGGTACATTAGCTGAAATACAAATGAATTTAAATTCACCGTGCCATCTCCCGCGGTGAAAGGCTTATTGACCCATTTTCCAACAAGGTTATAATACAAAACACACGGCTCGAATTATTAGACTTTATTTGCTAAAGAAATGGAAAAAAATGAGATTTTTGATTATAGCGCCCTCCTCCGTATACCAAATCTTTTACTAAATCAGTTGAATATGAAAAAAACAAACAAATCAGTAGACAGCAAGTAGACTTCATGACGTTTGCAGGTGATTGGACACATTAACAACACATTTTTGTTTTGAAGGGCACAATACAATGGTTTTTATGGATGTTGTGCAATTTTATATGTGTGTGTATTCATTGTATATGTTGATCAAGAGTTAGGAAGATAGCAAGCCAATATGTTGTTTATTGTTTTTTTCGGAGGTGTTTTTTGTAGAAATGGAAACAGAGTAGTTGTAGTTGTATAAGTTAATTTGCACCCTCTCATCGTATTTATAGAAAGATCCACTAGTTCTGATGTCTATACACCTAATTCTGAAATATAGGCTCCTGGAAGGCATGTGGCCACTTTTGAAATGGTATAAAAAACTGTATTTTAGGCCTATTATGGTTTCCTGGTGAAGGAGGGTTATGGTTATAGATGTAGGAACTGGGGAGAACTGGATGAGAGAGACCAATTACCCCCAGAAAATCTGGTGTAGCTTTAAAACAAATTCATATATTTAAATGTTGAAGATGGATAAGAAAAGCAAAACATATGTTAAGTATTTGGTTATTTTATACTACTAATTAACACAAGTGACAATATATCATTTTTCCTGTAGAAAACGGCACGTTTTGTATAGAGCAAAGTAAGTGCTAAGGCTGCAACGAGGAAGCTGATTATTCCAAGGAAAACGAAATGTCATTTTGTGAAAGACTTGATTGCCAGTGAATGTTTGATCTGTATCGAACCTTCATTAAGGCATAAAATGCTACATGAAGCACTGCAGTGATTTAAAGTGGTCATGGTGCCTGGAATCTGTATGTGCAACATTTTGCTATGAAATTCTGTCTATTCAACGATTAACCTAAGATTATGATGCTTGGAACTAACCCTTTAAGTACATCTTGTTTCTGCTGCACTTGCATTTGACATAGATATGATATGACCCTTGTGAAGGCATTTTATTTACAAAGACGTTTTTGTTTCCCCTAAATTACAAACTGTAGATAATTTTAAAATTTACACAAGGGGGGAAACAAGGGAGATATATCTGACTTGCACCCGTAAAGAGTATATAAAACAATACCTTTATTGAAAGATCATAACATAAGGCTGGGACACAGCAGCACAGACAGCATGGGCAAGGTGCTGACGCGTTTCATGCCCTAGAGGCACGTCAGCAGAGACGGGGAGAATTAACAAAGATAACGCAGAGTTTAGGCCAATTTAGTCAAGCTACAAAAATAGAATGTTTCTAATACGTCTATTTTGACTTAAATGGGAAGTTTATTTGTCAATTCGGCACAATTACCAACTTAGTAACCGAGCCCTAAAGAATGGACAGGGCTTAATAAATTTTTGCCATTTTGATTTGCCAAGTAAGCAGCAGTAACTCTACCATTATTTATTTAATGACTAATTGAATGAAACTGAATAGGTTTCCTTAGATTAGATCTAATACCTGGTTACTCTAAATTACATTAATTCGGTACCATCAAAATAATTGGAAAAGATAAGAAATATTTACAAAATTCTCTGGGTAAACTTTGGATTTAAAGCTGTTAACAGCAAAATAATGCAGCTCTGTCTCATCTTAAAACATATAAATACTAAATGCATGGCATCACTACAGGTCTAATTCACTAAACTAAGACTAGCAGACAATTAACAAGAGAAATGCAAGTATTTGGCAAAAAAAAAAAAAGCTGAGCCAAAAATAACCTTGTATTTGACTACTGAGAATATGGCCTAATCTTTAAAATTCTCTCAACAGTTCCTTGCAATTCTCGGTTTACTGAATAAACCCCTTTGTAATGTAAAACACCCTATTTTCCTGTGTTCTAAACTCACAAAATAAAATAATGCATTTAAAAAAATGAGTGCCAAGTTCTAACTGACCCTGGACTAAATAATTAGCAGACTTAAAAATACAAAAATAAATCCACACAAATTCTTGTATTTTTGACCGCTTAGTACTTTTATTTTTCTCTCCATCACATTCCCTAATTAATTGGTTTAAGTGTATCTCCATTTTGTTATTTTTCTCCTCTCCCTGCAAACGTGCACGCACATGCTGCTTCATCCAGTTATATTCTTCGTTCTCTTTTCCAATCCTCACTCTTCTCTCCACCAGCCTCTCTTCCCTCCCTCTCCCTTCCCTGGGGCGTACCCTTGCTGAGTAGTGCTTTGGGACTTCCCAATTCAGTTTGACAAATGTCGATCGATCCAGATTGGCCGCCAGGGCTCCATCCAGCACGCATTAATCTGAACGTGGAGGTGGCCCCCCCTCATCCCTCTGCTCACTTCATCCTTTATCAAAGTAATGAGCTGGTGTCCACCCTCCTGCTTCTCCGCTGCCCTCACCTCGCACTTTATTTTAACTGCCGCTGATCGATCAGTAGCGTGTGTTTGTTTATGTATGGATTAGCTGCTACAATGATATCACTTATACACCTGTGTGAATGTGTTTATGTACATTTTACTTGTGTCGTTTAATGTAGAAACCGATACCCCTGCACGCAACAGCGGCGAATTGAGTGCGTGTGTGTGTATAGAATAATGTGTATTGAATGTGTCCGTATATATAAAAGATATGTGTTATGTGTATATTTATATATTTAATATACTATAAATATCCAAGATAGAGTATTTATAATAAAATAGGCAGGTTTGTTTTTATGTGTGGGGGGGTGCGGGGTAAGTTTGCATTTTAATGTTCGAGCCGTTATAGGAGGGCTAATTAGTTAATTAAGAATTGGGGAAAACTGAGAAAATGGAATTACTAAATTTAGCCCAAAATAGCTTCACTTTAGAAAAAATGTTGGCAACTGTAAATGTAAGTTGTCCAAACCCACAATAAAATGTTTCAAAAAAATATAATCCGCATTCTATAGCAGTCAAACTTCCTTTTTCCCGGGGCGTGCCTGAATTTATATATGATCTATAATGCACAGTTTGACTGACACTATGAAAATGGTGGGGAGCTGCCATTTTCTCGTGATTATGTCAGGAGCTGCAGAGATTTAAACAGCACAATACTGACTCCCAGCTTCTCTGCTGGTATATCACGGTTAAGAGAGAATTTGAATTAATGGTATAACTCCCAGTAATCTGAGTCAGACCATGATCAGTATGTCTCAGTACTGCCATTGTATTAAAGCAACACTGCATGCACCATAACTACTGCAGCACACTCCTGATGTAGGGCTCTCTCTTATTGGCTGTGAGTATCAGCTGATTGCTCTCAGCCAATGACCTAAGCCCTGCACCTGTCCAGATAAGGATACAAGCAGAGGAGAGCCGCTACTGTCCTGGCAAAAAGATTGCAAGTCCCACCCTAGATGTCACATTAAAGCCCTTGAAACATAATTTTTGTAAGCATAAATTAGACAAACAATTCCCTTATTGGTCCAGCAGTTCATACTCTTTCTTTTTTCTTGAAAACACATGTTGTTGTCAGTGGTTCCCAAACCAGTTCTCAAGGCAAATCAACAGACCAGGAATTTAAGGATATGCTTAGTTCTGTTCCTACAGGGATACTGACCACACATGGACTGTCGGTGGGCCTTGAGGACTGGGTTGGGAATCAGGGAAGGAGTGGTTACATGGTGGGTCAGCTGTTGTTGGAAACATAGTTATAAGAACGATTTCTGTGTATCTTTTATGGAATCCTGGAACGGGTTGTACATATGTATACTACAAGTTCTGCGATAATTCTTAAAGTGGATTCTTGTGCCAGTCATGCAGATGTTCCTATACACCGTTCTGTGACCACGAGTCAGAATTTTCATTGTGGTCCAGTCAGCTTTGTCAGTGTCTGTATAGTGCAACAGATCCGGTAAATTAATAAATCCTAATTAGTCTGTGTGTCGATAGATCTGGAAATTAATAACTGAGTTTTGCTATATATTCCTGGAGTGCAATATATAATGGGCACCACTACATAAGTATATATTTTCTTCTTGACAACTGCACTGGCCGACAGAGGAGGCTGAGGTGCAATAAGGGCTGATTATTGTGGAACTCTATTTTTGGACAGCAAAACCTTTTAATTTCCTGTGTTTGGATCCTCATTAAAATCTGTAAAAAAAAAAATATCCTCCTTTGCGTAAAAATGAATAAAATAATGTGGCCGTGAAATGTACCCAATTTATCACTACATGATCAATGCTTTTTGAATCTTTTTTTTTTTTTCAAAGAAGGGTAAAGTTGACTTAGACTCACTTCACTTTTTGAGTTACCATAATAAAATTTAGTAAAGCAATGCTCGGAGGTCTCATTACTGTATATGAAGAAGCAGTCTAAGTTATGAGCGTTACTGCACTTTCTAGATCCACCCCTTACACCATCGTGACCCCCTCCTCAACTTTGCTCATTAATCTCCGATTGCCAGCACTTCAGACACTCATTAGTGTTACCGTGTCATCGTGCTAAGTGTCACCATGTTACCCATCATTGGAAAGCATGATTACCACAATATGTCCAGCTTGGGGGGAGTGTAAAAAAATAAAAAAAGAGAAGTCAATAGAAAAAAATCAAAAAGTTTCCTTTTTTTTTAAAAATAAAAACAGATTATTTATTAAACTGAGAATTTAGTATTTTTTTACTTTAAGGCCAGACTAGCACAACTAAGAGTATAGACCTTGATACCATGAAATTTTATTTGATTTCTCACTTTCTGAATAACCCTGTACGTTTTATTTTCTGTGGACAAAGTATTAGTGGGCAGATATTTAAGTAGGCAAGGGTTGGCTTTGGCTATAATGGGTTGACTGGAAATAAATGTGAGTGGCTGAGAGGGGCATCGAGCAAATAGTCATTGGAGGTTCTGATATTTGTAGTAGGGGGAGGGGGTTTAAGAAACTGAATCAGGTTGCAGACCTCATTTAGAAAACAAAATATGTCTGTAAGAGACCTAGTGGGGTGGTGAGGATCAAGACTAATAGGGGGAAGCAGAATTGCAAATGGGACAAGTTGAGGTGCGACAAGTTGAGGTGGAAGAAAGTCTGCAGGGAAGTAGAGCCTCGCAAGATGTACTGAGAGGAAGTGTGTGATAGCTAAGCTTTATAACAGGTAGCCTGAGAGGGTAGTAATGGGAAGGCTGAAATAAAAAGTAGGTCTGAGACCCTAAAAACACTCAGACAATGGTCTTGGAGATGGAACAAAACAGGATGAATATGACTAAACCAAGGAGGTTCGTTAAAAGGAGGACAGGGTGACTGAGAAGGAGAGGAAGATGATGACAAGGACATATAGCTGATGGGACTGGTAAATGGTGGATGAGAGATGTAGGTCGTTACAAGGAATATAGTAATAAAGGCTGATAGTAGTAGAATGTTGAATGAAACAAAGAATAAGGGCTAGCACACATAGTGCAGGTCTGATTACAATAGGGGAATTAGGATTGGAGTGATGGTTCCACTAAAATTCTAAACTATTACTGCACTACATGATCTCTAACGTTCCTCTATGCAGCTTGGTGCAACCTCCAGGGGGCAACTCTCAACCCTTGCTGCTAATCTAGCAGTCAGTTCCAGTAAGGTGAGGCAGTATGAGAGAATGCACACTTTCTTAGTCCAGTAATTTATACCGGTGACAAAGTGATTCTCCATGCTGTGTTTATATGAAAGATAAAGTGCAGTGTAACTAATAATATTATCTGTTCGTGTTATTCACACTCATGTGTAATGAGGAGCAAGCAAGGAACTGTCATCAAGACAAATTGTTGTTTTTTGGGGGGTTTGTTTGTATTAAAATAAAATATGTGAGACTTTGGTCATATTTCTGGCCATTGTGGCTATATTTCTGCACATTGTGGACCATGTTTCTGTATATTTGACTAATATGTTTCTCATTTTATCTTTGCTTTTCTAACAGAGGGCAGGTTTGTCACCTCCCCCATGGGTGCTTTGTATATATTGGATGTACAGAAAGAGGACGCTTTGTCCACATATCGCTGCATTACCCGCCATCGTTACAGTGGAGAAACACGTCAGAGCAACGGAGCGCGACTCCTCGTATCAGGTAAATCCACTATATGCTCCTTGGTTCTCCTATTAAATTCCACCAAAAGAACACACACACACACGCACACACTGGGAGAAAAGGTGTATAAAAATTTGATGAAAAGAAAGTAAAATGAGTTCATAATGCGAATAGGTCCAATCGACTCAAACCATGACCGATGGACCAGAGTGGGACATTTAGAAACATAGAAACATAGAAACATAGAAACATAGAATGTGACGGCAGATAAGAACCATTCGGCCCATCTAGTCTGCCCAATTTTCTAAAAACTTTCATTAGTCCCTAGCCTTATCTTATAGTTAGGATAGCCTTATGCCTATCCCATGCATGCTTAAACTCCTTTACTGTGTTAACCTCTACCACTTCAGCTGGAAGGCTATTCCATGCATCCACTACCCTCTCAGTAAAGTAATACTTCCTGATATTATTTTTAAACCTTTGTCCCTCTAATTTAAGACTATGTCCTCTTGTTGTGGTAGTTTTTCTTCTTTTAAATATAGTCTCCTCCTTTACTGTGTTGATTCCCTTTATATATTTAAATGTTTCTATCATATCCCCTGTCTCGTCTTTCCTCCAAGCTATACATGTTAAGATCCTTTAACCTTTCCTGGTAAGTTTTATCCCGCAATCCATGAACCAGTTTAGTAGCCCTTCTCTGAACCCTCTCTAAGGTATCAATATCCTTCTGAAGATACGGTCTCCAGTACTGTGTACAATACTCCAAGTGAGGTCTCACCAGTGTTCTGTATAATGGCATGAGCACTTCCCTCTTTCTACTGCTAATACCTCTCCCTATACAACCAAGCATTCTGCTAGCATTTCCTGCTGCTCTATTACATTGTCTGCCTACCTTTAAGTCATCAGAAATAATCACCCCTAAATCCCTTTCCTCATATGTTGAGGTTAGGACTCTATCAAATATTCTGTACTCTGCCCTTGGGTTTTTACGTCCAAGATGCATTATCTTGCACTTATCCACATTAAATGTCAGTTGCCACAATTCTGACCATTTTTCTAGTTTACCTAAATCATTTGTCATTTGGCTTATCCCTCCTGGAACATCAACCCTGTTACATATCTTAGTATCATCAGCAAAAAGACATACCTTACCATCAAGACCTTCTGCAATATCACTAATAAAAATATTAAAGAGAATGGGTCCAAGTACAGATCCCTGAGGTACCCCACTGGTGACAAGTCCAAGCTTCAAATATATTCCATTAACTACAACCCTCTGTTGCCTGTCACTCAGCCACTGCCTTACCCATTCAACAATATTGGAATCCAAACTTAAAGATTGCAGTTTATTGATAAGCCTTCTATGTGCAACAGTGTCAAAAGCCTTACTGAAATCTAGGTAAGCAATGTCTACTGCACCACCCTGATCTATAATTTTAGTTACCCAATCAAAAAATCAATAAGATTAGTTTGGCATGATCTCCCTGAAGTAAACCCATGTTGTCTCTGATCTTGAAATCCATGTGTTTTTAGATGTTCAACAATCCTATCCTTTAACATGGTTTCCATCACTTTCCCCACTACTGAAGTAAGGCTTACTGGCCTATAGTTGCCCGACTCCTCCCTATTACCTTTCTTGTAAATGGGCACAACATTTGCTAACTTCCAATCTTCTGGGACTACTCCTGTTAATAATGATTGGTTAAATAAATCTGTTAATGGTTTTGCTAGTACACCACTAAGCTCTTTTAATAGCTTTGGGTGTATTCCATCAGGTCCCATTGACTTATTTGTCTTTACTTTTGACAGTTGAAATAGAACCTCTTCCTCTGTAAACTCACGTGTAATAAATGACTCATTTATCCTTTTTCTCAACTGAGTCCCTTTCCTTCATTTTCATCTGTAAATACAGAACAAAAATATTCATTGAGGCAGTCAGCTAGACCTTTATCCTCTTCTACATACCTTCCTTCTTTTGTTTTAATCTAACTAATCCTTGTTTTACTTTTCTTTTCTCATTTATGTATCTAAAAAAAAAAATGTTTTATCCCCCTTTTTTACTGTCTGTGCTATTTTCTCTTCTGTGTGTGATTTGGAAGCTCTTATAACTTGCTTAGCCTCTTTCTGCCTAATCTTATAGATCATTTTGTCTCCCTCTCTCTGGGTTTTTTTATAATTCCTAAATGCTAACTTTTTGTTTTTAACTATTTTGGCCACATCTGCGGAGTACCACAGTGGTTTCTTGAATTTTTTGCTTTTACTGACAAGCCTAATGCAATTTTCTGTTGCCTTCAATAGTGCAACTTTTAAATAATCCCATTTCTCTTGGACTCATTTAAATTGCTCCAGTCTGATAATGACTCCTCTACCCATATTCTAATTTTAGAAAAGTCTGTTTTTCTAAAGTCTAAAAACTTTTGTTTTTGTGTGGTGTGACTCAGTCACTGTTCTTATATTAAACCACACTGACTGATGATCACTGGATCCTAAACTTTCACCTACAGTAATATCTGATACAAATCTCCATTTGTTAACACTAAATCTAGTATGGCCTCTTTACGAGTTGGCTCCTCAACAACTTGTTTTAGAGACAAACCCAGTAGGGAGTTTAGAATATGTGTGCTCCTGGCACAAGTAGCTAATTTTGTTTTCCAATTTACATCAGGAAGATTAAAGTCACCCATGATGATAACTTCCCCCTTCATTGTCATTTTAGCTATTTCCTCAACTAGTAGATTATCTAACTCTTCAATTTGTCCTGGGGGCCTATAAATCACACCTACACGAGTTACTGTGTGATTACCAAATTCTAACGTAGCCCAAACGGACTCTATGTTTGCCTCACTAACTTTTATTAGGCTAGATTTTATGCTATCCTTCACATACAAGGCCACCCCTCCCCCTTTCTTGCCTTCCCTATCTTTCCTATATAAAGAGTACCCTGGTATTGCTATGTCCCAGTCATTTTTCTCATTGCACCATGTCTCAGTAACAGCGACTAAATCTACACTATCAGTTGCCATTATTGCCACAAGTTCATGGATCTTATTCCCTAAACTGCGAGCATTTGTAGACATGACTCTAAGCTTATCATTTTTTAACACACTTGCTACAGGCACCTTCTGTCCTTGTTTTGGGGGACAATTGGATTGATGTTTTATCACCCTTTTGCCCCCCCCTCCTAGTTTAAATACATCCTAGCAAAACCTCTGAACTGCTCACTGAGAACATTTGTTCCCTTTTGAGAAAGATGCAAACCATCTTTTTTGTACAGCTTATCTCCATTCCAAACAGAGCTACCATGAGAAATAAAGCCAAATCCTTGCTCCCGACACCATTCACCAAGCCACAAATTAAAGTCCCTAATACGCATCCGCCTGTCGTTCTGAGTGTTATGCACAGGCAGAACTTCAGAGAATGACAGTGTGGAAGCAACCTGCCGTATATCATTGGCAAAAACACTAAAAACTTCCTTAACCTCTGAAACCTCATTGCAAGCCAAGTCATTTGTCCCTAGATGGACAAGTACATCCAATTCCCCTTCCTGCTTTGCTTGCTTAACAATATTACAGATACGTCTCCTGTCTCTGTGAGCAGTAGCTCCAGGAAGACACCTCACAAGACCACCATTGTCCATCTCCACACCTCTTATAATGGAATCACCCAACAACAACTGCTTTCTATTAGGCCTCACCATAGTCTCCAAGCCGGTCTCCACAACACCACTAGTCTCAGTGCCTCTCTCCACAACAACCCTAGCCTCAGTGCCTCTCTCCACAACACCACTAGCCTCAGTGCCTCTCTCCACAACACCACTACTTAGTGCCTCTCTCCACAACACCACTAGTCTTAGTGCCTCTCTCCACAACACCACTAGCCTCAGTGCCTCTCTCTACAACACCACTAGTCTTAGTGCCTCTCTCCACAGCACCACTAGTCTTAGTGCCTCTCTCCACAACACCACTAGCCTCAGAGCCTCTCTCCACAACACCACTAGCCTCAGTGCCTCTCTCCACAACACCACTAGCCTCAGTGCCTCTCTCCACAACACCATTACACTCTGAAAGTGCAGAAAATGAATTATGAAGAGCAACAGACTGTGCAAAATGCCTTTTATCCACAACTCTAAGTCTACCAGATCCTACAGTAATCCATCTGCTTTTCCTAGCATTTATTTTTTGGAAAGTTCTATGTCATGCTAGCCTAGCGCTTCATGCATTTTAGTGGCCATTTTGTCATTCTCTTTTCACACTGTTTTGGGATGGGTTTAAAGTTAGTATTTCATGATATTGTTAGACCTTTTTATGCCGTCTTGAGATGAAGCTGTTATGGTGTCCAGGGCGTTACTTTAAGGGTAGTATGTTTGAGTAAAGGTTATTATTTAAAATCGGGGTTTGGGATGTAAATCCATGAGTTTAGGTTTTTCATTTAATAAAATACTCAAACTAAGTTCTTCGATTGAACATCATGTTTAGATTGTGTCATTCAGACTGCTCAAAATCATCCTAGGCTGTATTAAGGAGACATACAAACAAACATTGAGGAATTGTTTTCCCCCATACATACTCTATGTATTTGTCCTATAGACCCTGCAGAATCTGTCCCAGTTCTTCTTGATGGGTTTCAATCCCAGGAGGTCCTAGTGGGCGATATGGTGGAATTGCCGTGTATTGCTTCTGGATACCCAAATTTAGCCTCTCGTTGGATAAAAGATGGCCGCCCCGTGCCCTCCGACAGTCGTTGGAGCAAGCGAAACACAGGTCTGAGTATGAGCGACCTGCGGCTGGAGGACAGCGGCACCTATATCTGTGAGATCACCAACAGCTTTGGCTCTGCAGAGGTCACTGGTACACTGAACGTGATAGGTAAGACCATAGGACACCAGCATAAGAACAATGAGTTAAATCTGTGCATATACATATTTGTTATTACTGTGTAGCTAAGTGTTTGTGCTGTCTGTCTTTGTCACTGTTGTGTTAGGATGCTGTTTTTACAAACATGTATGCAATATCTAAATAAATTGTTATATAATGTATACACTGCTGTACTTTGTTATTGTTTTACTTTGTGCTTGACCAGGAGTTGAAATGTGGCATAAAATGCCATGTCTCAAGATGGCAATCTACACATTCCCTTGTCTACAGCTCGCATCTCTGTGTCACTGCAGGGCTTGTCATTGTGCCACTGTAACTGTAATGACAACACAATACTGAGGACGAAGGCAAGTGTGATATTGTGCAGTGGCATTTAGCCTAAGCCTGTTGGGAGCCACACTGATAGATAGGAGAAGCAGATATTATCAGGGGCACATCTCAGCAAGTGTGTGAGGCAGCTAGCTGTTAATCAGATTGATGGGAGGTGTTATTTGTGAAGGGTTCAGGGGGCAATAGGTGATGGAAAATTGAGCAATTGTGACATTAGATGTAATATGAAGTCCGGGGCTTGAATCCTACCAAGGATGGTGTCAAGTAACTGCAATCAGAACATAAGCAAGTTGATATTTTCTTAGCAATTTATTGATTTAGCAAACAACGTGCACCTGAAATTTAATCTGCAAGAATTCGGAGACATTCGGCTTGTTAAATATGGCTGAAATTCACTGTATTTACAGATATAAAAACTCAAGAAATAAAAAACATGCTCAGGGTTATTCACTAAAACTTCACTGCGAGAAAACGACTAGAAAAAAATGCTAATTAGAGGCCCAAATAGCCATGCTAAAAATATAGCCGAATTGACGAATGTTCCCAATTTGCCATCAGTTTTATGAATAAGACTGCAGTCCTCTGGCGTTATTTCCTTAATCTGAACCTGTAACTTAGTGGGATATTTTCCTTATTTAAGCATTGCTCCCTAAGGTGACTTGTCCACTTATATGGTGGCACTCGGGGGAGAAGGTGTAAGGAAGGGACCTCGCAAATCTTTGTCTCCTTGATGCCGACAGCTTCCTTTTTAGTTCTAGCATATTTTGTGAAGGGTTTAATTGCAAGGAGCTGCATCCAAAGATGTTACCGAGTGGTACAGACATTATAAAACAGGATATAATATAATAAGGTAAATGCATCAAGCAAAACAGGTGCTATTCTGGATGCAAGTCTTAAAAGACGTTCTGTTAGTTTCCATAGGGATTAGTTCCCAGAATAACACATTTTTGCCTTGCTAAATCTGAACACATATGCTTTATTTTCCAGTGTAGCAATAAAACGATATTAAAAAAACAAAAATCAGTTTCTATTAATAAAAAATAAATCTGAAGGCATTTTTTCCCCCAAATTTAAGATGTAAATATAAAATCAGGTTGTGGAAAAAGAGCTTTCAGTTTTTGTTCATTCTAAGAATAAATATTTATTCTGCAAACTACCTGTGTCCTTGAATATATTTAACACCTTTTAAAGGAACACTCCAACATTAGATGTTCCCCTTCCCTCTTCCCCTTGTTTTTAATTTAAAAAATAAACTTAGCTCACCTCCAATCCATTTCCATGACACAGCTCCAATCTGTCTTTGGGAGCTCATCAATGCTGGTAATATCCAGGTCAATCCAGTGCTTTACATAGAGAAGCATTTGGGATCTACAGGACATGTGCAGCAATCTCAGAGAGAAGCATTGAAATTGTAGTCCTATGAGTCATGTATCATGCATGCATGAACGCGAATCCCGAAACATTAATGAGTTGTGATTAATTTCAAGGTTGATCTGTCATTGACATTTTCTTTTTTTTTTTTTTTTACTTTTAGAGCCACTCCGTGTGACCCTCACTCCCAAGAAGCTGAAGACGGGGATTGGAAGTACGGTCATCTTGTCATGTGCTTTGAGTGGATCCCCGGGGTATACAGTACGCTGGTATCGGAACACTGAGCTCATTAAGCCGGATGAATTCATCTCCATACGAGGAGCTGATAATGAAACATTGGTTATTAATAGTGCTCAAAAGAGCCACTCAGGGGCATATCAGTGCTTCGGAACGCGGAAAAAGCAAACTGCCCAGGACTTTGCTATTGTGGTTTTAGAAGGTAAGTAAGGTTCTTGCACAATGGCATTGGCTACAGATACCCCTACACGTTAAAGAACATCCACTCATTACTACTGAAATCAGACTTAAATGAACATGAATGGTGCCACTAGTTCAATTATTCTTTCACTTGAGGTCAAGCTTACTCATTAAATGAAAGTATCCCTTACAGGAAAACTAGCTTCCCATTAATTGATGCAGGGTTATCACATGAAGGAAACACAAATAATTTTTTATATCTAAACGGAGTGTTTCTGAGTCAGATACCGCCTTGTTTATTGAGGATTGACTTTTTTACTTTTGAGTACAAGGTACATACGTTACTTAGAAGAGCAGAATTACTTGGTGAGAGTTGTTCCAGTCATTGAAATGACTGTACTATGGGATTGTAGTACAGTTCAGTAGTTGGCCATCTTCTCATCTCCACAGATGGGACACCTCGTATCCTCTCCTCATTCAGCGAGAAAGTGATGAACCCAGGTGAACCATTTTCCCTAACGTGCTCCGCCAAAGGGGCACCACCTCCAACCATCAGCTGGACTCTGGACGATGAGCCTATTCAGAGGGACTCAGGGCACCGTTCCAATCAATACACTGCCTCTGATGGCAGCACCATCAGTTACATGAATGTGAGCAGTCCTCAGATCCTGGACGGGGGGGTGTACCGCTGTTCTGCACGCAACTCTGTGGGGAGTGCAGAGTATCAAGCTCGAATAAACGTAAGAGGTGCCTGTCCTACTTCTACATATCAGAATAGGGTCTGTACGGCCTCCTTGGGTGTGTAACCTGTGCACCCTCTGTCTGTCACTTCTTTATTCTGCTTTCTCTTCCTCTGTGCTGTTAGATTGCTATACCTCTCTCCACTTACATCTTGTTTCTACCTTACCTATTCTTCTTATCATTCACTGATCCCTTATCCCATTTCAGGTTCTTTTATTTCTTCAGTTAATCCTCAGTCATTATTTTCCCAATCTCACCTCCATATCAACCTCCAAACATTCCACCTCAATCACTGGTTCTCAAACCTGTTGACCTTTTCGCCTCCCACAACACCATCAAGGAGGCTTCGCTTCCTGGTCGCAGGTCCAATCCAGTTCTCCTCATAGAGGTACCAGAAAGGATATTTTCACCATCAGTTAATATAAAGTTCCAGGCAGTGCTATTTCAAAGACACAAGAGATTGCGACTCGGACGCTGTGTATTTCTCTGTAGAAAACAACTACCAGAATTGCTATTTTACCCATTGGCTGATATAAGAATATGGGAATGTCCATTGCAGGAAAGGGAACCCACAGGATTTAGTTTTAGAGAATTGAGAAACTGTAACTGACTGATCATTACTGAGTTCCATTATTGGGAAATGAACAGTAGGAAGTTGAACCCCTCTGATCCAGGACCCAGGCTTGTTTTATCTTTAGTTTAGCCTTATTTCACAGATTGATTGGCACACCAGTGAATGCAGTACAAATGTTTAGGGTTTGCTAAGTTCCATTGAGTGTAGCTTCATTTTGTTATATTTTTTTTATATGTATAAATATATTCCAATCATGTTACTTTGTTTTTTGCATGTTTTCACAGTGCATTGGGGCTTAGTTTGTGAGCATAGACTTGGAAATGATGTCTGTACTACGTGTGCGAATGAGTTGATAGAACAGTGAAACTGCCTTTAAAATAACTGTTCACAAGCCTCTTGTTCTTTCACACTGGACTGCATTTGAAAAATCTTGAAATGGCAATTTACGTGTGGGTTTTGGGAAATATTTATTAAAGAACATAGTGAATTGATGTTGATATATATATATATATATTGTGTTTAAAAAATGAAATAAGACACAAAGAGCACTATGAATGATAAGTATGGATCTTGAGTTACTAAACGGCCGATGGGAGAGTTGGTTCAATGAGCGCTGTTAATCCTTCTGTTACGATTTTAACCTTTTGTTTGTTAGATCCTCGCTGACTTGTAGGTGAAAGGTCAGCTTGATTGCACACTAAGGGGTTAATAGGCAATGTAGCTGATGGCTTGCTTAGCCAGTGATGCCAAAAGATCAAAGTAGGTGACATGATGTAAAAACTGTGCCTGCTTTCAAACATATTATGCGATAATTATTTTTAAAGAATTCTACACGTTAAATCAGTTAGCTGCTTAAGCAGGGGGTTATAGGTTTATTAACAGATAGGGGATCATTTTTTGACTAGCTTTATTTACTGTTTATCATCAGATGATACAGGTAAGTTTATGACAAAATGTAGCAACATCCAGGCGCATACAATTACTCGTGCTTAGAAACCCTCTTGCTCGTGCTTAGAAACCCTCTTGCTCGTGCTTAGAAACCATCTTGCTTTTTCTTTTCCTTTTTTTGATTTGTGTTATTTCTCAGGGAGTTTAGCAAGTCCTTGTGTTACGAGTAGGACCTCGGGTACCAACCTTAGGTTTGAGGTTGTAGGTCATCTCTAACTGCTATATTCGCCTGTATTCTGGTCTCAGGTTCCAGCTTTGTATTTTGTATGCCAGTGGTGTCATGTGTTGTAGAATAGTGTGGTGTGGTTATGTCTGCCTGGGTAAGAAGATGGGGTGGTGAAATGTGGGATTGTGGGGGGAAAAAGAAGAGAGAAAAAAAGGGGGGAGGGGGAATGGGCCAGGTTCTTTTTGTGGTAATTCTGTGTCCGGTCCGTCCAATCCAGAATTCGTGCCCCCTGGATGGCCCCCTATTCTACAAGATGGTGGTTCAGCTCCCTTGGTCAAATTGGGGATTGTCCCCTGTACACCGTCTGCTGCTACCTGGCAGTGCTGCAGTATTATACGGGTACCTGGGTTCGTGTTCCCCCTTTATGTATGAAGTCCGTCCATGGGAACCATTCCAGGGCACTTTTGTCTGTTTGGCGTCTAAGGTCTGCTGTCTCCTCCATCCTGACTACCCACTGCTGCAACATTGGCGCACCTTTCTGCTTACGGAGTTGGGATCAGGGACTATGCGGCTGTAAGCAAGTGCATGGTTGGTGATTTTTTTTTTTTAAGGTGGCTACTGTGCTGTCAGTGTGGTGTAGGAACATGGGGAGTGGCAGGTGCGGGAGGCCTGTACCCGTGATCTCTCATGTCTTTGGCATGACCACGAAACGTGTATGCATGTCCCTACCACCTCCTCACAGTGCCAGCAGGTTTCAGGTGTCTAAGGGTTCATTTGATGCAGCACATCTGGCGTCCTGTATCACAAGTACAGTAGCTTATAACTTAGCTGCTGGTACTTTGCTCCTACCGGCACTTGTATATTAGGGTGTATATTTTGTTCCACTCGTTCTCTGTTAGTGTTACTCTTGCTTCCATTTCCCATCGGGAGATAAATGGCACTGGGCGATTGTCTTCGCACATCATTAGTAAGACATAAAGGGTTGATACCCCCCTGTGTAAGTGTTTCCTAGCCATATAGTAGTTCTTGAACTGAGAGTGTGTGAGTATCCTGTGAAATTGTTGTTGGTCCTTATGTGATGCATAGTATGTGTGTATCTGGTGATATGGGAACCTCTCCATTGTGTTCGGTTGTCGATCGGGGATTAGGTCTGTAAGGGATTTGAGTCGTGTGTCCGTGCACCATTGTCATATATACATCCAGTCTGTGCCATGGAACCTTGCCAGATCTGTGGGTTTCAGCCCATCTGCCAAGTCCGGGTTGTGTATCAGATGGGTCAGCGGGGAGTGGGTTGTAGTCAGTCGTCGTGTGTATCTAACTGAGCACCATACCCTCAGCATGGCATCTATCATTGGGTTGCCCATTTGTAACTGTGTAAGTGTTGCCCCGCTGAGCCAGAGCTTTATATGACGTCCCCTGAGTACTGGGTCTCCATTGTGACCCAGAGCTTTGTTTGGGTTCTGACGTGCCAGTCCACCATCCTCTGCAGATGCGTGGTGTGACGGAACGCTGGCACTCAGACTGAGTACCTCCGCCAATCGATGCTCCTAGTGCTCGCTGAGGACTCCAAGCACTCCAACCGACACCATCAGCACTGCAGACCCCACTTCCAGCAATGCAACTGCGCTGGGGTCTCTGCTGTTTCCACCCACCCTGGACCCAAGGCCAGGATCCAGCTTCCAGTGGGTGAACCTCTCTTTCCCCAGAGAGCAGGAACAGGAACAAATCAAGCTATTGCAAGAGCTTCCTCTGGGGAGTAAGTGATTATAGCAATCCCCATAGTGTAGGTATCCCTTCCCCCAAACATGAGCCAAGGCTTAATGCTGGAACAAGACTGATTTACTGGCACACAGAACTCACAATTTATGCAACACAAAACTCCTCCTCTGGGCCAGGCTAGATAATTGAGTTTCTACAATACACAAAGCTCAATTATCTGCTGGCCAGAAATAATACAGTTTCATAAAACACACAGGGACCCCAAAACATGCAATAACCCCATAAAATATATCCTTGGAACCGGGGGATCTGGGTGAACCACATATCCAAAATTCACCCAGATCCATTCAGTACTTTGGAAAATACAGTTTAATGCAGATTCTGCAGAACATATACAGGCTAAATGAAAAACAATCACTTTATAATGTGTCCCCTGCTGTATAGTCCAAAACCACTGCACGATGTCTCTGTGCACCAAATACTGGCGAGATGGCACCGTGTTGAAAAGTCCAAACAGTGTCTGTGAGTTAAAATGGCCGCCATCCATTGTTCTCACCATGTGCTTCTGATAGAGGAAATGGTGGCCACCCAGTAACTCCACAGTATGTCCCCAGATGGTTCTTAAAGGGCCAGCAGCAGCACAACACAAATCCATTATGCCCAAATCATGTCTTTAAAGGGCAATACATCCCAGGGGCCATAGTCACAGGGCAAGAGGCGGGCAAGCAGTCCTCTCCAGGCACAAGTGGCGAAGGGCACTTCGTCACACGTGGCCTTATAGTATATGAGTATGGATGGGAGACCCACCCAACCCAAGTGCTTCTGGAGTATCGGTTGGGTGTGTCATATTCATGTGGCTCTACCATTCCACACAAATTTCCTAATTGCTGTTGTTATGGACTGGAAGAAGGCTCTTGGAACTACCATGGGCAGTGCTTGGAAGTGATACAGGAGTCGTGGCAGGATGTTCATTTTTACCGCGTTTATTCAGCAGAATCACAAGATATATAGTCCTGTCCAGTGCTGCATATCATTTTGCAGAGTGGTCAGCAAGGGGCGGAAGTTCATTGTGCAGATGTGTGCGTTTTTTTGGGCAGCCGCATGCCTAGGTAGCGAAGTTTGGTGTTATTCTAATTGAAGTGGAATTGTATGCATAAGTGTGTTATTAAATCTTGTTGTAGTGTGATGGCCAGGACTTCCGATTTGTCCAGATTCAGTTTGAGATTGGATATCTGACTGAACCGCTCAAAGAGTTGCATGAAGTTAGGGAGGGAGACCATTGGGTTCTCTAAAAAAAAATAACATGTCATCGGGGTACGCCGCTACCCAGTGCTCCCCCTGTTTTGTGAGGAAACCCGTGAATCCCTTGTCCCGTAGGGCCGCGCCAAGAAACAGTTTCAGAGAGAGGGGGTCCTTGTTTTTTAAATGTCATAAATGAAATGGTTGGGCTCAGAATATCAAAATTCATTGCTGTGGTGTTTAAAACGTAAGGCAGCAATATAACACATGACGTGGATTTGGAAAGTCAGGAATGTTTATGGTTAGGGTTGGATAGGTTCATTTGCATTCAATTTTAATGGTTCAAAGATGTCAGGCAAAATGGTTGGCCCTCACGCATGTTCACTTCATCAAATCTGGCCCTCTTTGAAAAAAGTTTGGACACCCCTGTCCTTAAGGAAAGTCCCCCTACAATAAACCACCTCAAAATCTAAAATGCTAATGCACCTGAAACCTCCATAATTTTACCTTAAGAGCGTCCTTTTTACGGCAGCAGTTAATGGCGTTTTAATGGTGCAGTTAAACGAAGTCCTTACAATGTCACTCTTCTAAATGGTGACATTTTTGTCTCAACATTTTCATGTCGATGTTTTACATGCAAAGCAATATGCAGGGAGGAAAATCTCCACCTCATATTTTCAAATACTTTGAAAGAAAAATTACATAGTTTGCAGCTTTGCAGCAGTTCCTGGAAATCTTTTGATCCCTCAAAAAGGACCTGAAGATGTTGAAACCTTGTTAGATGCATGGCAAAGACCTAAAGAGGTCACAACTTTGTTAGATGCATGGCAAAGACCTAAAGAGGTCACAACTTTGTTAGATGCATGGCAAAGACCTAAAGAGGTCACAATGCTGTTAGATGCCTGGTAAGGTTTTAAAAGGGTAGAAATGTTGCTAGGTCAATTGTGGTGGCTGTAATAAGGTTTATTGAAATTTCTGCCTGGCTGTGGATTTATTTTATTTTTGTTTTATCATGGCTTAAAAAAAAATCTGTAGACCTATGGTATTAGCTATGGCTTAAAAGTTATTTGTCACTGAACGTTATAGCATACTCACCAGAGGGGAATTTCTACCCTCCAATGACTAGTGTAGAGTAAACATTTTGAGCCCTGGTTTTATTATTTACATGGTTATAAAGAGCACATCAGAAGGATAATTCAAATTACAGTTCTGGATGTTCCTAAAGTGTTCAAAATATGCATGGAAAAAACAAGCTTATCGGGTTCTCTAAAGTTCTCTACTAGTTTCATGTTCTGTAGTAGAAGGTGACCACTTATAATTGTCAATTCATGACTGTTTTGGTTTGGAGATGTGATTTTCAACCATTTGGCCAAGTGCCCCCGTTAAATTTACATCTGTAAATAGGTCTGTATGGGATGAGGAAACTGAACCCATTGGAACACTATAGATCTGTTCTGTTAGAATTTTACATTTTCTAAGCCTTTTCTAAGAGGGCATTGAATTGGAAAAGAATTAGCCTTTTTAATTGGGTCCCATAAGGCCACGCATATTCTTAGCTATTTGTACATTTTTAATGGTGGTAATCCAGCCACTTCCAGTATGATTATATTTTGTTTATTTATCTATTATCTCCCAAGGCCATTGGAATGACCCCCAGGCAGCTTTAGGATAATGCTAGTTCCTAATCACACACCAAACAATTCATTCATCATCTGTGAAAAGGGACATGAACCATGCAAAACATTCTACCTTTCCCCTGAACGAACACTACATATCGCAGGTCTTTTCGCGGCTACGATTACATCTGATAATTGATGATTCGCAGCACGCTATGTCAGGCTATTTGTTAAAAAAAAACTGTGTGTGCATAGTAATGAAATCAGCATTGAGACGGCTGGAGGAGTGAAATCAGATTACTATTTAGGTTTTTTGACTTGATTGTGTTTCCTCTTTTGTTATCGAAAATCAACAAGGATTTATTAAATCTATTTCATAATTGGTATCAATGGCCAGAGTATGCTTATTCCTTGAAGATATATGTCATTGGATCTGTCTGTAACGACAAAGATTTTAAGATGTCTGCACCTGCATGGCGTACAAATAATGAAAATCTGACTTTGGATGTTCCTAAATTATATAAAATATGGATATATATATTACATTTGTTTCACAGAGCTTAAAGACATACTCTAAGCACCATGGCCACTTCAGTGATTTGAAGTGGTCTGTATGCAATTCACTATGATACATATCTGCTTCCAGAGTTGTAACTCCAACAAAAGAGTTCCGGGCTGGCTAATTTCAATTCTGTGCAACTTTCCTTGTACATAATTGCAATCATTGGCTAAGAGTGGTCAGCTGATGCTGCCAGCCAGTGAATGGCTGGCAGAATTGACTTCCTGCTTCTGCAACTCCGCAGAAGTAAAATGTTGTCACCGGTCATTAGAGAAGGCTTGGAGTCCAGTGGGGAACTAGGTAAGAGGGCAAGCCGTTTCCAAGGAACCAGGGTACTCCTGGCTTCATAAACTCTACGACGGTCTCCAGTGGTTATGATGATTGAAGTAACCCTTTAATTTGAATGTATGAGTTTATTCATTTAAAATAGTGTGAGCACAGAATCTATAGTTTAAAAAAGTAAGTTATCCCCCAAAAAGATGTCAGGCTCAAAAAAGCAAGGGTTTCAAAATTAGATCTTATACTGGAGGTGAAATTGTGTGTTTACAGGATGGAGAGAGAAAATGTGTGTGTGCATGTGTGTATACATACAGAATATTTGCATGAATAAGAGACAGTTTGGGGCATGGGCAAGTTTTTATGACTGTAATGCATTAGCATATGTTTAACCTCTGTCTTATTTTTATTTATTTTAAAAAAAAAACTGTAAACCACTTCATATAAGAGACAACGAGTGGTGAACTATGTGTTAGAAAGTAACGCCATCACAGGTTTCTGGAGACATTGACCTGTGGTCTTCGAGTTTAATATGATGTCTCCAGAACCCGTCATATGTGTTAATATCCCATAATAAGAAGTTCCACGTTATTCAGCAAAAGCTGAAGTTTTCAAAAACAATTTCAGGCTCTCAAGATAATCAGATTTGATTTTGCCTCAGATTTGATGTGTGTAGAGCATTTAGAGATTCAAACCTCCTTTCCTTAATGTCATATTCCTTCACATATCCTGTAAGACCTGCCACATTCCTAGATTATCTCATTTTAACATGTTTCTCTCTGAAATCCCCTCCCTCTCTGTTCTTTGCTCAATCCTCTTCTTTTCTGTTCACCCATTCCCATTAATCATCTCTTCCCATTCAGGAGTGTTCCATCTTTTCCCAGGACCTCCCGTTCTTTGAGTGATGATTGGTGGATGAATGTCTTTCACTCTTTCTCTGGGCATTTTGCCTCATGTCTTATTTTTGATGCTCTTGTCACCCCTTGCTATGGGGTGCCCAATGATTTGTGTCCACCTAATGTACTTCCCCTGTCACCCTCTATAGGTCCTCCCAGCATCCGGCCAATGAAGAACCTTACAGCAGTGGCGGGGCGAGACAGCTTCATTCATTGCAGAGTTATTGGATATCCCTACTACTTCATCAGCTGGTATAAAGACTCTCTGCTGTTACCGGATAACCACAGACAGGTGGTGTTTGAGAATGGTACCCTGATGTTGAGTGATGTCCAAAAAGGGATGGATGAGGGAGAATACCTATGCAGTGTCCTAATACAGCCGCAGCTGTCCATTAGTCAGAGCGTCCACATCACTGTCAAAGGTGAGAAATAACATAACGTGTGCACAGAATTCCATTTTGAAATAATTTTGGAATGTTCTATATAAACTATAAATAACATGCAACTTATTATCAATACACAGACCTGGCGTGATATATTGACACAATACTCTTACACATGCACGTTTTGTTTTTTTACTAAAGTCATAATTGTCGAGAATTGAAAGTTAATTTCACATTTAAGGTCAAAGAAGCCAAACTGATAGAATTTTCCAAGTCGGCCATGCTTCCAGATTGAATTTCAAATTTAAGGTCAATGTATCCAGTTTTAATTCCCGTGAATTCTTACTTCAGCCTGACAAGTCTTACTACGTGATGCAAATACACTGGTGAGGTTTGGTCTTGTGGTTAGGTGTGAAAAGTTAATTCATGCACAGAGCAGTTTGACTTGCAGACCTACTAATAAACTATACTTACCAGGTGCAGCATAAATGCTGTTGATACACTAAACTATCATGAAAAACTACAAATATACTACATGAACACAGACCCTACATGGCACTCATTGAGCTACAGACAAGTGACTGAATCATGACAGTCCTACTGGGATATAGACACAACTGAGCTCAGGAGAGATAGCCGAAACTGCATAAGAAATAGAGAAATAGTGGGGGTGGTTAGTGGCTCTTGGGTAATCCCAAGGGAAAAGTCTAACTGTTCTAAAACAATTTGACTCCAATGGGAGGGGGTGCCAAAGCACTATTGTCACCATAACTGCTACAGCGTGCTTTATTGTGATACTTGTAGTATTCATGTAGCTCTAATGATTTGCAAGTGAGCGAATTGTAACTACTGAATCATTATGTAGGCAAAGAATCATCCAAGGCTGTGGAGTCTGAACCAGAGTAGTGTTTGGGAGATTTTAATTTTTTTTTATGCATAAAATGTCAATTTATAAGACAGCATATATGGTAAATTATAATACGGTAAATGTAATATAAGCAGCTGGAGTCAGTCAGTGGTATCATAAACTGAGGAGACTTGAAGGTTTTGTGTACCAAGAGTAATTTTAAATATAGACTAATGCTGCCTTCTGCATTTCAAATGTATAAATACTAAAAGAAAAAAATTCCAAAAATGTATATAAAATTCTATATAAGTGACATTTCTGAATGCGTTTGCAAATGCAGATCATAAATGGTATTGGAGCCTATGCTGGATGCGATGTAGGTAAGCACTAAATAGTATCACCTCTGCATAAATAGTGTCCGTGTGTATAAGTCTGTCTGAAGCAAAGCAGCAGAAGATCATGAACCGTTTGCAGTGATCAGGGACTGACAGACGCCATGCCACTCTCTAATCTGCCGAGTGAGTCTCGGCCGTGCTGGTGAGACCTTCAAATCACAGCGTGGTTTCAAATCACAGTCTTGCAAATTACCTTGGCAAAGAAGGCTCGTACGTAGTGAAGCATAGTTTAATAAGATATAACGTAACGAAAAATCTCTTATTACATAAATAGATGTGAGAGCTTTTTCCAGAACTCACACAGAGCACATAAAGATTCTGCCTTAAATAACTCCCAACTTCAGTGTACGTAAGGCAGGAAATCTGCCGATCAGGTACACTCGTAATGGCAACAAGCCAGGAACGAGGTCTTGGTCATCATTGGCATTAGTCATCCTTCCTTGATAGATACAAGTCATCTTAAAGGGGCATCATCTCTTCTAAGGATTTTTAATATTATTTTAACATATCCTCTATATTTAACAATGATGTATTTGTGAGATATGAATTATTACATTAAATGTAGAAATCAACACCGATATGTTTATTTCTATCCTGGAACTAAACGCCCCCATCTTGGATCCCTGTCAATCATTCAGCTCTGTCCTTTGCAACTGTCATTCAACATAGAGAAAGCATAGAATTAAATATTATTTTGGTTTTTCCTCCTCCAATGTCACGAGGGGCCCTGGATTAAACTGGAGGGTGTTTTAAGATGCTAAAACTTTAAGGTACATGTAAAAAAAATAAATCACATGAATGGAAGGTTAACACACGTTTCATTGTTTTAATTAATGGTGCAATTTTAAAAGAAGTTATGGATGCCTTTTTATAATTATCCGATTTCTAGATGGGGTATGAATCAGAGTACCTGTTCTAGTCTGCACAAGCACCTTAATCCAGTTTCACAATGTCATATTATTATAGAAAAATATATTATAATATTCGTATGGTTTGAAACATTGTCACTCAGTTTGTTGCTTTGGATAGACAGTGCTTGAAAACGTCCAAAAAAAATTACCCTTTCCCCAAATGAATGTTGCTGTTGTTGTTAATGTTGGCATAACAAACATATAGAAAACTGTGCAACAAAGTAAGAGGTTATTAAATGTTTAATTTTATGGACGAACTCAGAAACCTTTCAGATACTATTCGCTACTTCAGATGTTTCTTATTATTATTTCTGATTGCATAGTTTAAACTTTCACCTGATTATTGTAAACTCAAAAAAGTCTTCTTTTCTCCAGTCATTTTTGATAATAAATCTCTCTTGATTACCACTCCAGCTTCTCACATCTTAGTAAATACCCCCACGTGTTAAGAGAGAGGAACTCTTATCACTCAGCCCAGGTTTCTTCTGCAGGAGAGATTTCTTTCTCACTGGCCCTAGTCTAGCCATCAGCTGTCTCTCCACCAACTGGAGATGATTTTACTGGCATCAGCCTTGTCTCTCGCTTGCCCCAGTTGTGTCTAATGTTGTGTTCTCACTGTGCACTGCCCCAGTGTTCTCACTGTGACCTTCCCCAGTTCTTGGGCCTTGAAAGCCCTGTTTTGGGCTTACTGTCAGAGTGTGAAAGTTTGTGTATCTCTGCATGTGTGAAGGTGAGTAGGGTGTGTTTTTATGAAGGTGAGAAGGGTGTGTGTGTGTATATTTATGTATGGAGGTGAGTAGAGTGGGTGTCTATGAAGGTGAGTAGGCTGGGTGTGTGTGTGTGTGTATGTATTTATGAAGATAACGGTGTATGTTTTGTGTGTGTGCATGTATGAGAGTGAATAGGACATGTGAGTGTGTGTTTGTATGTGAGTCGGCATGTGTGTGTATGTAAATGTGTGTGTGGCGGTGGTGTGTAGTGGTGAGTAGAAAATGAGTTTATGCAGGTTTTTCTACAACACACCTTACCTTAGTATATAATCAATGTAATGGCTATGGAATTCTTTTTAACCGAAATAATTTATTTCTCGCAGATAATTTGCATGTTAATAACATGTTAAAAACCTAATTTACAGAATTCTTGGGCGGTCCCCATAGGAATTGTAGCCAAACAATATTTGTCGTGGATATCCTAAAAACACAAGTAATTGCCTACGTACAGATTTTCACATATATTTTTACTGTAACAGCAGTTAATTAACAAAGGTTAATTAAGAAATAAATTGTTTGGTAGCATAGATTTTTACCGTGGGTCAGTAGTAAATTGATGTCAGAATCAAAGTATTTGTTAATAACACAATCCTGATTTTATAAACGGATGTATTTACTATCATTTTCAAATGATCACATGACTTCTTAAGGGATCATAAAGCTGCGTGTACCCCAACATGTAAACCCAGTGCAAACCGTACAAGAAAAAATATTACTGATCCTTAGAGTGACTTAATGTTATAAAAGAGAGTGGGCATAGTCAGTCAATGGTTATAGAAAGATCAGAGATCAGAATAAACCAGGAATAATGCCAATTCAAAACCAGAAACACTAATCACTTAATAGAACACACTCTCGAGTATCAAAGACCAGGAGGTGGCAAGGAACAAACCGAGACATTGTCTTAAATATTCCCAAACATTACTCCATTGGCTAGCTTCAGAAATCTTGCCAAAACATATAGGCGTGCATTGCTGTGATGACACGAACGACTGTGGCGCAAGAAACTTGAAAAGGGTTTAACGAAGGACAAGACTCCAAGGTGTAAATTGGTCCATGTCAAAACTGATGCCAGAGTTATGCAAAGCATCAATTTGATTTGTGACAGCAAATCATTTCGTAGCAACAGAGATAAATAAACACCTGTGCAAGTATTAGTGTCACAATAAACAAAATAAAAAAGATGTATGTATATATGTTGCACTTTATAACTGTTCGGAATGTTGTGTAAATCCAGTGGTGACAATGTAACAACATCAAAAAAGGCCAAAGCTTAAGGAGTATATATATATATATATATATATATATATATATATAGAGAGAGAGAGAGAGAGAGAGAGAATGTGTGTGTCTTTATTCTAAGTACTCAGGCACACAGCTCAATATACAATAGCTCACACATTCCCACACTGAGATGTCTGTATGCACATGCGCTCATTTCTATCTGCATGAATAAACCTTTGCATGTTTGTTTGTCAAACTGTTTTTCTGCTCTTTATCTTTCAAAGCCATGCTGCATGTTACAATGTAGTTTGCGGTGTGTGTCACTGAGCGCTCTCTGCCCATCCATTATATTGCTTTTCGCTGCCATGAAGTGCCAAGCCCCCCCCTCTCAGGTTTACCTCCCTCACCTCTGATCTATTTCCTTGACAAGCCTCAGCACAGGGACCTGTTGTGTAAACATATCGTATTAATGCCCTGCCCTTTACTCAGATCCCCTGCTTACTGTTTTCCTGAATGTTTGTTGGCTTTTAAAAAATAATGTGTCCGTCGCGGTCTCCCTGATCTGCCGGAGACTTAAAAGCTTCTCCTGTGCATCAATTATTCAGGATCACCCAGGGAGAGATGTTTCTTAATGAATAGAGCCGAGCTGAGATTGTGCATGGCTCATTCTATCCGCTGCTACAGATTCTTCAAGCACATCATATACTCCCTTACATTTCCACTCATATTCAGATACCTTATCCTAAACACAGACACTGTACTCATGTGACACTGTACTCATGTGAGTCTGCACTCAGGTAATCCTATACTCCATTATCCCTGTTAGTATCCACTCAGATACTCCTGTACTGCGTTACTCCCCTACATCTCCACTCATATTCAAATACCTAATCCTAAATACAGACACTGTACTCATGTGAGTCTGCACTCAGGTAATCCTATGCTCCATTACCCCTGTTAGTATCCACTCAGATATTCCTGTACTGGTTTACTCCCCTACATCTCCACTCATATTCAAATACCTTATTCTAACCACAGACACTGTACTCATGTGAGTCTGCACTCAGATAATCCTATACTCCATTACCCCTGCTAGTGTCCACTCAGATATTCCTGTACTGGTTTACTCCCCTACATCTCCGCTCATATTCAAATACCTAATCCTAATCACAGACACTGTACTCATGTGAGTCTGCACTCAGATAATCCTATACTCCATTACCCCTGCTAGTGTCCACTGAGATATTCCTGTACTGTTTTACTCCCCTACATTTCCCTCATATTCAGATACCTTATCCTAAACACAGACACTGTACTCATGTGAGTCTGCACTCAGGTAATCCTATGCTCCATTATCCCTGTTAGTATCCACTCAGATATTCCTGTACTGGTTTACTCCCCTACATCTCCACTCATATTCAAATACCTAATCCTAAACACAGACACTGTACTCATGTGAGTCTGCACTCAGGTAATCCTATGCTCCATTACCCCTGCTAGTGTCCACTCAGATATTCCTGTACTGGTTTACTCCCCTACATTTCCCTCATATTCAGATACCTTATCCTAAACACAGACACTGTACTCATGTGAGTCTGCACTCAGGTAATCCTATGCTCCATTATCCCTGTTAGTATCCACTCAGATATTCCTGTACTGGTTTACTCCCCTACATCTCCACTCATATTCAAATACCTAATCCTAAACACAGACACTGTACTCATGTGAGTCTGCACTCAGGTAATCCTATACTCCATTACCCCTGTTAGTGTCCACTCAGATATTCCTGTACTGGTTTACTCCCCTACATCTCCACTCATATTCAAATACCTAATCCTAACCACAGACACTGTACTCATGCAAGTATGCACTCAGATAATCCTATACTCCATTACCCCTGCTAGTTTCCACTCAGATATTCCTGTACTGGTTTACTCCCCTACATCTCCACTCATATTCAAATACCTAATCCTAAACACAGACACTGTACTCATGTGAGTCTGCACTCAGGTAATCCTATGCTCCATTATCCCTGTTAGTGTCCACTCAGATATTCCTGTACTGGTTTACTCCCCTACATTTCCCTCATATTCAAATACCTAATCCTAATCACAGACACTGTACTCATGTGAGTCTGCACTCAGATAATCCTATACTCCATTACCCCTGCTAGTGTCCACTGAGATATTCCTGTACTGGTTTACTCCCCTACATTTCCCTCATATTCAAATACCTAATCCTAAACACAGACACTGTACTCATGTGAGTCTGCACTCAGGTAATCCTATGCTCCATTACCCCTGTTAGTATCCACTCAGATATTCCTGTACTGGTTTACTCCCCTACATTTCCCTCATATTCAGATACCTTATCCTAAACACAGACACTGTACTCATGTGAGTCTGCACTCAGGTAATCCTATGCTCCATTACCCCTGTTAGTATCCACTCAGATATTCCTGTACTGGTTTACTCCCCTACATCTCCACTCATATTCAAATACCTAATCCTAAACACAGACACTGTACTCATGTGAGTCTGCACTCAGGTAATCCTATGCTCCATTACCCCTGCTAGTGTCCACTCAGATATTCCTGTACTGGTTTACTCCCCTACATTTCCCTCATATTCAGATACCTTATCCTAAACACAGACACTGTACTCATGTGAGTCTGCACTCAGGTAATCCTATACTCCATTACCCCTGTTAGTGTCCACTCAGATATTCCTGTACTGGTTTACTCCCCTACATCTCCACTCATATTCAAATACCTAATCCTAAATACAGACACTGTACTCATGTGAGTCTGCACTCAGGTAATCCTATGCTCCATTACCCCTGCTAGTGTCCACTCAGATATTCCTGTACTGGTTTACTCCCCTACATCTCCACTCATATTCAAATACCTAATCCTAAATACAGACACTGTACTCATGTGAGTCTGCACTCAGGTAATCCTATGCTCCATTACCCCTGCTAGTGTCCACTCAGATATTCCTGTACTGGTTTACTCCCCTACATCTCCACTCATATTCAAATACCTAATCCTAAATACAGACACTGTACTCATGTGAGTCTGCACTCAGATAATCCTATACTCCATTACCCCTGCTAGTTTCCACTCAGATATTCCTGTACTGGTTTACTCCCCTACATTTCCCTCATATTCAAATACCTAATCCCAAATACAGACACTGTACTCATGTGAGTCTGCACTCAGGTAATCCTATACTCCATTACTACTGTTAGTGTCCACTCAGATCTTCCTGTACTGTTTACTCCCCTACATCTTCACTTGCATTTAAATTCTCGTGTGGATTCATAATCACAGTCTCCTTTACTCCTGTGAGTGTGCACCCCTGTACTCATTTACTCCTATACAGATGTACTGGAGTCGCCACTGAGGTATTCCTATACTCATGCTCCTTTGAGTCTGCAATCAGGTTTACCTATACTCATTTTGCTCCATAGAGTCTGCTTTTAGGTACTTTTATACCGATTTATTCACGTGAGGGTCTCCTCATGTACTTCTGTTTTTCTTTACTCTTGTGAGTTTGCACTCAGGTACTCATTTACTCACATAAGTCTCCACTTGGGTACTCTTATACTCATATGTCCCTCTAAGTCTTCACTCAGGTACTACAATACACAATTACTCCTGTGAGTGTCCACTCATTTACCTCTGTACTGGTTTACTCATATAAGGCTTGACCGATGTAGTCCTATACATACTCGTATACGCTTGTAAGTCTGTTCTGCTGTACTCGTATCCTCTTGCAAGTGGGCCCTTGTGTACTCGGTACTCATTAACACATGTGAACCAATACTTGAGAACTCCACTCACAGCTCTATAACCTCTGGGTTCCCCTCCTCATCCACAGCCTGTTTAACCATGCCGTTACTTTGGAGAGAACGCTTTGCAAATCAAGTACATGCTGTTAAATACACCCAGCCTGCACTTTACCTTTACCTCCCAAGTGCCCCTATTCACGTCCAATCCAAAAGGTACCTCTTTTCTGGGAGCTCCATATTGTTGGTGTGTCTGAGTGTATCACAGAGCTCCACAGTATGAATACTCCCAGTAATGTGTCTTTAAAAAACAATAAATGTGTTTTAGAAATCAGTGTGTGTAAATAAGACACATTATTATTATTATTACTCTACATTATAGCTAGATACATTGTTAATAGTACGTCTCCTAAAATTTCACAGGACAGCCCCGCCCCTGGCCACACCCCCAATCACACACCTACATTTAGAGTGTATCTGTTTGTCCATTTGCGCTTTTGAAGGGATGACCCTGCTCTTGGTTATTAAGGCTCGGTTGCCTGCTCAGCTCTGCTGCACTTGGCAGTCCGCACAATACAGCAAAGCTTAATGGTTTAACGAGTCTTTAACCCAGATACTGTGAGGTGCATGCGGTCACGCTACGCACTGTTTATTGTGCTTTAGTGTACTAGGAAAAGGCGGATAAAATAGCAGCTCTCTGCGATATAAAGCAGGTCACGTTCAGTGTCAGTGAAGAGCTTCATGGCTCTATATATATTTATGCAAGTTAATACATTTTTATTTATATATATATATATATATGGAAGGTCACGATTGACATAGGTTATTATTATATCTTAATAAATCATACCTGTTGTGGAATCGACTAATCTATGGTTATTTAGTGCACACCTCTCCTTTGCCTATTCTGCACCAGTTTTGTGAAACAAACCCAAAAGATGTAAGATTTAAGATTACAAAATGAGCCACGGGAGGTAAGATGGATTCTGGGAAATCTGGGCTGAGCGGCGCAGGAGGTAGCTAATGAAAAATGCAAAAGGCGTTGTTCAGCTTATCAAAAAAAAAAATACAGACTCTTTCTCTTACTGTATTGATTATTTTATTTGCTTTCAATATAGCCTGCTTTATTACATGGATTTGCTAGGCAGAAATGTGTTGTGTTTTGCCCATACCGATATATTGCAGTGCACTCATTTAATTATCTCTGCTTACAGTGCCCCCACTCATCCAACCGTTTGAGTTCCCCCCTGCATCGATTGGACAGCTGCTCTACATCCCGTGCGTGGTGTCGTCAGGGGACATGCCAATACGGATCACCTGGCGAAAGGACGGACAGGTGATTGTATCTGGATCAGGAATCACTATTGAGACTAAGGAGTTCATGAGCTCTTTGCAAATTTCCAGCGTATCGCTCAAGCACAACGGGAACTACACATGTATAGCGAGCAACGATGCAGCCACAGTCAGCCGAGAGAGGCAGCTCATTGTCAGAGGTGAGAGAAGCCAATTGGAAAAAAATAAAAAGCAGGTGCGTGGTATCGAGGGATGGATTTATAGGGATTGTACCGTCTCATGAACTCCTGATCTTTGCATCAGAGTTCATTTTTTGATACACATATTCACTTGCAAACAAATTGTTTGACGTTAAAAAAAAAAGAGACAATGAAAATTTTTTTGTGTAAAATTCATGGCGGTTCTAAGGTCTGAAAGGCAGAAACCTAAAAGCTACATTTAAGCCGAATCCGTAAAACTTTTTTAGAGAATCCTCATAGTGTATACATAATACAATGGAGGAAAAATTAAATGTAGCATCAAGATGTTTTACATTCCGAAATACATGCCATTTTTCTCACACGGTAGCAAGCGTTGTAAACACTTAATTTAATCAAATGAAAGGAATGCGGAGTGTTTGGACAGTTATAAGAAATGAGAAGTTAAAATGAGAACAAAAGGTACAATTAAAGGCACAGGGAAATGACAGACGAAGACGGGGGGGACCTGAAAAATAGTTGGGCTCATCGGAAAATGCTTAAAATGAAATATGGCAAAGCAGAGTATGGAGTTTGAAGCAAGAGGTTAATTGAAGGATAATTAAAAGAGTGTCATAATAGCATTCAGCAGAGCTATGTGTTTTTAAAGGGTTAAAAAAAACCTTTGGGTTTAAATAAGTTTTTAATGTGCTGTGTTAATGTAAGCATGAATATATAATAAGCTTGTGATTCAGGGCTGCATGTTGATGTAATCATGAATATATAATGAACCAAGACACATACAGATAAATATTCATTGCAGTGCGCCACTGAGAGTACATATCACATAGGGCAGACAAGGGCCGGATACATAGATTAAATATTATATATGGCAGACAAGGGCAGGATATATAGATTAAATATTATACTGTATACGAAAGACAAGGGCAAGACACACAGAATAACTATCACATGGGGCAGATAAGGGTCGGATACATAGAATAAATATTATATATGGCTGATAAGGACAGGACGCACAGAATAAATATCATATAGGGCAGACAAGGGCCGGAGACATAGAATGAATATGGAGTGGAGTAGTCTGTGTTCTGAGTGGGGAAGTGCGTTCTATGCAGGGTTCTGAATGGGGTTGTGTGTTCTATGCAGAGTTCCAAGTGGGATAGTGTGTTCTGTGCAGGGTTCAGGTGGGGTAGTGTGTTCTATGCAAACTTCTTGGTGGGGTAGTGTGTTCAATGCAAAGTTCTTGGTGGGGTAGTGTGTGCTATGCAAGGTTCTGAGTGGGGTAGTGTGTACTATGCAGGGTTCTGAGTGGGTTAGTGTGTTCTATGCAGGGTTCTGAGTGGGGTAGTGTGTACTATGCAGGGCTCCAAATGGGATAGTGTGTTCTATGCAGGGTTCTGAGTGGGTTAGTGTGTTCTATGCAGCGTTCTGAGTGGGTTAGTGTGTACTATGCAGGGTTCTGAGTGGGTTAGTGTATACTATGCAGGGTTCTGAGTAGAGTAGTCTACTATGCAGGGTTTTGAGTAGGGTAGTGTATACTATGCAGGGTTCTGAGTAGAGTAGTGTACTATGCAGTGTTCTGAGTAGTGTAGTGTTCTATGCAAAGTTCTGAGTGGGGTAGCATGTTCTATGCAGGGTTCTGAGTGGGGTAGTGTTCTGTGCAGGGTTCTGAGTGGGGTAGTGTGTTCTATACAGGGTTCTGAGTGGGGTAGCATGTTCTATGCAGGGTTCTGAGTGGGGTTGTATAGTCTATATAGGGTTCTGAGTGGGGTTGTATAGTCTATATATAGGGTTCTGAGTGGGGTAATGTGTTCTATGCAAGTTTATAGGTGGGTAGTGTGTTCTATACAGGGTTCTGAGTGGGACAGTGCGTTCTATGCAGGGTCCTGTGTTGGGTTGTGTAATCTTTGCAGGGTTCTGCATGGAGCAGTGCGTTCCATGTAGGGTTCCAAATGGGATAGTGTGTTTTGTGCAGGGTTCTGAGTGGGGTAGTGTGTTCAATGCAGGGTTCTGAGTGGGGTAGAGTGTTATGTGCACGGTCTGAGTAGGATGGTGTTCTATGCGGGGTACTGAGTGGTGTAGTGTGTTCTACGCAGGGTTCTGTGTGCTCTGGAAGTTGTCTGTAAGGTGCGCTCTGCAGAATGTCCATGATGGAAATATTGGGTTCTGCAAAACCCAATTTTCTCAAGAATACATTTTTTTTAAATTTCTTTTAGATAACACTGTAGACACTTTAACAATCTAAAAAATAACAGCTCCATATTCTTCTTGTACTTCTTTTAGTTCCCCCCAGATTTGTGGTTCAGCCAAACAACCAGGATGGAATCTATGGCAAGGCTGGTGTCCTCAACTGCTCTGTAGATGGCTACCCTCCTCCAAAAGTGGTTTGGAAACATGCTAAAGGTGAGGAGTCAGGCTTTACATCACCTGCATCACTGTGCCATGATTTGTGGGCATAACCCTGGCCAGTTACTATGTCTTGTGTTGTGTCTTTACAGGCAGTGTCAACCCCCAGCAGTATCACCCGGTGCCCCTAACTGGCAGGATCCAGATTCTGCCCAACAGCTCCCTGCTAATCCGGCATGTGTTGGAGGAGGATATTGGCTACTACTTGTGCCAGGCCAGTAACGGAGTCGGCACAGATATCAGCAAGTCTATGTTCCTCACTGTAAAAAGTAAGTAAAGTCATCTTCACACAGTGACTTAAACTGTCGCTTGCCAAGTGCTGCATAGTGGCATGACATGTTTGTCTTTCCCCAGGGCAGGGGAGTTGTCCCTCAGGGGCAGGAAAGTTGTTCCTCGTGGGCAGGGGTGGTGTCGCTCGTTGGCATGGGAGTTGTCTCTTGTGGGCAGAAAAGTGTCCCTCGTGGGCAGGGGAGATGTCCCTCATGGGCAGGGGAGGTGTCTCTTGTGGACCGTGTCCCAAGTGGGCAGTGGAGGTGTCCATCGGAAGCAGTGTTCCTAGTGGGCAGGGGAGGTGTCTCTCATGGACAGTGTCCCTAATGGGCAGTAGAGGTGTCCATCGGAGGCAGTGTTCCTAGTATGCAGGAGAGGTGTCCCTCAGGGGCAGTGGAAGTGCCCCTGAGTGTCCCTTTGAATTTGGCCTAAACAATACTGTGTTATGTAACAAGTACTGAGGTTTTGGGATGTTCAATAGTTACTCTGTGCTTTTATAAATCCAAATTGCAAAACGTATTCAAAAAAGTGCTGATTTGGAAAACGTTTCATCTCTGAAAACTGAATTGTGAAATATATGGGCAACCTGTGACTAGTGCAATTTGCTACATTTCAGAGTTTAGTGAATAAACCTCTTTGTGTCTGTGGTCTGCAGATAAAATACGTGCATTTGTGCTCTGCGCAGTAATGCCAAATCTTTCTGCGTTCAGCAGAGAACACAATTCTTCTCTATACAGCAAACATGGAGATCCCTCAGATTTCTTCCTTTTTTTTTTTATTCTCCTTCATTCTTTTAACAACCTTTATAGTCTCTCTTTTTCGCTCTGCCACTCACATCCCATTACTCTGCACCCTTTCTCTCCCCGCACCCCCCTACCCTCTCCCTTCTCTCTCTCGCCGTACTACAAATTGAAATGATGTGGAGCGTGTCTCTCTGCCACTTCACTGGAGGCGGCTTTACAAGCACAGCAAGAGATAGATCAGCAGCCTGCGGCCTCCGTCTGCTTCTGCAGTGCGACCTAAGCCTGTAATATCACCAAGAGGGGGCTGGGGGGGGGGATCAGTGCCCCTTGGTTAAGGGGACACTACACCTTACATTAACCGTCCATGTATTTTTTATGTGCAGAGTGGTGTGTGTGGTTTTACTGTGCACAGCAGTGTTTAAATCTTTGTTTTGTTTTACACCAAGCCTAGAGTCTATACTATAATAAATAGAACGTGCGATACAAAAGGACATGACCAGCACTTGTTAGGGCTGGGTGGAGCACTGACAATTAAGCAGCTCCAGTAGGGGGTAATACTTAGTTGCTGCTTGTTTTGCTGCACGGTTTTGTATTTTTGTCTTGTTTTTTGCACTTTTTTACTTTTTTTTACTTTCCAAACTTGATTTTGTTAATCTATTTTTTTTGCATTTGGTATGCATCTCTCGTTCCTTCCATACAGGAATACTTACCCCCGGAATCACAACCAACCAGCACACGCAGCAAAGCTCACATTGTTTATCTGTTTTATTTTATATCCTTCAGCTTAATGCTGTATGCTTATCTGAAACAGAAAATATGCACTAGAGGCCATAAATCGTGTCTGTGTGCGTATCGTGTCTAGCTATTGGGCATGATAAATATGTATCGCTATCTTAGCAGTCTGGTTGTAAAACTATACATCTGCAGAATGAGTGTTCTATACTATACACACAAGCCACAATGCATCAAGTGTAAAACAATGCCTGTCAGACATCCCACATATAGGGAGTTATGTATAAATGTGTTGGATTCAATTCTAAAAACTCTTATTTATCTTTTATTTATTTTTATTTTTTTGCGTATACTATTTTCTTAAGTAGAAAACAGAACTTATACAAATTATACATTTATGCCAATCGGAAAAAATCCATCACTTTGTCAGTGTCTGTATTTTTTTGTGAATATATATACATACGTACAAGGACAAGTACACTCGGGGTATAACGTAGTGTAGCTTTTATTAGCTATATCATTCAAACAATGTCAATGTTTTTCTCTGTTTGAAGACTGAAACGTCAACATTGATTGTTCGAATAATATAGCTAATAAAAGCTACACTACTTTATAACTAGAATTCCTCCAGTTCAGCCGTCCCTGGATTTTATATTGTTTTGTCCAGAGGCAGTGCACCATGCACCAAGGTGTAGATTTTTGACTTGAGTTCAGGCCTTTGATTTTTTTACATTCTGGACACAAACTCATGTTGGTGAAAACTGAATGATCTAAAACAAAATGTGCCAAGACAGATGGGAATATTATGGTACAGACATTATTTCATAAGTACAAAAAAAAAAAAATAGACATGTTAAGTCAGGTTTGTCATTTCAATAAAAAAAAAAACCTCACCTCTTATAACTTAGTCCACCTGGGTTTCACAGAACGACATATGTTAACTTTTTTACTGTATCCTTATATACTGAGATTTTCTGTCTGTCTGCCCCATGTATCTGACTGTGTAGAGCATCATATATCTTCATTCAATGTATTTTAACATTCAGGGTATTATGAACAATAATGATTGAGTTTAAATTAAGGATATTACATTGATACCTGTTTTCTTTCTAAGTTCCAGCAATGATCACCTCCCACCCCAACACAACCATCGCAATTAAAGGTCAGACGAAGGGTCTGAACTGCACAGCACGAGGGGAGCGCCCCATTATCATCCGCTGGGAGAAAGGGGACACTGTGATTGATCCAGATCGGAATTTACGCTACCTTATTGCCACCAAGGACAGTGGAGATGAAGTTATCTCCACCCTGACGGTGAGGAACAATATCTCATAGAGTTGATTGATCTTTTCATACATGAATAAATTGTAATGCATTCATAGTTGTGTGCATACAGTAATAGCCTTCTGGCAAAGACGCAGTGATGTCAGGGTTAGTCTGCCATAGTAATCATAATCTTCGCTACATCTTGCCTATTATGCTAGGAAGCAGCACTTTCAACTGATTGGCTGCTTAGATTACCTCTGATTGCCTGTCATTTTTACATTCATACCTTTGCAAGAAATATGCTTTTTTTAGAGAGAGAATCCAAGCTCCGCATTGCATAAATCACTTCTTATGCACTCCCCAAATGTCATTTGAAATGTAGGGAGATATTTTTCCAGTCATTTGCAGTTAAACCAGGGCAGATTGAAGGAGAACAGTTGACATACATTTCACATTACAATCATTTTATTGTCTTCTAAAAAGTATCGGAAAGCAGTAGTAATATGTATTACATGTGCAAAAATTTGGTTCGTCCATGAACAAATTGTTTTGTCTGACTCAAAATCCAGTGAGTCCACACCAGAACAAATCAAGTCACCTTTAAGCTCCGGATGATTCGATTTGTTCAGGTTCGGTGTATATCGGCTGGTTAGAGAAGTGGTAACATCACTGCCATAGAACTGGTAAATTGTAAGCTCGCTTGAGCCGGCCCTCCAAATATCACGTTTTCCTAATTGTAAAGCTCTGCAGATAACAGCTAGAAGGATTTTGCTTTGGACGAATCCATTTGTTTATGGATAAACCAAATATTTTTCCATGTCTATATTCAGTGGTTATGGTGCTTAAACTGCCACTTTAATGAGTTATTGATATGTAACAGACAAATGATCCCTTTAAATAATTAAGGAACCATAGCTCTATCACAGCCCCAACAGAGCAACTGCAATATTTTGAGAGTCATTTAAATTAGCAAAGTCCCTGAAAATGTCTTTCCATGAATCCTTTATAAACAATTATGCAATTAGATTGCTATTTTTGTCTAACCAAGGTACAGCGAGTTTATCTTTAATAAAGATTAGTCATGGTAGAGGCGGCCATCTTGAAATGTATCACAATCTTCTCTGACAGTGAATGATAAAAAAAGCAAGTCTGTATAGAACATTTGATGACAGCAGCCAATCAGAAGCTGGGATTAGCAGAGTTGCTCACAGCTTTCAATTGGCTAGGAAATAGTGAATGGTTCTTAAACCTCTGTCATGCTGTGTGTGTCTCACATGACCAAGATTAGCAAGAAATCTTTTGTGAATATTGTTTTATTTTTTATTTTCTTGTTAAAACCACTGAACAAATCGAAAATCATCAACAGAAGAACAGATAAATGATCATACCTAGAATATTTTTTATTACCAAGCACCTTTAAGATTTATTTCATACCTACAATCTTCGTTAATTCATTTGGCAAATAAAAAGCCAGGTTTGTTTCAATCTGGGAATTTTTTTTATCCTGTTTTTTTTGTGCCTTGTGTGTCATAAATTACACTAAATCAGCTTAGTCTCTCGTCCATTGTCAAAAGTGCATGCACATGTTTTGATATATCGTATAACATAGCCTAGCCCTAGTCTATGTAACTGTTAAATAAATAGAAATAAATAAATAGAAATCCATTTTAATGATTTGATTATTGGACTGCTTATTGGTACAGAATTATTAGGCAATATAATTATTATTTTATGCCAATTATTATTGTTACAGAATTTATTTGGGTGGATTTTTATGTGCAGATCAAAATATTTAATGATCATCTTCTATGTTCCAGCTCAAGCCAGCAGAACGCGGAGACTCTGTGTTTTTTTCATGCCATGCAATAAATTCATACGGAGAAGATAGGGGGCTTATTCAACTTACTGTGCAAGGTACAGCCATGATATCCGTAAAGATTAGAAAAATACATGTATTATAGCTTCGAGAACAGTATTTTCACTAAATATTTGTCCTGTCTTCTGATAGAGCCCCCAGATCCTCCGGAACTGGAAATTCGGGAAGTCAAAGCCCGTAGTATGAATCTGAGGTGGACTCAGAGATTTGACGGGAACAGTATTATTACGGCCTTTGACATTGAATATAAAAACAAATCGGGTAAGAAATGAACGAATATCGCTACAGAACTGTATGAGCCTAATTGGATGTCAAGGCCTAAATACAGGCCTGTCCAACCTGCGGCCCCCCAGATGTTGCTGAACTACAACTCCCATATTCTTTCAAGGAAACAGATAGCCAGGGAATCATGGGAGTTGTAGTTCAGCCACATCTGGGGGGCCGCAGGTTGGAGAGCCCTGGCCTAAAATGTCTGCTTGCAGATTGTTATTAAAGGGACTCTCCAGGCAGCCGCTTTTACTCACCTGGTTCCAGCGCCGGGAACCTCGTGAAGCCGCACCCCCTATTTCATCAAAATGACGAAATAGGCGGGCGCGAGCAAGGAGCAATCAGACGCAGGGAGCAATCAGCAATCAGAAGCGTCATTGCTCCCTTGTGCGCATGCGCGGCTTCGCTGTACATGCGCACATACTTCATGCCGTCCTAAGAAGTCCTGAGCGCAGTACCGCGCATGCGCGCGGTGTGCACGGCCGCGAGCTGAGTTGACAGACAGCTCAGCTCACGGTCTTTGCCCGCCCCCTCTCCTCTGCTGACAGGCAGGAGAGAGACAGCGCGCACACAGTGCCTTCTCTCTCCAGCACACGTCAGACGTATTTTAATACGTCTGACGTGTACAAGGCCTTTATAGGGCCATACATGATAGGAAGTCCCTCTGGTGGCCATCTGAGTGACGGCCACTAGAGGTATTCATATCAATCAATGTAAACACTGTATTTTTTCTGAAAATACAGTGTTTACATTAGATTGCCTGCAGGGAGCTATAGATCTCACCTGAACAACTACATTAAGCTGTAGTTGTTCAGATGACTATAGTGTCCCTTTAATAGGTCATAAGAAATTGCACCGTAGCCTGGTTTTGTCTAATTTCGTCCGAGGTCTTAACTTGTCCAGCACTAGAGATCAGATGTAGTATGTCTTTATAGAAACGGATACAATGTCATATTGTTCTTCACTTCTGCCCTTTTTCCAAAGTGTAACATTGTTGTGGCCTGTTTATGCCCGAATTTATTTAGTATTAGGGAGATTTAAATTATTTTAAATGTCTTCCTCCCTTTAGTGTATCTTATTTCCTGTTTTCCTCATTGTGTGTCTTACACCTCCCTTGTGTGTCTCTTATCTCCCCTCTTTGTATGACTCTTACATCCTCCCATATTTTGTGTCTTACACCTCCCAGCCCCTTTGTATCTTTTACTCTTCCCATCTCCTTTGTGTGTGTCTCTTTCACCCCCAGCCCATCTGTCTCCCCTTAGCCCCGCTGTGTGTTTCTTTCACATCCAGCCCCTCTCCCCTCCCTGTCCCTTAATGTTCCCCTCCCCCCACCTTTCCCTGTCCCTTAGTGTTCCTCTCCCCTGCCCACCCTGTTCCTTGGTGCACCTCCCACCCCTTTATTGGTCCACTTCCCTTCCTGGTGTACCTCCTTCCTCTCTTGTAGCGTGGCCGTGTGGAGCGGATCCCGGTGCGGGAGCTTCAGTTTCCTGTACCTGGCCGGACCGACAGGAAGTGCTCTCTCAGTGAGCACTTCCTGTCAGCCCGGCCGGGTACAGGAAACAGAAGCTCCTGTACCATGGTCCACTCTGCTCGGCCACGCTATACTCAGTGGTGTATACACACTGACAGTCACACACACTCAATGACAAACACACAGACATCACTGACAGACACAGACTCACTGATTTGACACACGCACATTCCCCAACAGACACACACTGGCAGATTCGCACTGACAGTCACACACATGCACACTCAATGACAAACACACAGAGGTCACTGACAGACTCACTAATCTGACACACTCATTCATTGACAGACCCACACGCACACTGCCCGACATACACACTGACAGACAAACACACTCTAACAGACTCATTGACAGACACACACTGATAGTGTCTGTTTGTCATTGAGTCTGTGTGTGACTGATTTGACAGACACACACTCATACACTGATATGCACACGCATACACTCACAGACACACACACTCATACACACACTCATAGACACACTCACAGACACACAGACTCGCACACATACACTCACTCACAGACACACATGCTCACAAACCCTTAGTTTGTGATTTTTTTTTCTCCTAAGGTGTTTATTGAACTATGATTTTAGCACAATGATTTCCCACATAGACAGTACCAATTCATTTACACCTTGCCAACAAGACACATTGATTCCTATTGTTATTTTTTGTTATTTTTTTTCCCCATTAAAACATATCATTTTGCTATGGAAGCAATTATTAGATGTATCATATAAAGAACAGTTCTCATGTAGTGTGCTAAACTGAAGCAGTAACCCTTGAAACCAATGGAATATATCTACTGAATGCTTCTGAAAAATGTTGGCCTAGAGTTGCTATTTATGCATAATCTGCAATTGTCTACTTGTTGTAAAACATGTTCTCCTCCAGGTAACACAACTGGAAACACACCTGATTTTTTCATTCAATTGGATTCTCTCTTTTACAGATACCTGGGACTTTAAACAGTCTACTCGTAATATATCACCCATCATAAACCAAGCCAACATTGTTGATTTACATCCAGCCTCTGTGTACAGCATACGCATGTATTCCTTCAATAAGATTGGACGCAGTGAACCCAGCAAAGAGCTCACCATCAGCACAGAAGAAGCCGGTGAGCATTCTGGAGTCTGACAATACTTTGTTTAGCACATAGTTTTAGCAACATGTCTTTAAGTGCTTTAAAACGAAAAGAATCCACCCTACTGGAAATGTCATTCTAAATAAGTGATCACACATCAACCAACAAAGGGACAGGGATTCATCTACTAAAAACCCAACCAAAGTGGTACAGATGCAATCCTACTCAAACCGAAGACCATCTAGGACAATGCTTTGCAACCGGTTACTCAAAGCACACCAGCAGTCTAGGTTTTTGTCAGTATCCCCACTGGAATAGAATTTAAAAATGCCCAATTCCTGCATTGCCAGGGTTCCTTGAACTCAAAGTTGGGAAGTACGTATCTGGAAAATACCTCCCAGGTAGAAGCAATCTGGTCATCCGAGTAAAGACACATTTATTCAACTGTCAGCGATATGGGGACCGCTTTTAAACACCATTCAAAAAGAAAAAGGGATATAATCCCATATAATTAATATCTGGAAAAGATTATCCACAGTGAACTAAAATTACAGAATTCCCTTAGATTCACCCATCGTAGGGCAACTGCATCTATCCCCCCCAAAATGGCTAAGTTTTTAAATGTTATATGCAGTGTTATTGATATTAGCAAGGTAAGCCTTGCTCAGTTTACAGTTTGTGGGTATCATAATTAGAGTCTGGAACGTGTTCATAGGAAATGGCAATCAATGATCTCTTATTTTGTCGTGCAGCTCCTGACGGGCCTCCTATGGATGTCACCTTGCAGCCACTCACTTCACAAAGTATTCAAGTAACGTGGAAGGTAAGGAGCAGGTGCCAACAGAAGGTTCAAAATCCAGGCTATCCAGCCTGTAAATGCAGATCAATGATGTAGCAGAGCTCCATCTTTGATTAAAACGTAATCATCCCTTCTAATCCAATTCTAAAAAATTAGGGCAGACATAGTTTGCACCCAATTGCACTCTGTCATAGGCTCATTCTGTTTTTTGTTTCGCGTGCATCACTATGTCCTAAAACAGCAACAAAACAGCAGGTTTGCGGGAGAGTGGTTCAGGTAGGCATTAGTGGCTAGTCCACGGTGCCAAGGTGAAATACAGTCAGACTCCTTTTGAGTTTTTGGCTTGGGGAATCTGTGTGTGGTTTGGGGTTCGGCTACTTCACTTTTACCCCAGTATATACCTGACTTTTGCATACTTGCTGGTAGATATTTGAGTTTAGGTTAATACCTACTTAGTAGCTCTGTTTATCTTAGCTAACCTAGCAGTATCTCTCTCTCTATATATATATCAAGATCCAGCGCACTCACCTATCCACTAAACAGCAACTTCAATGTTGAAAGATTTTTAGTTTTTTTTTAAAACACCTAATCTAGGCAAAAATAATGGGGGTTTAGTTACATTATATGATCATACATTGCATAAGCCTGCCACAACGTCAATGTACCCCATCTTTGGCAGGTCCTACACTAACAGCCTAATGTCTGCTCTTATGAGATTAACCACTTACTTGAGGTAAAAAATTCCATCTGGGGCTCTCTGCAGTACAAGGCTAAATAGGGCCCTGGGATGAGGCACCTGTGACAGGGAGGGGTGCAAAACCAAGGAGTTGGCTAGACTCCCAAATATATACATATAAAACAAGAGGGGGTTGGCTGCACTCACCTGAACATGCATAAATGGGGGTGCTGCTGGGGGCCAAATAATACAAAACACAAGATCCAGCGCACTCACCTATCCACTAAACAGCAACTTCAATGTTGAAAGATTTTATTGTTTTTTTAAAAACACCTAATCTAGGCAAAAATAATGGGGTTTAGTTACATTATATGATCATACATTGCATAAGCCTGCCACAACGTCAATGTACCCCATCTTTGGCAGGTCCTACACTAACAGCCTAATGTCTGCTCTTATGAGATTAACCACTTACTTGAGGAAAAAAATTCCATCTGGGGCTCTCTGCAGTACAAGGCTAAATAGGGCCCTGGGATGAGGCACCTGTGACAGGGAGGGGTGCAAAACCAAGGAGTTGGCTAGACTCCCAAATATATACATATGAAACAAGGGGGGGGTTGGCTGCACTCACCTGAACATGTATAAATGGGGGTGCAGCTGGGGGCCAAATAATACAAAACACAAGATCCAGCGCACTCACCTATCCACTAAACAGCAACTTCAATGTTGAAAGATTTTATTAGTTCTTTTTAAAAACACCTAATCTAGGCAAAAATAATGGGGGTTTAGTTACATTATATGATCATACATTGCATAAGCCTGCCACAACCTCAATGTACCCCATCTTTGGCATATACACACATATATATGTGTGTGTGTGTATACATATACTGTATATACTTCTCTGTCCCCCCTCTCCTTCCATTTACAATTCCCTTTTTTCTTCGGAAATTCATTTTTCTTCATTCATTTTTTCCCACTCTCTTATTTGGACTCTTTAGTCCTCTCCAGTCTGTTTTAATTTGCGGACAGGTTGTTGTTCAGTGACAGCAATAGATATGAACATCAAATAATGTGGTATTCAGCACATCTATTTTGCATTTTATTGTGATTATACAATATGTCTTATGAATCCCATTCTGCTGGCACAGAGTCCAAGTCTGGCTGTAGTGTTACATACAGTATATAGTGACGGGGAAAAAAAGTATTTGATCCCCTGCTGATTTTGAACATTTGTCCACTGACAAAGAAATGATCAGTCTATCATTCTAATGGTGTATTTTAACAGTGAGAGACAGAATAACAAAAAAAAAATCCAGAAGAACACATGTCAAAAAAGTTATAAATTGATTTGCATGTCAATGAGTGAAATAAGTATTTGATCCATTATCAATCAGCAAGATTTCTGGCTCCCAGGTGTCTTTTATACAGGTAACGAACTGTGATTAGGAGCACTCTCTTAAAGGGACACTTGTCCACAGAAGCACTCAATCAATCAGATTCCAAACTCTCCACCATGGCCAAGACCAAAGAGCTGTCCAAGGATGTCGAAGACAAGATTGTAGACCTACACAAGGCTGGAATGGGCTACAAGACCATCGCCAAGCAGCTTGGTGAGAAGGTGAGAACAGTTGGTGCAATTATTCGCAAATGGAAGAAACACAAAATAACTGCCAGTTTCCCTTGGTCTGGTGCTCCATGCAAGATTTCATCTCGTGGAGTTTCAATGATCAACAATGAGGAATCAGCCCAGAAATACACAGGAGGATCTTATTAATGTTGGACCATAGTCACCAAGAAAACAATTGGTAACACCCTACGCCATGAAGGACTGAAATCCTGCAGCGCCTGCAAGGTCCCCCTGCTCAAGAAAGCACATGTACAGGCCTGTCTAAAGTTTGCCAATTTACATCTGAATGATTCAGAGGAGAACTGGGTAAAAGTGTTGTGGTCAGATGAGACAAAAATCGAGCTCTTTGGCATCAACTCAACTCGCTGTGTTTGGAGGAGGAGGAATGCTGCCTATGACCCCAAGAACACCATCCCCATAGTCAAACATGGAGGTGGAAACATTATGTTTTGGGGGTTTTTTTCTGCTAAGGGCACCGCATCAAAGAGACAATGGACAGGGCCATGTACCATCAAATCTTCGTTGAGAACCTCCTTCCCTCAGCCAGGGTATTGAAAATGGGTCGTGGATGGGTATTCCAGCATGACAATGACCCAAAACACACAGCCAAGGCAACAAAGGAGTGGCTCAAGAAGAAGCACATTAAGGTCCTGGAGTGGCCTAGCCAGTCTCCAGACCTTAATCCCATAGAAAATCTGTGGAGGGAACTGAAGGTTCGAGTTGCCAAACGTCAGCCTCAAAACCTTAATGACTTGGAGAGGATCAGCAAAGAGGAGTGGGACAAAATCCCTCCTGAGATGTGTGCAAACCTAGTGGCCAACTACAGGAAATATCTGACCTCTGTGATTGCCAACAAGGGTTTTGCCACCAAGTACTAAGTCATGAAGGGGTCAAATACTTATTTCACTCATTGACATGCAAATCAATTTATAACTTTTATGACGTGCATTTTTTCTGGATTTTTGTTTTGTCTTGTTATTCTGTCTCTCACTGTTAAAATACACCTACCATTAAAATCATAGACTGATCATTTCTTTGTCAGTGGGCAAACGTTCAAAATCGGCAGGGGATCAAATACTTTTTTCCCTCACTGTATATTGCTTCCTGTGTAAAGCCAGGTACCGGTATGTCAAACTGAACACTGGTTTGCATTGCTTTTTATGAGACATTCCCCGATTCTCTGTTACAAACTCTGAGTCTGCTGTGTTACTAAGCATCAGGCAGAGAGAGGCTGTTCTCAACACTGCAGATTCATTTGGATATCGAAGGAGGAGCGTTGCCTAATATGATTTTGATTTCATCATGAGGCTTAAACCAATCCATTGTATGCGGGGGCTTTGTAGGGAATAAATCCCATGTCTGATTTTATTTTTCTCTAGGATAGTAAGCCTTGTATAATGAGTGACTCTGTAGCGCAATCAATCCCTCATTCTTTTCGATAAACGCATGCATTTTTCTTAATTTTTCTCCTCTGTGGGGTGTTTGCCAAACTGCTGTACACTCTAGCAGAATTTTGATAGTCTACGTCTTCTAATTTTCCTATAACAGAATCAGTTTTATATATTTTATTTTATTTTTAGATTTTTTAAAATCTGGATAAAATGTGGCTTTAATCGTTGTATGCTGCTATTTTGAACAAAAATCACATGTATCTCAGTCTTAGCAAATTAATTTAAAAAAAAAGTCTCAGATCTTCTTTCTAATTATAAATACCAGTTTCTATTTCATTTTATGGGTTTTAAGATCGTCTGTCTTAGTTACAGAGTTAATTGGCTTTGTCTGAAAGTTCTTGCTTTTTAAAATAAGTCACCCCTGAAATTGAGTTATCATTTTGTATATTCTGATTTAACTGTGGCTTATGTACTTCCTGCAAGATTTGCCTGTATTCAAATTTACCTGTATTCAGATCTTATCCATGTTCAGATCTGCCCTGATAAGATCTACCCCTATTCACATTTACCTGCAGTTGTAAACCTACCTGCAATCAGGTGTACCTGCATCAGACCTATTCATACCTACCTGCAATCAGGTGTACCTGCATCAGACCTATTCATACCTACCTGCAATCAGGTGTACATGCATCAGACCTATTCATACCTACCGGCAATCAGGTGTACCTGCATCAGACCTATTCATACCTACCTGCAATCAGGTGTACATGCATCAGACCTATTCATACCTACCTGCAATCAGGTGTACCTGCATCAGACCTATTCATACCTACCTGCAATCAGGTGTACCTGCATCAGACCTATTCATACCTACCTGCAATCAGGTGTACCTGCATCAGACCTATTCATACCTACCTGCAATCAGGTGTACCTGCATCAGACCTATTCAAACTTACCCGCACTCAGTTCTAACTTCATTCCACTGTATGCATATTATACCCATTCGGGCCTACCCACATCAAACACATTCAACATTAGCTTAACCTGCTTCAAGCCTTTCAGAACAACCTGCAATTAGATCTACACACATCAGACTTTTCCAGACCTACCTGCATTCAATTCTAATCGTATTCAGACTCACCTGCATTCAGACCTACCCAAGTTCAGTTTTACCCAAGTTCAGACCTAACTGCTATTAGATTAACCTGTATTTTACTCTTGCTTGTTAACTATCTTGTACAGTTTACTGAGTATCACAAGTTCAAGTTAGAAATGCAATCCATATTGAAAAGACTCATTGTCGAAAACATTTAAGAAATGTATGTGATGTAGCATCAGCCCAGTGTCATGCCCTGCATCTATATAAGCCTTACCCTAAGCCAAAACATATCCCTAATTCCCCTTCATTCTTCACGTAGTGATTGGTAAAACCAGGCAAATTCATGGTTCTTGGACTCCTATCTGACCCCTGGATCCTCCTATCTGAGCCCTGGATCCTAGGCGGCTGCCTAAGTGCGCCTTAGGCAGCCGCATAACCTCGCCGTATATATAAATGTAAGCGAATATGATGGATGTCCTTCCAAATTGTCACCGGAGCAGCATCCTATCGAGTATAGGAAGCGAGATCTCCACAAATAGGGAGAAACAACACAATGGCTTTGTAAAACACTGCAACATATTTTGACTCAAGATTGTGTCGTCGGCGTAATCAGCAAGCTTTTGTAGTCAGCATTTTGCTGGTTATAATTTTTCCTGCAAGATTATAAACAGACAATATCTTGTACTATCTTGTAACATGTGAAATTGAAAATCTGTTCCTTGCAAACAGAGAATTCGAGTTATTATGAAGCACCAAATCTGGCAAAGTAGATTGTCCACTTGGTCGGTCAGTTGTCCCAATCTATTTCTCTGATATTTGCCAGTATCTGATGTTTTGTAGAGCTCATCAGCTTGTCATATTGATAAATAAAAAGCCATCACTGTCATTGCTCCTTTCTGTAAGATGCCCGTAGCTCTATAACATAAACTGCAATCAATATTATCACTCTTATTTAAATTGATTTATAATATTCTCTTTAAGTAATTTCTGTGTGCGATCACCCTATCCCTGACCTCAGTAAAATCTGCTATCTCGTGATGGTCAGATATAGAATATTAGTGACACCTAGTGGGCAGTTTGGGGATTGTCCTCTTTTGGACAGGTTGGGTGGTGCTGTTACAATGGGTTTTTTGGGGGGGTTTTTATCAGAGAACATAACAAATATTAAAGATGTGTTCTTAATTCATGCATGATAAATACATCAATTTAAATCTAACTGCTATGATATATTTATATTCAATATAAAACTATAACCTACAAGAACATGGTAAAAGAACGAAGTTGAAATCAGTGTACAACAATTTAATTACCTGTACTTCATGTTTAGTATAATCGTTTTGTTTTGTGTTTTTTTTATTGTAAAACAAACTAACATAGGCTATCAAAAATATGTTTCTTTCTTCTTAATTTTGGCTGCCAAGTCAATGAAATAAAGTAGCCAACACGCGATTTGCCCATCAAATTACCAGCACTAAATATGACAGTTCTGAATATCCTCACTAATCCAGATTAACCAATCATGTGCACCCACAGGAGCCACAAATCCTTTAGCTTCCTTATATCGTTTTGCCCAATACCTCATATATGAAAGTAACACTCAGAACCCTAAAGATTTGAGCTTCCTTTATTTACGTGTGAATAGTGATGTCCCGAACGGTTCGCCGAACGGTTCGCCACGGACGACTAACATAAACTTAAACTTTGACCCTGTACCTCACAGTCAGCAGACACATTCCAGCCAATCAGCAGCAGACCCTCCCTCCCAGACCCTCCCACCTCCTGGACAGCTCACTAAGAATGTAGCTTCACAATGAATGTAAAATGGATGCTGTCCAGGAGGTGGGAGTGTCTGCTGCTGATTTCCTGGAATATGTCTGCTGACTGTGAGGTACAGGGTCAAAGTTTATGTTTATGTTCGCCGTCCGCGGCGAACCGTTCGGGACATCACTACGTGTGAATAGTGAGTCATGTTTTTTTCTTTTAGAAAAAATAAGTGCAGATTCTCCCCAAAATCTGCATATTTATAAACGAAACGTGTTACATCTCCCTGGCTGTCAATCACACAATTGGTCCTGTTACTTCCTGGTTTTTTTTTAGCTCAGTGGAGCTAAACTCAAGAGGCAGCAATTGCCCTGTGCACCTGCCTTGCAAAGAATTCTCATTGAGCTGCATTGGGAAGTCTGTGATTGGACAGCCACAGAAAGTCTGAGCGGGGTCAGGAGGGGAGGGCTTACAGAAATTTCAGAGATGTGCAGTTTTAGCAAGCTGTTCTTAGATATGAAAATTCATGTTTTCATTGGTGGTATATCTCATAAAAGGTGTCCTTTTTAATGTATCTCTGAGATGCATTGGTAGTTATACAGATAACAATTCAGTAACTGTCATCCAGGGGCTGTGCAGCTGTTGGAACTAGACCTTTTTTGGTTATAACAGGACTGTTCATGAATCTATTTTCCCAGCATAAGAAATGTTCAACTTATTATTATTAGAATTCTTTACATTTATTATATTATATATATATATATATGTATTATTATAATTTTGTATTATTACATTATTAATAGTTTTCTCTATTTGTGTTGTTTTTTTCATTTTGTCCATGTTGAATATTTGCCAATAGTTTCTTAAGGACAGGACTCTTACTGGGCTTCTCTGAGCCATTATTTGTGGACAATGTGACAAGCAGGTCAGGTACCTTGGACCCTAAAATTGGTCTGGTGACTGATGTCCTTATTGGCTACTCATGGTGACCCAGTCACCTTCGAGGACACGAGAGTTCTATTGGAATGATGAAGGATTTCACTAAGCCATCACAAACAAACCCACTTGACTTTGGTTTGATTGGGCAATCAAAAATTTAATGTGATTAACTAGCATTTACTTATTTTCTCCCCCAATGAAATAAAACATGTAAGCAGAGTTGTATTCAGTTCTTTCTTTAAAGAAAAAAAATAAACAACAAGGATAAGGGAAAAAAAACAAAGATACAGTTCAGTAAATCTACAAAGAACATTACGAATCTACAAAACTACCGAGCAAACAATATGAAGGAGTGCTGTACCTCGCACGAATGTAAAGGATGTCAGTCATGTTCCAGATAAATGGTTATTACAGAAGGTGCAAATTAGATTTGACAGGTAGAAATCTGAAACTTTATAAAACTGAAAAAAACGTACAGTTGTTAAGTTCTTAAGCTGTTCAAGTAAATTTTATGGTTTTAGAAGACAATTTGATCTTTAACTTCCATATATATATATAAGCAGACTAGATAGTGAATATTAATATTTATACAGAAATAATATTCATTTAATTACTAATGAAATAATTGAGTCAACAAATGTTAACATTTGGGCCATATCCACCAGTTATTAAATGATTGACTCTGCTCATCGCATCCCTTACCAAAAATATCACGGGCTCAGTAAGCATCATGTACCATGGTATGGGAATGATACATCACACATCATTAGGGTCTTATAGTATTTTTCAGGCCACAAAGTTGACCCATCACAATAGATATTTCTTTTTCACAAAACCTGGTAATCAAAGCACAGTTTTTCCATCCCTCTATCTAGAATGAAAGAATAACAATTTGTCTCAATGTGTATAATGTGTATTATCTACAAGTATAGCATCCTACCCACAGGCCCCTAGAAAGGAGCTACAGAATGGGGTGATCCGTGGATACCAGATTGGATACCGTGAAAATGGGCCTGGCAGTAATGGTCAATATAGCATTGTAGAGATGAAAGCTACAGGAGATGGTGAGGTGTACACCTTGGACAACATGAAGAAATTTGCCCAGTATGGAGTGGTGGTACAGGCGTTCAATCGAGCAGGAACCGGACCATCTTCTACGGAGATCAATGCCACCACGCTGGAGGATGGTAAGTGTGCGCATGCAAAATAATGTAGCTATGTCCTCATTAGTATATGTGTATATTGCAAGGTAATACACACCGAGCATAATGTATCAAAAGTGGAATTTATGACTTTGCGATTTGTGCAGTATCTGGAATGCAATCACATTCAAGCCTACAATTAATATTATTTGGCATTTGCCATTTGACCACTTTTTTTAATTTGCTTCAATACATGCCAACCAGCAGTCACAGTGGGTTGCTGCTAGCATGGCTTTTTCAAGTTGCGTTCTTGTGGCTCTAAACTCTAGTTAATTGCCTTTAGAAAGAAGCGTTAAAGCATACATAGCTCATTCACTGTAGTGAACCAGAAGTAACTGTGAGTTTGGTGTAAGTGTGGCTTGTGTTTTTGCATTATGGACTTGGTAGTGATACTAAATATTCCAGGTGCGGAATTCCAGTTTGCCACCATTAGGCTTGAATATCCAGTATATTGACAAAGCAGCAAGTTTATTAATGTAAATACCCTGTAGTTGTTTAATTCCAAACAGTGGAGCAGTACTATGCTAATTCACAAACTCTCCGCAGTCGCTAATCGCACATGTCCACAGCCTGGGCTTGGGTTCTTTCTCAGATAGGGGAGGTAGGTACTTAAATGACATGCGTATACTGTACAAATCTTTTGTACGGACAAAAGAAGAACTAAATATTCTTCCTCCGCCATCTGGGAAAAAAAGGCAGTCTTATAGGAACTTGCTCCACTTACAAGCATGCACAGTGTGCCTCCTTGCACCATAAGCTATACTACGATGCTTGGAGTGCTTACTGTATCTCTGTGTACATCAAGTAAATCTCCTTTAGTACACCTTCTATCTCAATCCCTTACAGCACTCGGGATATTTTGTATGTGCCCCTACTTCAAGTTTCAATGAATGTCACTTCTATTTATTTTTTTCGCTGCACACTGTTTATTTTTCTTTTCTTTCACAAAACAGTGCCGAGTCAGCCTCCTGAAAACATAAGAGCTCTCTCGATCACTTCTGACGTGGCCGTCATCTCTTGGTCTGAGCCTTCTCGGAGTTCCCTTAACGGCGTCCTTAAGGGCTACCGTGTCATCTACTGGTCGCTCTATCCCGATGGAGGTTGGTGCCGTGATGGGCAGGGTTTATTTGCTAACGTTATGTCTAATTCTAATGTCCACGCTTACTTTGATTTATGTTTCTATTCTCTCTATTCAACCACTTAAAGAGTGGGGAGAAATGCAGAATATTACAACACCGCGGGAACGCGTGGAACTGAAGTCTCTTGAAAAATTCACCAATTACAGTGTGCAGGTCCTGGCCTACACCCAGGCAGGAGACGGCGTACGAAGCAGTGTGCTGTATCTACAGACCAAGGAGGACAGTGAGTGAATTATCTAGTGCCTGTAGAGTCTCTTTGTAATATCTTTCACTCGTTTAATGTGTTAACACGTTTCCTGCACAAATGTACCGTACGCTTTATGACAATAAAAGTCCACGGGAATAGACTGAATGGTAAATGCACACATAACAATTGCTTTATTCATTAAATTGTTATGTCCCTGTTATGGGAATCCTCCGTCACCATGGCAACTTCATGAATTAGCGCTTTGTGACCTTGGCAAATTAATGTTTAGATATTGGCTCTAAAGCAAAGTATTCACCGTCTCTGTTTTGTCTCTGTTCATATGCACCTTACGTTGTTATTGTATTCATATTAATGTGCAGAAAGAACCAAGAACAAAAATGTGCTATTCTTTAACTTTTCTTTTTCCTTTTATGAAATCAGACTGGGCTTTACAAAACGTATTTTAACTGCACAGCTAATTAGATTCCTCTGGCTTTCTGTGCAGGGTTAACCACTAAAATGTGAACTGTAAGGAATTTACTTTGAAATCACTTTGAATTAATGAAACTTCACACTTTGGTGAATAACTCTGCTTGTGTAGGCTTTGTCTGATGTTCAGACTATATCTTCATTAGAAAGAGAGAGAATGTGTGTGTGCATATAACCATGTAATGTAACAGTATCTCTGGGTTTAAACTGAAGTTCCTTTCTGCCCACCTACCTTAACTTTTCAGGATTAGCAGCCTTGTTGTATTCTGTGATACAAAATAAATTGTTCCGTATATATGGAAGGCCAGATAATATACAAAAAGTGAAAAGATGAACACGACTCGGGCTATTTGTCCTCAGTATAGCACGAAGCACTTACTCTTTTACAAAGGTAAAACCTCGACTTTTTTTTCTTTCTTTTTTTTTAAACTAGTTCCGGGTCCACCTGCTGGAATTAAAGCTGTTCCATCCTCGTCTAGTAGTGTGGTGGTATCATGGTTGCCTCCTACCAAGCCCAATGGAATCATTCGAAAATACACCATCTTCTGCTCCAGTCCTGGGTCTGGACAGCCTGTAAGTATTGTGGGTGGGATGAGAGACGGGGCAGAGTTATGTGAACAGTGGGAAGGTTAGAATGAGAGAACATGGTGCTATTTAATGTTCTTACATTTCAAGCACCTGCTCGTAATTCCTCATGTCTTCTCTTTGTGTGAGTGATCGTAAATACATCCATTGCATCTCCTGCACTGCTCTCTTGTGGATGTTTTCTACATATCTCTGTCTTATTTTTTTGACAATCATTTTTATAGTTTTTTTTCCAGCATCTTCTCCTTCATTCTCCAATCCTTATACTTATACTATCTTGGCCACTTCACTGACAGCCATTTTCTTCATCCATAGCTTTCCGTCCTCTGCCCCTGTAATTTTTGTCTCGTTATTTTTCAGATTTTTTACCTTACTTTTTTCTGAACCTGTATGCCATGAAACTTGAAAGCATGTTCCTCATCGTCTCACCTTTTCTTTTTTCTTCCCACATGCTCACAGTATCTACTCCCTGTCTTACTCTTCCATTACAAATGTACTTATCTCTCTCAGATTACTTCTTCTTCCCCTGGGGAATGATTTCCCCTCCCAGTAGGAACCTTTGAAGATTCTATGTTCTTTGAAGTTTTTTTCCCTTGGTCTCTAGATAAGGAGGGGTGATGCTGCTGGCTGCTAATTAGAGTTAATTAAGCATAAACTACTTATATTCTTCTGTAGTTATGATGAATATATAGAAAATATGAAGAACAACATTAAAATTTCTCTTTTCTCTTCTTTTTCCGCCATGTACCCATCTCATCTCATTCCTGTTTCTTTTTTGGTTTGTTCACCCACTCACTCAGGCTCCTAGTGAGTATGAGACCAGCCCTGAGTTTCTGCACTATCGTATCATGCACCTCCTCCGAGGACAGCAGTATATGTTATGGGTGGCTGCAGTCACGTCCGCTGGACGCGGGAATGTAAGCGAAAAGGTGATGATTGAGCCAGCTGGAAAAGGTATGACATATCGGAGGTTTTTAACCAATTCATTCATTGCACTTTAAATAGTCCTGCTCTCTGAATTACCCAATAAATAAACATAGAGTGGATTTAAAAAAAAAAAAGTAGGTACAGTTGTGGCCCCCTGTTTGTCCTTCCAAGACCGGTCTAATATTGGTTAATGGGTAAGGTTTTAAAAGCCCCCCTTTTCTTTCTCTGTTCTACTTAGATACCCATCCCTAGGCATTATGATTGAATACCATTTTCTGAATGCTATTTTTGTTTAACCCTCAGCTCCTGCCAAGATCATTTCATTTGGGGGGACTGTAAGCACCCCATGGATGAAGGATGTCCGTTTGCCCTGCAGTTCGGTGGGTGAGCCAGCTCCAGCCATTAAATGGACCAAAGACAGGTATGTTTTATCCTATGACAATCTTATTCTCTAACAAGTCAGAACACAGAGTTATCTCACTTATACCCAAGGTAGATAATAGAGTACAGTGCACGGCCTTCAATGTTCATATAGTTTGATGATACATTGTTACTACTGGACAGCATTCACATAGGGAATATCACGCAAAAGCGCAAGTCTATTGTATTAAGCTTGAATTTGAAATCCAGGATACTGTTAGCGTTGTGCCAGTCTAAGCTGCAATGTCATTACTAAAAGCTATTCATTAATTAGGCAATAGTCAGTAAACATTCTATTTTGAATGAGGGCCAATCGTAGGTCTGCAGAGGTAATATTTTAGCCTCTGCTCTCCTAATGATCCCTCCTAAGAACGTCTGGAGATTGCCCTGCTGTTTGGAGATAAGGTTTGGAATGAGCATTAGGGATCATTGATCATCTAAATTAGTTTTTGATATGTTTTACAGACTGCAATTTGTAATGTTCGAGCTTACCTCACTACGGTCTGTGAAATCGCCTAGTAAGATTGAGTATGGAATAGAATGTTGCCAATAGACTATTACTACGCCATAGATTAAAGGAAGTTAAGAATGTTGAGATTGTGCATTGAACAAGAAGAAAGATAGCTGAAACTTGGGAGAGTCAAAAGCCTACTAATATACATAGATGACACCTTTCCACAGAAAACCAAAACTGTATCTAACTCGAAAGACTCCCCAGGTAGAATATCAGAATTTAATTCATGGCTATAGACATGAGATATTCTGTTAACTATTAGTATATATATTGTCTGCTGAATTTACGTGCAATTTTATGTTGTGTTGACCTCCTGGGTTAACAATAGTATTTTTTTCCCCGTTAAACTCCAGTGAGGACTCTGCTATTCCATTAGCTCTAGATGGACACCGTCTCATTCATTCCAATGGCACTCTCACACTGCGCTCAGTCAAGGCTGAAGACTCTGGCTACTACACCTGCACAGCGACAAACACCTGGGGTTTCGACACAATCATTGTAAACCTGTTGGTTCAAGGTAAGAAGTATGGCTTTGAAACGCAGCCGCAGGAGATAGTAGTCTAAATGAGGGAAATTAAATATCATATAGTGTCATGTATTGTATGGGTGGCTGAGTTGTGATGGCACAGATCAGATTTTTATTTTTATCCCTTTTACAGTTCCTCCTGATCAGCCTCGACTCACTGTGTCAAAAACCTCAGCTTCTTCCATTACACTTGCCTGGATTCCCGGAGACAATGGGGGCAGCTCCATACGAGGTACTTTTCTGTTACTATTACTTCTCTACCTACTACTTACAGCATCTGTTGCAATATTTCTTTATCTCATCCTAATGAATTACATTTGTACTTTGCAGGTTTTGTCCTCCAGTACTCCGTAGATAACAGTGAGGAATGGCGAGATGTATTTATAAGCTCTTCTGAGAGGTCCTTTAGACTAGAGAATTTACGTTGTGGTACTTGGTACAAAGTTAAGTTGGCCGCTAAGAACAGTGTTGGAGCAGGAAGAATCAGTGAGATTATCGAAGCCAAGACTCATGGAAGAGGTACCATTAGTGAACCCAACTCAGTCATCCTTTTAGCTCACCTACTCCAAGTCATAGACTAAGCCTTGCATTCCTTTCTTCATCGTAACTCACCTGCCTCAAATGGTGACTTAAACTATTTAACCACTGGGTACAAATTCTTCTTATATTTCATCAAAGTAACACGTCAGAAATTATTTGCTTGGCCGGCAAACAAATACAACTCCTATTAAAAAATCTGTGGTATTAGAAGTTTAAAGAAATAATTGTATCCCATTAAAAGGATATGGGTACACACATATACATATTACAGTATTAAACATAATCACACATCTCATGTTGCATTATTAAGAAGTCATTGAGATTATCAGAGTTCATTTCACCATCTGCAGTCCCAAAGTACAACACACACTTCAAGGTTCTAATGTAAACTACATTGAATATTACTATTCTCATATTAGTTTAGGATAATTCAGGAAAACCTTGTGCCACGTAAAACCCTGTTTTTACACTGTTTCACCCATCTTTGTTAATCAGGGACTAGTAACCACTTTCCTTACTATGCTATGATCTCTGATTATGTTGCTTCTTGCTCATCTATATCTTAGTAATTTGCTGGCAGTTGTTTCGTTCCTGAGAACTTGTGATGTCTCCTCACCCCACAGAGCCATCCTTTAACAAGGATCAGCATCTATTCACCCATGTCAACTCCACACATGCCCGTCTCAACCTACATGGCTGGAATAGTGGTGGGTGTCCAATCACCTCAGTCATTCTAGAGTACCGACCGCAGAACAGCTGGGCTTGGCAGAGCCTCCGTGCAAACGTGACAAGCGATGTCTTCCTGACAGAGCTACGGGAGGCCACCTGGTATGAACTGAAGATGAGGGCTTGCAACAGCGCTGGATGTGGAAATGAGACGTCGCAGTTTGCTACATTGGACTATGATGGGAGTAAGGACTGCACTCATACTTTGAACTTTACCATTTAGGCTGCAAATTTTTATACCATATTCTATTAGCAATGACCTCTCAGGGATCCAAACCAATATCCACTCCCGCCATCTAGGGAATAATCTGAGTACAAGTTATTTCAAGTAGGAAAACTTACTCGCATCCAATACGCCATCGAATCTAATGCGCATTCCAATTTTGAAACCTAATGGCAAAAAATACTTTTGCTGGAGAAAGAAATGTGCATTTGTACAAGAAGATACTACTATACAACATATAGGATGATAAGCGAGGACCGCCATCTGACCGGTGGTGAAAATCACATTCGCATTGCGACAAAGATGCTAGTTACAGCCTTACTGTACACAGAAACCAAGTCTCGCATCTCTGTTGCAGCGATGTGAATGCAAATTTTGGGGACTTTATTTTGCCAATAAAGGTGCGCATTAGATTTGAGTAAATACAGTAATTAAACAAAGTTTACATTTACTGGGTGTGCTTTTGTTTTACACCATCTGTAGAACCAAAATAAAAAACCCTACAAAATAGCTTCAGAAGGTTAATATAGTCAATAAATATATCATAACGACCATCTGTTTATGCTAATAAAAGCAGGCATTCTGTCTGTCTGTTTGTCTATGTATCTAGCACACACTAATATCGTTCACAAGGCAGAATTTTTACTGTACGTATAAAATAAACGTGTCGTGTTGTACTTACTTATTTCATAGTTCTGTGGGTTTTTGATTCTCATATCTTGATCTCTCCTCTATAATTCTCAACATAGGTACGATTCCTCCCATTAAGTCTGCGCAGGGTGAAGGAGATGATGTAAAAAAGCTTTTTTCCATTGCCTGTCCAGTGATTTTGGCCACGTTGGGGGTCGCCTTGTTATTTATTATTCGTAAGAAGAGGAAAGAGAAAAGATTGAAGAGGCTTCGAGGTGAGGAGGCTCCTATGTATTTTGCAGGGATATATAACATTTTAACATTTTAATAACTGATAAAGTAGTGTTTGACAAAAGATTTGGTTCCATAAAAAACTGCATTTTGGGTATATTATTATTTATATAGCGCCATCTGATTCTGTAGCGCTGTATATAAACCCTAGTTATATTAACAACCACTGTTTCTCTATTTTGCAGATGCAAAAAGTTTAGCAGAGATGCTGATCAGGTGAGTCCAACAGGATATAATGATTGTTCTTTGCCGTTTTTACGTACATCTTAACCTCTTAAGGACACAACTTCTGGAATAAACGGAATCATGACGGAATATTTCAGTCATGTGTCCTTAAAGGGTTAAGGCTGGATCAGTACTGGGTAAACCATGACATATGGGGCTCTGCTAAAGATGATTTGTTTTTCTTTGTAATATCAGCTTAGTTCTGTGTATATAGTGTCAGTATTTGTCGCTTTGCTCCATACCATAGCAGTGATAAAATGTTCTGTACACATTAATCTTCTGATTTCTACGTGGCAATAGTATTTTTATGGAGAGACATTGGGGGTACTTTTCTACATAGCTTAAAGTAAGCCCCTCATCTGATATCCTGAGAAATTAACATGCCACGTGTCAAGGCTAACAGCACATGCTGGCGGTGACAATGACGTATATGTCTACCTACATAGATTCTTGAAAAATAAATGACCAACTAATTAGAAGTTTGAGTTATTATTTAAAGAATGAAAAGAACGTCATTTTATGTGTCTCTGGGTCTAGGACATGCATGGCTTTTTCAAATAAATGTTGTTATATATTTTGTTGGTTTATGGTAAGATTCTAATCTTCCAGCAGGTTTTTCTAGCAAATGGGAATACACCCTTGTCCACAAGAATACAAGCTAACACACAATTTATCCTTCACTGTATGTACCTCACGCTTGTGTATGGTAAAAGGCAAGACTTTAGATAAGAAAGGGGAACAGGTGGAGGAACCCGTAGTGATATTATGTAGCAGGAATTATTCATAGTGGGTGTATTAAAGGGAAAGCTGTACAGCTGCATCAATGCTAACTGTATCGGTTTCTTATAGTAGCATTCTTAATGTGATATTCTAGAATCATCCCGTTAAGGTTCTACTTAACATGTTGTGTGCATGATGCGTGGTGTTACTCACTTAATATCATGTTAAAAGAATAGGCAGGCCCAAGGGACATATCTTCCAACATCGGTGTTTCATGAAGTTGGGCACTGGTGGGGGTGGTATAAAAGGACGAGCCATTGACGTTAATTGTGTCACTGGCAACACCGAAGAATTGGCAGTTCAGCGTGGTATGAATGCATGCCAGACTGCCTGCCAATCAAGCAGGCCTGCCCATCAAAGGAAGACAATGTAGACCAAGATTAAAGTCTGTAATTAATGTCTTGGGAAAATACTTGGTGGCGCTAGACTAATTAAGTGGATCTTATCTTTTTTTTTTTTATATATATAGAGGAGCAAAATACATCTATGACATTAGCTTGGGTACCTGTACTTCATTTGTAAAATTTGCACAGTGACTCATTAGTTGACTGCAACATAAGACGTATTAAAAAGGTAAAAGTAAAGTAATTGCGGATATAATAAACATTTAACGTGAACCCCTTGTTTGGAACTGATCAAACGATGAGTCTGTTTTAAGCACTTAAATAACAAGGGGGCCAGGTTTTGGGTCCTAAACCAGGGATTAAGAACCCCAGGTATAGATTGCACGTTACTATGAAATACATCGATTTCATGTTATCCTATTTCTTTCTTTAAATGTATTTTGAAATTGCCCCTATGATATTGCAAAACAGTAAAGGATTTCAACATGGGTACATTGACAGCTGCTTTCGTCCCCTTTTCTCTTTGCACTATTTCATTATTTAACTCTCTTTCTTTCCCTCTATGTTTCAGTAAAAATAACCGCAGTTTTGACACTCCGGTGAAGGGGCCACCTGCCGGTCCCAGGTTACACATTGATATTCCCCGTGTTCAGCTTCTAATTGAGGACAAAGAGGGAGTGAAACAATTAGGTAAGTAATATATACCTCCTCCCATAAAACAATTCTCCTCGAATAACGGATGAAATATATTCTATCTGACCTGTATAATAGCCGTGAAGTAAATACAAGCAATACATAGCTTTATATGGAAGTTGTTTCACAAATGGCTCCATCATGTAAGCAACTGCATCATACAGACCTTATATTTCGTAATATGTTTTTAGTTATGACATGGAACGATTTTGAGATGTTTATTCATTGTATCGAATCAATCCTTCAATTTAAAAACTGCTTAGCAAGGAAATTGCTCTGATTATTATTTATTTATAAAGACAGTCTTTTCCGCAGTATTGTGGTGGGTGATAGATACAAACAAGTTCAGTGAATGTTAAATCATTTTCACACAGTAACTTGTAACATGAATTTCTAATTCAGGGATGGAAAATGCCACAACCTTTTAAAAAAAAAATGTTAACATGCTTAATCTTCTAGTGAATGCCTAAATAATAATAAGAATTAAAAAAATAGCATAGCTTAGTTTGAGAAGTTACCACTTGGGTTCACGTAGAAATTTGTTGTGTTCGGCAGGTGATGATAAAGCCACGTTGCCTGTAACAGATGCCGAGTTCAGCCAAACTGTTAACCCTCAAAGTTTCTGCACTGGGGTATCCCTACATCACCCTGCCCTGATCCAGAACACGGGGCCCCTCATCGATATGTCGGATATTCGACCAGGAACCAGTATGTGAAATTCTATTATTTATATATATATATATATATATATATATATATCTCTAACCATCAGAGAGCCTGTGTGTGAGATTGCATATATTGTATTGCACAGTGGATGGCATTATATGATTTATTAAAAATGTTTATGTATAGTGTCAATGCAAGCTTTCAATTTCCTGGACAGCAGCTGTCATTAACAGCCAATCGGGCCCTTTCCCGAAACTGATAACCCAGGAGAGGAGTTAAGGAGACAGAAACTGTTTAATTATCTTCAGCTCCTCTCCTGACATATCAATAAATGGAGAGAAGGGAAAGCTAAAGGTGTCGAACCTGTGATATCCATACAAAATATTGGTCAAACCGGTGACATTATCCTGCTGGCATGTTAGGATTTTTGTAATGAATATGTCATCAAATGTTTGACATTTTACATCATGGAGTAATATGTTAAGTTTGAGTTTAAATTCATAGAATTAATCGAAAGACTGTGGCACGATACCCCCATTCTGGATTGTTTTACAGGGTTTTCTTGAGTTCTGTATTCCATTATTCTCTTTGCTCTGATATTCTGTCTCCCATCTTGCAATTTCATTCTTGGTAGGTTTAATGTCACTCTCTCCAGAAGCAACGAATGTCCTAGATATTTCTCTCTCTGCGTTGCTTTCATGCTCTATTTGAAATGTAGTTCATACATTCCCTCCCTTCTAGATCCCGTCTCTCGAAAAAGTGTGAAGTCAGCTCATAGCACCAGGAACAGATACTCTAGTCAGTGGACACTCACAAAATGCCAGAGCTCCACTCCTGCTCGGACTCTGACCTCCGACTGGAGAACAGTGGGGTCACAACATGGTATCACTGTAACGGAGAGCGACAGCTACAGTGCTAGTCTCTCTCAGGATACAGGTAGGTACAAACGCACCTTAGGGGCTTTTTAGCACTCTGCCAACCTCTGTAAACCTATAGTGTGTATATATAGCATAGTTATAGTACGGAATAGGTTACCTGTCTGTCCTCATTGTTTGTTATGTACAAATAGTTAGCATTCAGACACAAAATTGAATTCAGTTTTTCAAGTACCAGTTTTGGAAGAGGAATTAGGGCTGTAAGGTTTTAAGAGAGGGATGAAGGAACGTAGGACCTCCGATCCTCACAGCTACTTCAAACTGATCATGGATCTTCCTCCTCTTCACCCCCATCTTCCCCCCCAAAAATACAAACCTAGAAAGAATGAAATGAAAGGTCAAAAAAACGATGGCACCTTAAGAAAAAAAAACAGCAGAACACTTGTAGGGAGGTAATTGTCAACAAGCAAAATAACATAGAACACATAGAATGTCATTTATAACCCCAACATGTGGGGGGTTGTTTTTTTCTTTTGTTATTTATACATTGTTGTTTGTGCATGTGTGCTCCGAGCTGTACAGTGTATCTATATACACACAGATTACTTCTACCTGTTATGTAGAGAAAATATCTCCAACTTTGTATTCTACAGATAAAGGCCGGAACAGCATGGTATCAACGGAGAGCGCATCGTCCACCTACGAAGAGCTAGCCCGGGCTTACGAACATGCCAAGCTGGAAGAGCAGCTGCAACACGCCAAGTTTGAAATTACAGAGTGTTTTATATCAGACAGTTCATCAGATCAGATGACAACAGGAACCAATGAAAATGGAGATAGCATGACCTCCATGAGCACACCGTCTGAGCCGGGCATCTGCCGCTTTACCGCTTCCCCACCTAAACCACAGGACAGTGATCCAACCAAAAATGTGGCTGTGCCCATCCCCCATCGAGCTAAGAGTAAGTTCTGTCTACATATATATCCAGTTACACAAATCACACTGTATTCCTTGTGCATTATATGTGTTCATGCTTTTTGTATCAATCTGTACATATCTATATGTTTACATATTTTATGACTTTGTTGGCTTGACATTTATGACTTTTTAGTTCGCACTGGGCTTTCTGAGAAAATAGAATATGTTGGTATATATGTTAAGTAATTATATATAATGCTTTTTTTTTTTTAATGATAATTATTAGCATTCCATAATATTTTCTTTCTAATTTCAATGCAGGCGAATATTGCAATTTACCACTCTACATGAAGTCAGACCCCCACTTTCGTAAACCGGACCCCCATGACTCATGCCCTGTGGTGCCGCCTCGTGAAGCATCCATGCGCAATCTGGCTCGGAGTTACCACTCCCGCCACCTAACTCTAGAGCCAGGAGCCAAGCCTCCACCTGGCCTCTCACACCCGACTCCTTCTGGTGTGAGCTTACCTCAGCGGACTCTTATCATGGCTGGAGCATCAGCCTCTGCCCCTTCAGCTCCAGCAGCCACTGCACCGTCTGCCCCTGCTGACCCCACTGCCTCTGCTGGACCCGTTGAAAACCGCTTGCCTACCCAGCACAGCAAGATGGGGGGATCCCGGGACTCTCTGCTGGAAATGAGCAGCTCTGGAGCTGCTCGAGCACAGAAACAGGGAGCTGGAGCCTACTCCAAATCTTACACATTGGTCTGACGCCCACCCCCTTAAAACACTTCCCTCTAAAGACCCTCACAGACTGCAAAGACCCTTCTCCCTCCGCAGTGTCTTGGCTGTATTTCTATATTTTGAAAAACAATATAAAAGGAAAAAAAAAAAAAACACAATGGACGAATGGAGAATTTAAACAAAAAAAAAACTTGGTGATAAAAGACGCATTTTTGTATGAAAAAAAAATAGCTATTTTCAACTTCGAGATAAAAAAAAAAATAATAATAAAAATAAGAGAAATTGTTTTTATCTATGGATCTTTAAACAGCAACCTGCACGTTGCTTGGGTGTGTGAATGGTGAGCTGTGAGAATGAGTGCTAGAGGACATGACAGGAGATGATACAAATTAAAGAGACACAATAGTCACCAATACAACTTTAGCTTAATGAAGCGGTTTTGGTGTATAGATCATTTCCTTGCAGTCTCACTGCTCAATTATCTGCCAGTTAGGAGTTAAATCACTTTGTTTATGAACCCTAGTCACACCTCCTTGCATGTGACTTGCACAGTCTTCCAAAACACTTCCTGTAAAGAGAGATCTAATTTCTAAACTTCCTTTATTGCACAGTCTGTTTAATCTAGAATTTTTTATCTCCTGCTCTGTTAATAGCTTGGTAATAGCTTGCTTGCCCTTGCAGGAGCCTCAAGTATGTAATTAAAGTTCAATCTGCAGAGCACAAGTTAAAAACTTATAAAAATGAAAAATTATTTCCCGTCCCCCCCCCCCATTAAGGCTGTGTAGGTGTGTCTAGGGCTGCATAAACATAAACTAATGTAATTTAAATAAATTGCAGAGAATTGAACAGTGATACTTCAGATGCATGATATATATATATATATATATATACACACACACAAAAAACTGCTTTATTAAGCTAAAGTTGTTTTGGAGACTATAGTGTCCCTTTAATAAATAGAAGCGTAGGGGTGATCGCTTGGGGATATGCAAGTTTTGACATACATTGAATTAGATCTGGAGTGTGCAACTGGATGCAATAGAAGTGTTTTAATAATGTGGTAAAAATAGCTGCTTTAAAAAACTCCGCTAGAGTCGCAGTTTGACTATTTCAGCCTAAATGCTGCAATTTGGTTTTCAAAACACTGAAACTTTTTTGTCTAGTGAACGTTCTCTACGTGGTAATAAAAATGAAAGGTGAATTTAAAATGAAAGGTCGATCTAAAAATAAAACTTAGCTGACTTTGAGATTGTTTCCAATTTGGCTATTTTTGGCCTTGAATTTTAAATTCACTTTGCATTCCAGACAATTCCCACTTCGATAATTAACCTTGACCGTAGTTAGTGTGGAAATGGATTGTGGGTGTTTAGGAATTCCATATTTTTATGACATTTAGAGAGTGTGAAGCTGAAAAGATGGCCAAGAAGTCTGGAGCTATAGCTATAGGAATAATACCTAGAGTATCGTGAGTGTGGAGCAACGTGTGCAAACGAATGGGAAAATCTAAATATAAACAGGTGTTGATGGACTACAACTCTCAGAATTCTTTAATTTACAGATGACCAGACAATCGTGGAAGTTGTAGATCCACAACATCTGGTTTCCAGTGTTTTAAATGCCTGTTTTAGAACCTTCTTGGTAAAGTGACTGTATAAGTTTTAATAGTTTATTTTGAATTATCTTGTATTTTACCATGAAGAATACACTTATATTATTTTATATTTATTTTAGAACAGAACACTTTGTTTAATCTCCCCCAAATGTTCTTTTGTGTCCTTAGGTTACTAGTACAATGTTCTACTGTGTACAGCCAAACTACGTATCTAAATGCTAGTAAGTATACTAACCCCAGTTAGAATTGGTCTAAAGTACGTCATAAATGGTACTCCGTAATGTAATCATTTAGGGTAAAAATGAAACCGTTTAGTGGAAAACTGAAACATTAAATTTCTTGTTACAAATAATCAGAGCCAATTTGAAAGAGAGATGAGATAAGTAAGAAAATAATTCATATGAGAGGTTCTGAGAGGTCAGACTTTATATACAGTGAATTGGACCATCATTAAGGTTTACATATAAATCAAGCACAAATGCACACGTACGGCAAACCATGTCACTACTTCTGTATAATACAAGTGACTCACCTGGTAAGTATTCCACTGCTTGCAAAATTTGTTTTTAAAATTATGGATTAGTTGAAATGAATTCTTATAAACCATATATTTTCCGATGAAGTGTTAACTCCTGGGTGTTGGGAGCCATGGAATGCTACAGTTTCCTACCTCTATCCAATGATGTGATGGGGAGAGATCTAGCATATTGTTAGGACAATGGAACTGGCATATATATATATATTTAGATATATATTACGCAAGATCCAGCACACTCACCTATCCACTAAACAGCAACTTCAATGTTGAAAGATTGTACTTGTTTTTTTGTTTTTTTTTAAAAACACCTAATCTAGGCAAAAATAATGGGGGTTTAGTTACATTATATGATCATACATTGCATAAGCCTGCCACAACGTCAATGTAACCCATCTTTGGCAGGTCCTATTCTAACAGCCTAATGTCTGCTCTTATGAGATTAACCTACTTGGGGAAATAAATTCCATCTGGGGATCTCTGCAGTACAAGGCTAAATAGGGCCCTGGGATGAGGCACCTGTGACAGGGAGGGGTGCAAAACCAAGGAGTTGGCTAGACTCCCAAATATATATATATATGAAACAAGAGGGGGTTGGCTGCACTCACCTGAACATGCATAAATGGGGGTGCTGCTGGGGGCCAAATAATACAATACACAAGATCCAGCGCACTCACCTATCCACTAAACAGCAACTTCAATGTTGAAAGATTTTTTAGATATATATATCAAAAAATTACCGGCACTCTTGGGTTTAGTTCATCCAATTTATTGTTGGTCAATTCAAACAAAGTCAACGTTTCAGCTCCCGATCGGAGCTTTCATCAGGACACAAAAGGCATTTAACATTGCAATTAAATAATTAAAGACAGGTGCTACATCTCCCTGCTCAAAGTAGATTGCTAACAGTGTCTCTCTTTCCTATTCCCTTGGCATTTTGTGCCAAATTCATCCCCAATTACACTGCCAAGGATGTGTCCAGGTTCAGAAGCATTCATTTCTTGGTCTACCAGTTGATGGGGAAGTGTAACTACTCCCTCCTCTCTGCTGTTTTTTTTGTTTTGTTTTGTTTTTTAAGGGTTTCGGGTTACCTCGCATGCTATTTTATTTTACAGGCAGGTGGACTAACATTTTAGAATCTGGCCCTTTAATGACACATTTTAGATCAGTTTGGTCCTTGTTGAAATTATTTCTCCATCGCCCATTCTCTCCCATGTCAGTAACTCCATCCATTCAACACCAACTCTCCTCCATACCAATAGTTTCATCAATTCAACACCAACTCTCTTCCATACAATAGCTTCAATCCATTCAACACCAACTCTCTTCCATACCAATAGCTTCAATCCATTCAACACCAACTCTCTTCCATACCAATAGCTTCATCCATTCAACACCAACTCTCTTCCATACCAATAGCTTCATCCATTCAACACCAACTCTCTTCCATACAATAGCTTCAATCCATTCAATGCCCATTCCACTAGCTCCATCCAATAATCACCCATTCTTTCCCATACCAATAGCCCTATCCATTAAACTGATAGCTCCATCCATTCAACACCAACTCTCTCCCATACCAATAGCTTCATCCATTCAATGCCCATTCTCTCCCATACTGATAGCTCCATCCATTCAACACCAACTCTCTCCCATACCAATAGCTTCATCCATTCAACACCAACTCTCTTCCATACCAGTAGCTCTATCCATTAATCTCTCATACCAGTAGCTCTATCCAATAATCACCCATTCTCTCCTATACTGATATAGCTTCATCCATTCAACACCAACTCTCTCACATACAATAGCTTCAATCCATTAATTACCCATTCTCTCCCATACTGATAGCTCCATCCATTCAACACCAACTCTCTTCCATACAATAGATTCAATCCATTCAATGCCCATTCTCTCCCATACCAATAGCTTCATCCATTCAACACCAACTCTCTTCCACACAATAGCTTCAATCCATTCAATGCCCATTCTCTCCCATACCACTAGCTCCATCCAATAATCACCCATTCTCTCCCATGCCAATAGCCCTATCCATTAATCTCTCATACCAGTAGCTCTATCCAATCACCCATTCTCTCCCATACCAATAGCTTCATCCATTCAACACCAACTCTCTCACATACAATAGCTTCAATCCATTAATCACCCATTCTCTCCCATACTGATAGCTCCATCCATTCAACACCAACTCTCTCACATACAATAGCTTCAATCCATTAATTACCCATTCTCTCCCATACTGATAGCTCCATCCATTCAACACCAACTCTCTTCCATACAATAGATTCAATCCATTCAATGCCCATTCTCTCCCATACCAATAGCTTCATCCATTCAACACCAACTCTCTTCCACACAATAGCTTCAATCCATTCAATGCCCATTCTCTCCCATACCACTAGCTCCATCCAATAATCACCCATTCTCTCCCATGCCAATAGCCCTATCCATTAATCTCTCATACCAGTAGCTCTATCCAATAATCACCCATTCTCTCCCATACCAATAGCTTCATCCATTCAACACCAACTCTCTCACATACAATAGCTTCAATCCATTAAATACCCATTCTCTCCCATACTGATAGCTCCATCCATTCAACACCAACTCTCTTCCATACAATAGCTTCAATCCATTCAATGCCCATTCTCTCCCATACCAGTAGCTCTATCCATTAATCTCTCATACCAGTAGCTCTATCCAATAATCACCCATTCTCTCCCATACCAATAGCTTCATCCATTCAACACCAACTCTCTCACATACAATAGCTTCAATCCATTAAATACCCATTCTCTCCCATACTGATAGCTCCATCCATTCAACACCAACTCTCTTCCATACAATAGCTTCAATCCATTCAATGCCCATTCTCTCCCATACCAGTAGCTCTATCCATTAATCTCTCATACCAGTAGCTCTATCCAATAATCACCCATTCTCTCCCATACCAATAGCTTCATCCATTCAACACCAACTCTCTCACATACAATAGCTTCAATCCATTAATCACCCATTCTCTCCCATACTGATAGCTCCATCCATTCAACACCAACTCTCTCACATACAATAGCTTCAATCCATTAAATACCCATTCTCTCCCATACTGATAGCTCCATCCATTCAACACCAACTCTCTTCCATACAATAGCTTCAATCCATTCAATGCCCATTCTCTCCCATACCAGTAGCTCTATCCATTAATCTCCCATTCTCTTCCATATCACTAGCTCTAGCACTAGGCCTGTATTGATACTATGGTGTAAAGCTGTTTCCGTGGATAATTGCAAACCACACAACATACACACAATAAATGACATAAAGTGTCAAGCACACAGACAGACAGACACACCACACAATGTATATCCGATACAATTTATTAAGTCACCATACACATTAAAGGAAGTTACCAGCAAGCAAAATAATGTTTCTTAGTTGAGATACACATATCAAGGAGGTATCTGTATGTAGACATGAAAATAGTAGGTATACATGGTGCTGGTGTTCAATAGGAAAGCTAGGCAAGGCCATATACAGGTAAACAGAATACAAACACCTGTCTAGTAGTATATACGATTAGCATGCTGGTGTGATATGATAAAAGCTGTAATACGTAGTAATATTATCCAATTAGACAGGAATTCATTAGCTTCCATGTACTCCTGGGGTCTAGATGCTATTATCAAACTTGTGACATTTATATATAAATAAGTACATAATAGTACTTGCATGCCAGCATACTACCCAATGGGCAGTGTGGGCATTTGCCCCAGAACTTACCAGCAAAAGGCTCACACTACATTAAAACTTGTTTTGCAGATGGTGGAGAGAGAAATGGTCTGAGACCAGCCAGAAGCAGACAACTTGGATAGGTTTTATTTCATTCATTTATCAATAGTTCATTAATCTTTAGATCCAATAATTTCTAAATATAGGTGGTATTAAAGAGGGGCCCACTAGAAATAGCTATGTCCATTGCCCACCTTTGTCTGTAATTGGCCCTGGCATTAGTAGGGTGAGGAGATCACTCAATGGTCAATACATGGTGGCCTAGGCTTGGTGCTGTTTATGTTGCTGATATTTGCGGTAATGAGTTTGGATGGTTAGCGCGGCACGTTCTGTTGCATCCTGTGTCGAATAGTCTTTTTGTGCCCTCCTCAGACCTGCGGGGGCAAATAAATAATAATTATATACAATTCAGCGTGTTTACGCGTCCTCCAGTCCAGCTATTAATAGCAAGTACTGTGCTAAGATGGAAGGATTTATATAGATCTGCCACAAATCGGATTATAGCACAAACGTGTGGGACGTTTAGAGAGGAGCAGATTTTACGTGTGTGTATTTCCAATGCAGTATGTCTCTGAAATGGCATCACAGATGAACAAACTTTGATTTTTTATGGATAAGTCCACAGAAGGTTGGTATGTTGCCACTCTAATTGACATCATTAAATTAAAGAGAGCAGCTGGTGCTGAGCACTTTGCCAGCACCATACATTGCGCTACCAATATTAATAAGGATCAATTTAATTTGTTCTCGATAAGTAAACCATACAAATAACACAAGATGTTGTGTATGACTGTGTACAAGGAATTGGCATGATGATATGTGATACATTGCAATGTAGGTGGAGAAGACACATTCTACATCCTTATGCTTGTGTAATGGAAAAACATTTTATAATACAGTATTTATCTAGCACAGATAATATATTAAAATAATATCATATATGACTGTCGCATTGTTTCATCATATAACCAACATAAGCCGTTTAATGCACAATTAAGGATACACCATCAATGTTGATTATCTTGACCACAACATCAGATTTATAATAAGGCAGGAAATATATATACACAAACAATGTTTCTCAAACTGAGATCTCTAGAAAATTCACTAGGGAATTGCAAATTGTAAAACTAAAAAGAAAATTCACTAGGGAATTGCAAAACTATAGTCACCCAGACAACTTCAGCTCAATGAAGTGGTCTGGGTGCCAGGTCCCTGTAGGGTTAGCCCTGCCTGCTTTAAACATAGCAGTTTCAGAGAAACTGCTAAGTTTACATTTGAGGTTAAGCCAGCCTCTAGTGCCTGTCTTCTGGACAGCCACTAGAGGCATATTATGTCTCCATCCCGCAGAGCATCCATAGGAAAGCATTGAGAAATGCTTTCCTATGGACACTTTGAATGCGTGCGCGGCACTGCCGCGCATGCGCATTCCGCTCCGCTAACTTCAGATGGGGGAGCTGACATCGGCGGGGGAGGAGAGGTAAGAAAGCCTGGCGGTGGAATAAGGGGAGTAACTGAAGAGGTTTTAACCCCTTCTGCGCCATGGGAGGGGGACCCTGAGGGTGGAGGCACCCTTAGGGTACTATAGTGTCAGGAAAACTGATTTGTTTTTCTGACACTTTAGTGATCCTTTAACTGTTGATGCAAAAATTTGGTAGTAGGCATGTCTACAGGGGTGCTATCGTGGCGCTTCTAAAATTCAATAAGGCAATGAACATCAATTGACCAAGCAACAACTCCAAAGTAAATCTTCGTAATGTCTCTTTTAATAGGTCTATGTCAGGAAATGAAAACAAATGTCTGTCTGTAATTTGTTTTAATAGACTTTGTTAATCTAGTGATGACCAGTTTATGTAGAAATTCAGGCAATTCTAAAAGGTTCACGCACATTTCCTAGACACTGTATACATACAAAAGGTACATTTAAAGAAACACTATAGGCACCAGAACAACTACAGCTTAATGTAGTTGTTCTGGTGAGTATAATCAGCCCTTTCAGCCATTTTCATGCAGACACTGCCATTTAAGAGGGCAGTGTTTATATTGCCCTTAAGGAAACCTCCAAGGGGCCACTCCTCAGATGGCCACTGGAGGTGCTTCCTGGCTCAGTGCTGCACGACAGGCAGCAGTGCCGTTCAGCGTCTCCACGCTCTGCATGGGGATGCTGAATTTTCCTCATAGAGATGCATTGATTCAATGCATCTCTATGAGGAGGTGCTGATTGGCCAAAACAGCGTTTGACCCCGCCATCTTCCCAGTTTTAGCCAATCCAATTCTTTCCCTATGGGAAAGAATTGGATTGGCTAAAAATCCTAATTTTAATTATGTCACCAATGGGGCAAGGGCAGGGCAGGGCCAGTGCCGGCGGACCCGCATGGCGCTGGAAATAAGGTGAGTTTTATTAACTTTTAAGGGGAGTCACCCAGACCATTTCAGCTCAATGAAGTGGTCTGGGTGCCAGGTCCCCCAAGTTTTAACCCTTCAGATGTAAACATAGCAGTTTCAGAGAAACTACTATGTTTACATTGCAGGGTTAATCCAGCCTCTAGTGGCTGTCTTCCTGAGAGCCGCTAGAGGCGCTTCTGCGACGCTGGATGTGAAAATTGCATTTAGCGTGCAAAACGTCCATAGGAAAGCATTGAGCACTGACGTCGGAGTGGGAGGAGAGGTCACCAGCACCTGGCTCCCTGGCGCTGGATTAAAATAAGTAGCTGAAGGGGTTTTAACCCCTTCATAGAAGGGGGCTCTGAGGGAGGGGGAAACCTAAGGGTTATATTGTGCCAGGAAAACAAATTTGTTTTCCTGACGCTATAGTGATCCTTTACAATTATGCACGGCCTTATCAGTTAAGTGGTGCTTCCGACTACATGTGGCTTAAAGGTAAGCATATCCACCTAGCAAGGGTAAACAGGCAAATTCACCAGGAAAGAAAAGTTATAAACGTTATAAGTGTGTATTACAAAATAATACACATCAAGGTTATATTACATGTAGCGTTTTATTTTCATTAATCAAAAACAGACAATTTTCCTTTAATGAACATGGGATACAAATTAAACGCCTTATGAAGAAACAATGGCTAGTTTTGATCAGTCGCTGGGATTTCTAACATTTCATTGTCCAAGCAAGACGTACAGGAGTCTCCCTGAGCGATGTAACTCTTATCACTGCTCTCTATATACTTGTGTAAACCGCTCCAGAAAATATTCCCTACTGAGAACAAGATGACTATATGTTGCAATGTATGTAGCTAGCCCTTTACCTTTTTACTTCTTTTCAATACATTTTTTAGAACCTGTCCTGACAGTCACTGACAATATACAAGCACGCACATTACAAACAGACACAACACTTACCATACTTGTCTCTGGCCGGGTATGTTGTGCAGGTGTATTGGTGACTTCCCCTTCTCTAAGAACAGATAAAGAAACGGACTTTAATATGGAGAACAAAGAGATGTGAGAAGCAGAGGTAATGGGAGTAAATTAGTCAACAAACAGTAACGAAACAAGGGAAAGGTGATCCTCATGAATAAAAGTATCTTGGGCCTTACTACTTGTTCCATAGCCTCCATCCACCACACCAGGTTTTGGTGGTGCACGATAGACCATGTTATGGTTATGGGAGACAGCATCGGTCAGCTCTTTGCCATTAGCTTTATGTGCTCTTGCTAAGATGGTGATTGTCAGAATATGACATCATGCCATAGTACAATCAGTGTTTAGAAGATAAAACAGCAAAGTAGAATGGAAATAAATCTGTACCTCCAACGTCAGAGATCTTTTTTTTTTTTTACTTCTTTGCGGTTTTATCTTGTAAATGTGACACTGGAGATACAGATCTCATGATTCCATCCCAAGACGTTCTGAGGAAGAGTGGAGAAGGTGGTGGCAGAGAGTTGGTTTTAGGGTCTATGTCACAGCTTTGCCATCTGCAGCTCATAGAAAAAGGACCAAGTGAAAGAACAACGAAGATATGTCGATAACTAGAGCTATCATTCCTGGATCTCTGGGTGTTATCATTTTTGCATCCCATTTTCTTTTTGGTTTGGATTTTAATATTGTAGGGACTGTCAGAACCCCAGTGGTGATCCAGCACCGGTTCCTGGAAATCTGCAATCACACCCAGTTAATGGGAGTTGTTTTACCCCTTGAAGCTCCCAGTTGATTTCTTGTTATTTGATAGAAAATAGGAGCACAGTATGGGACTGTGCAACATATTGGACTGGTCACCTGTGGTAAAAGAGCACGGTATAGGAATGGTCACTATATGGGACTGGCTATCTGGGATAATGGAGGACGTTATGGGAATGGTCACTATATGGGACTGGCTATCTTGGATAAAGGAGAACCGTATAGGAATGGTCACTATATGGGACTGGCTATCTGTGATAATGGAGGACGGTATGGGAATGGTCACTATATGGGACTGGATATCTGTGATAAAGGAGCACGGTATAGGAATGGTCACCCATGACCAGGAGCATTATATGGGACTGGCCACCTGTCATAAAGGAGCACTGTATAGAAATTGTCACAAATGACCAGTAGCACCTACTGTAACAATGTAGTTAAAATCTCCTTTGTACCATTTACCAAGAAAGCAGTGGTAAAGACCTGAATTTTTTGGGCATTTACTAACTCTGCACCCCCATCATCTCCTTCGTCAGACTAGTGGAAGCATTATATCCTGTGCTGATGCCACCAGGACTGTATTTGTCACACTTCTCTGTGACAAATGTTGAAAACTGGATGCTTCACAAACTTTAAATATATGTTAATATATATATTAAAGCAATTGACATCACAATCCAGTTCCGTCCTGGCACAGCCAAGGCACACATTGCATTTGATGAGGAGCAATAGAAACGCTATTTCTGTTTCTTCACTTCTACGCACTGTGTTCAGTTAAAGAAAAGGGCAGAGTTTGTAACAATCATTGACAGGAAGCTAAGACAGATGTTGGTGGATTTCTACATTTAATTTAGTTTTTCAGACATTACAAACACACATTTGTTAAAAAAAAGGGGATAAATAAACATGATACTAAAAATCCGGGAAGGTGGCCGTTCCCCTTTAAGGGATGTATCTGGTGACTTTATATATTCATGCCACTTGTAGTGATAATGTTACACTGGCCGCACTGCATTTGTACCTCTTGGTCCCGGCTTGCTCGTCTGTTTTGTGTCACGTACTGCACGTGCCAAGGGAGAGGCTGGTACGCTAGGTATGGCGTGTGCTCTTCCCGAAAAAATAAAGAACTGCCAAACTGTCAAAAGACAAAGAAATACATTGTGTGTCATGTTAGTGACTGGACAAACGTCCCATGGGTCTGTGTTTGCTAAACAAAACATTGTTTGTTTTTACCTCTAAAACCCAAACACAAGAATTGTTTCAGGTGGTATTTAAAAGGTTTAATACAGATAGTGGACATTGATTGTATATCTCGGCTATATCGGCTAGCAAATATACAGGTACCATGTAATAAATAGTGACACTGTGTAATTCTTGCAATGGTGGGTACATTTAATATAATGCAGACTCCCACAGACCCTAAATAACCTACTTTGGGAGTAATTCAGTAGACAAGGTAAAAAGCAAAGGAATTGTCCAAACATGACTAATCTAATTCTATGACACAGATAAAGTGTATCCTGCATCATAGATAGAAATTGTTCATTTAGGGCAGCCCTTTTCATGTGCCTATGAATGTTCTCCGTGATCAGTTTGATCATGTTCAATAGGATGGTGGGATTTCTGATGTTGGTCACTAGGTATTGATCAAACTGAACACCACCAGGTAGAGAAGGGAGTGAGGGGTACGGTGAGCCATCTCAGGGGTGTGTTTATTAATGCCCAAACTGCAGGATGTTAAAATCTAAAGTGCAAAATAGAGGCTAAAAAAGCCAAGCTGGACTTTTGTTTCCAAATCAGATATTTTATGTACCTAGATCCTATGGATTGAATAAGATTATGAACCTGTTTTGTACGTTTACTGCAGGTGGATTGATTTTCTTGGGGATTAAGTAAGACTCGTTGGCTAACAGAAGATAAACATACAAACAGGTAAATAGCAGTAGTATCTCACTTTTACATAGAAACAATAAGCACCCTCATACACACCCAATAACAAAGAACTTTACAACCATTTCAAGTACAATAGGATCATAAACAGGGTTCAATAGCTCCAGGCAAAATAGGCCAAGAGCAGATAGTCCAAGTGGTCAGCACCAAATGAAGTCATCCTTGGGGTTCAAACATTATTACTTTATTTAATTAATATCTGATAATAAAGACCCATGATGAGATCCGGCATCCCCTGCGGAGATTTTCTGGTATTCTCTCCTTTATCAAAGAAGGAATTCTCCAGTTGTGAATGGGACACAGATCCCCCCACCCCCCAAACCATTTGCACTTTCAAACCTACTCCATGGGTAATATTTTCCTTTTCCTACAGTCCCATCACAATCTGCCTGTTCCTTACACTTGACTAAGTACACAGCTAGAGGAAGAATGCTCTGAAAAATCATTGCTACTACACAGTATGTTAAGGATAAAATGACAGTGACGTTACTGGGGAATGTCCTATTTAATAACAAGAGACATACACTTGCATCATACAATAGAATGTGAAACCTATAGATATTTGCATAGCAATGGATAAGATATATGGGACATATCATATCTTATGCTATACAGCAAAAGTGATTTTCTATAACACTAGACATGATAAAGGCAAACACTTCTAATATGCAAAAACAATTATTATCCAGTGACATTAACATTAAAGAGAAGTAAATAAACAAGGATAAACAATTCCAAAAGAAGGCTTTACGAATGTGAATGACGAATGACTGTAAATTAGGTTAAAGCCTCCAATAAAAATGTTAATATGTGGTCCACGGGCACTTACCTTGCCAACCACACGTACAACGAAGATCAGAGCGGTCATAAGTGAAGCAAGCATGATGTTGGAGAGAAAAAAAAAAAAGATGGAATCTGTAGAATCCCACCGGTATCCTTCCCTCTCTCTTCCTCTACACAGTAAGAAGTTTAAATCTGTTAATAAGATTAGCATTCTGAAAATCACCCACCTTCTGTCCTTAGACGATAATCCTCCTACTTCACCAGGAAACTACAGAGTCACTTTACAATGTGACGGGCTGATTTTATAGGTAGAGAAGGCCAAGACAGATGAGTGGTTAGAGAAAGCCAAAATGAAAATAAAGACGGCGGCAACAAGTAAAATTCAAACACTTTATTGCATCAAATTGTTAAAACGTCCTCAGTATTCTTCTCCTTAGTGGATCTCTCGTGTGTGGAGTCTCCAGACCTCTCAGTCTGCTGCCGGCTGCGGAACTATAGGCTTATCGACATCAAAACACGATCACTTCCTTGAGGCGGGGATTACGTCCAAACCACGTGACAACGTGACTTGGCGTATGCGTGATGACGCGTTTCGCCAATCGGCTTCCTCGGTGAACTGAGAAGAATACTGGGGAAGTTTTAACTATTTGATCCAATAAAGTGTTTGAATTTTACCGGTTGCTGGCATCCTTTCCTGCATCGTTTATCCACAAAGGGATCTACTCAAGCTGACCAGTCAGAGCAGGCTCATCTGCTCTGTGTTTGTGAGTGTTCAATTATAGTATCTCAACATTCACTCAGTTTATATACAGATTGGCACTATGTATCTTTCCTTTTGTATTTTCTTAAGCTTTAGTGGAAGATACCCATGTACTTACAGTCTCATACTTCATACTGATTGTAAGTGTTCCATTCATTTTTTTTTCACCATAAGGATTTTTGGAAGAGGCATTGCACAATATTGATTTGAGACCACAATAGAATTTGCACTAGATCACTTTAGTGCTTTAGATACACTTTGATGGTTTTGAATTAAATAAGTGTATTTTCACTATTTGATATTTTGAGTCTTCAAGACATAACGCACCTGTTTTTGTTTTTTATAGTGTAGCTATTTAGGAAATATGTTTTAAGTTCTTATCCTATGCATGAAAATTAATTAATGGTGGTTTTCAGGTGGATTATTGTACAGCCTTCGTGGTCTTTTGCTTCAACCCAGCAGTGCATTAAAATCTAGTATATAAAAAGAATATTCATTTAATTTTCACCTTCAGTCAGACTTACGTCTCAACGTTATATACAGTTTTATCCCTCTTAGTATTTCATTGGTAGAATCACCGTAAACCTGTCATTACAATGTAGCCTTCAGTGGTAGGTGCAACACTATTGGTATGCTCTCATCTTCTACTGGGACATCTCTCAGGAAGGTTCCAGCATATTTCTTTTGAATGAAGATCCTCTTGGTCCAGTAGAGTAGACTCAAAATTCCTTATTTGAGCCTTATAAGTGACACTAGATCAGGGGTAGGCAACCTTTGGCACTCCAGATGTTGTGGACTATATCTTCCCTGACACTTTGCCAGCATTATGGGATATGTAGTTCACAACATCCGGAGGCCTGCCCCTGCACTAGGCAGTCATGAGACTAGTCATCCAGACTAAGGATATATTAGAATTTATGGCTCTTTAGAGGGGTTACTCCATGCATTGTTTTGAACACCTTTTTAAAACAATGATGTGACACTCTTGGCTCATCATATTTGATAAGATTGACAGTGGGTTGCTGATCCTAGCTGTATCAGTCTCCTCTTTGTGTTATCTCTATTTCTTTTGGTCAATCTGTTTGATGAACACCAGACAAATGTCATGTACAATATTTCCAGTGCATTCTATGCCAAGAAACGAAAGGCTTGGGAAGAGATCGGTTATTACTGGCAATAGCTGCTGACCAAAAACATGGTCAAGGATCTATCCAGAAATGTATCTTAAGAATAGACGAATCCAGTATCACCATGCTGTACTGCACAATGTACCAGACTATCGCTGGCTTTATTGGATGGTGTCATTTGGTGTCACAATATTTTGTGTATGTGCAAAAGAAAATATACCTGTACTCTACTCTCGTGAGAAGACCCTCAAAATCTGCACTGCAAGGCTTCTGTGGATGCGGCTTTATATATTGGATCCATTACACTTAGGGCAATGTGGCATATAAAGATGGTCCATATGGGTGTTTTCCTAGACCTGTGGTCTATATCCTCCTTCGCTGGGTCTGTTAGAACAACTATTTCTTCCCCAACCACTGGCTTTATAGGATTATTGAATTTCCTCTTTCACAGATTTATGACATCCTATCATCCTATTTTTGAATCTGGAATCACAGTTCACCTGATTTAAAATATATTTATTACCATGTTCACAGTACACGAAGTAAACGTGTTAGTTTCCAAACTGCTAAAATAAATTTGAGAAGGCGGTAGTTTCTCATATTAAGCATCATTGAACGTGGATACAGCACATGGATTTAATCTGAATACAAAATACAGTGAAATCCTTCAAACAAATTTAAACACAAATATTTAAAACAAAGTGCTGAAATGTAATAAAACTTGTGGTAGAAAACTTGAAAGAGAAATAAATAAAACAGACATTGCACAATGTATTTGTAACACGTGGAAGGAGATCCTGCTAAGGCAAAAGTTGAAATGTAATAAGGTAATTACTAAGAGGTAATAAATAGGAATTTGATTAAACAGTTTTATTACATAAAAGTTTTTTAAAGCTAGAAGGGTTTTGCAGTGCAAATTTTTATCTCCAAAGGAGCATCACTTTTTGAATTTTTTTTTTCCATAATGCTGCATACATAATATAAAATAATAGAACTGGATGCATTGCTTACTGGAGAGCAATCTCTCCCTCATATTAGAGCTAGCTCTGAATTCTGGTGAATTTAAGTCAGAACTGGCAAAATTAATAGAATTTGTTTTTACTTTATCACTCAGCCAATTCTGGTCCTTTCACGGTCCACCACAAGGTGAAGACAGACAAAGCGAGTCATTAGGTGGTCATGAATTGGAGAGAGGGCTCATCCAACTTCCACCCAGCCGGCACGCAGACAGACAGACGGTCTTAAATGTTGACAGCAGAAACTGAACTGACACAAATGATGAAGCAGAAAATCGGAACAAGGAAACCGGTAGAAACACTGACTCCAGAATACAGGAATGTTTATACTGGAACAGCTAAGGAGGAACTAGAAGCACTGGAACTCCAAGGGAGGAACCATGAACAGAACGGCCTATACCTGGATGAACCCAATAACTGCCTAAGGTACCATTGGGCGCATAGTGTATAAATAGACCTGTGGATGCAATAGTAAAGGCTAAGTACAAACTTATAGACTATGCTTTACAATTCCTGCATAGAGAGGTGCAGGCCTGCTAATAGTCGGAGAGAGCAAGGCAGAGAAAGCTATACGGCCTGGGTCAGACTTGGAAACAATGAATGAAGTTACAGTACAAGTTAAGAGAAGGCACCATTTATCAGGAAGACATGAAAACCATGTACGTGTGTGTCAGAAAGTGGTCACATGTCTGCAGAGCAGCATTTTACCTTTGGAATGTTCCCAACTTGGATGTTTGATTAGGGCTGCTTGAACCACCACATTTTCCTGGTCACACGTCCCCTATATACAATGATCGGTGGTACTAGAAATGTATTGCCGTGCAGTACACAGAATTCATATTCTGCAGTTTTTCTCAATTATTAATGATTTTAATGGTTTTCCACCTGACCCATGTCTCAAGTGCCGCCCAATAATGGTGGATCTGACGGCCGTATATGAGATAAAGATCAGAATCGAGGAAAAGGGAAAGATTTTTATTTGCATAAAACCAGGAATCTAGCTTTATGGCTTCACGCAAAATAACTAGGATTAGTGCATTTTGCCAGGTACATTCATCAATCTACGGCCTGGAAGAGTACACTCACTTAGTAATCCAAATTAAAAAAATTATAGAAAAATATCAAACTATACTAAATTCCCAACTAGTATGGCCTAAATGTAGCAAATATATTTTTTAATTTACAATTATGGGCACACCCGGAAGTAGTAGTGCTGCCGTAAAGGCCAAAATAAATACAAAATACAGATCAGGGAACAGCACTCAAAAAAAAAAAAAAAAATACTTATAATCACATGTCTAGGCAAATAAATATGGGGATTCAGTTACACCATATGGCAGTATTGCGTTAAGCCCACCGCTACATCAAAGTACCCCAATATTGGTGGGTCCTACTCTAAATTTAACATAGGAGAGTAGCAGGTTAACTGCATTATTGGGGTATTGCTGTGGGCTTAACACAAAATGGCCATTTGGCGTAACCAAATCCCCATGTTTGTTTGATTAGAAAGGTGATTATACCTACCCTTGTAAAATCTGTGCGTGCTGCTCCCCAATCTGTATTTGGTATATAAAATCTAGGGCTGTAGGCTGCTGTTTGAGTATTAGGTTCTATGTCACTGCTTGCTAATACGCATGTGCGACTCTTCAGACACACGTACGTTTCATGTCCGCATTACCGCAGTCCGTCTATTGTATGTGTACATGTGAGAGTATTAACCAATAATTACTCTGTTATTACTCATTTTTTTTTTTTAGATAATGAGTAATTATATAGAATGTAATATAGTCTGATAATTTCTCCCTGAATCCCTATATTAAAAAAAAAAAAAAATAAAGTATAAATATATACAATCTGTATAAATATATGCAAATACCTGCTCTGGTTATTACTAGCTTTAGGCAGGCAGTAAATACAAAGCTTAGAAACGTATACACAGATTTGGTTATTCATTCAGCAATTTTAAAATGTTTAGTATCCGTGGCCAGACTTGTGTAACAGCAGTTACTGCAAGTGGCTAATCTGCTACAGCCAACCAGAGAACCCCAAAGGAAACCGAGAAAACAGTGAAGAGCGGTTACAGATGTTTGGAGTTTTTAATTCCCCAGTCTTCATTCCTGTCTGAGGGATAGGTAAGCAGCATGTATAAGGGCCGAGTATCTCTTCAGTTTGCTCCTGAGCTAGTAATGGAATACTTTGATCTGATTATTCTCATCCAGGCCAAGTTGTAATGGTCCAGTCCCCAATGGCTTTCTGTTTGCTCGGGAGAGGAGGGGGCTGGTAAAAAGGTCAAGGTAAAACACAGACACGTCCACCAGGAACTTTTGGATTTTGGCATTACAGATGGGAACCAGTGAACATAAATTCAAATAAAGTTTTTGGGGGTACGCTTCAAACAACCCTGATTTAACAGTCTCTACCACAACTGGAAGGGATTTGACAAAATACTGCATCTCTGGATAAGACAGCAATGGGAATCTATGGCAAATACTTAAAGACACAAGACCTTTAAAGAAAATAAAGCTAAACCTCACATACGTGGAGACTTAAGAGTACAACGAACAGTTTTAGGTCAAACTGATAAATATGGGGAGATGTTAAGAGACATCATAGACACCACAGCTTAATTTAAACTCACCAATGGTTAAGTGGAGAATGGAATGGATACAAGTAACAGCCAAACCATTTCCTCTTAATGCGTATTAGTAAACACTCGATTCGTGAGTACCCTTTTTATTTCTGGGTACACAGTCGTGTTAAGCAAAATATTCCCTTAATCCTCAATACTGGCATCCAATGAATGCCCCATATTCCATGCATTATTTACAAAAACTAGTTTGATTCATTCTGTGTCTAGCTCACAGCTTCAGTCTAATTTTCCTAGAAAGGATACACTCTGGGGTCATTCCTGAAGTTTTCCAGCCACTTCTTATTGGTGTCTATCATGGCTTGCATTCTACGATTGTCTGTAGATGACACACTGAATACTGAATTCTGCATCATTCGAACTTGCGCTCTGCATAGAAAAAGAAACTACAATTAATCAGATGTTTAGCACGGCTAAGAAATAGGCTGCCTACGTTGATATCATTTCTGTAGTCTTTAAATCTGTTAAACAAAATCTGCCTGCAGTACTGTATTTACCTAGACTGATACCCATCAATAAATCTGTCTCCTTAAAACCTGACAATGATCAAACCACTTCACACAATCACAGTTTGTTTAAGTCGCTTTCAAGATCTCAAATCTTGCATAACTCAGATGTGCAATCATGAAATATCTAGAGATTTTGACTTTTACAATTCAACATGTATCTCAAGAGATTTATGGGATTGGACGCTGGGCTTGGGGACTGTGACTACTTTCAGGGGAAGCAGTACAAAAAGATGTATTTACATAAAGACCCACACGAGTCAATGGGAATCAAAGAATTAAAGGCAGAAGCAGGCCCGGACTGGCCATCGGGCACACCGGGCAAATGCCCGGTGGGCCGCGGTGGCCGTGGGGCCGAGGCCGGCAGGGGAGGTCCCAGGATCTCCCCTGCCGGTCTATGCAGGGCCGGCACTATCCGAGCGCCGGCCCCGCTGTCTTCCATGGAGGGCCGATGGGGAGATCAAAGATCTCCCTCACCGGCCCATTTAAATAGACCTGCGGCTGGGGAGGGAGGGAGAGGACCCGGCGGAGCTCTGTCTTGCAGCTCCGCCGGGTTTCTCTCGCGAGATCCGGAGCGTTGCCATGGCAACGCCCCGATCTCGCGAGAGAGTTCACTCACCACTGGACCACCAGGGATGGTGTGCGAGTGCCGGTGCCCCCCCTCCCAGCTACCACGTGCCTGTCCCCCCCTCCCAGGCTAAAGGTAAGAAGGGAGGGGGGGGGTTTAGTTTTTTTTTTGCTTAGTTTTTATTTTATTTTTTTATATATTTACCCCCACTTAATTTTTTATTTGTTTATTTACCCCCCAACACACAACATTTATACACAGCACTATCACACTCAGCATTCTCAGCACTCACACAACACTCTCACACACATCACACCCAGCACTCTCACACTCAGCACTCTCACACACATCACACGCAGCACTCTCACACACATCATAGCACTTTCACACACAGCACTCTCACACACATCATAGCACTCTCACACACAGCACTTTCACACTCAGCACTCTCACACACATCACACGCAGCACTCTCACACACATCACACACAGCACTATCACACCCAGCACTCACAACACACAACACTCTCACACAGCAGCACTCTCACACATCACACGCAGCACTCTCACACACATCATAGCACTCTCACACACAGCACTCTCACACACATCGCAGCACTCTCACACACATCAGCACTCTCACACACATCATAGCACTCTCACACACATCATAGCACTCTCACACACATCATACACAGCAATCTCACACATCGCAGCACTCTCACACACATCATAGCACTTTCACACACAGCACTTTCACACTCAGCACTCTCACACACATCACACAACACTCTCAGCACTCAGCACTCAGGCACATCACTCTCACACACATCACACTCAGCACTCACACACATCATACACAGCACTATCACACTCAACACTCATACACAGCACTATCACAATCAGCACTCACACACATAACACACAACACTCACACACAGCACTCATCACACATCATACACAGCACTATCACACTCAGCACTCACACACACTAAAACAGACCTTATTACACAATACCACACCATGACCAGCTCACTCTGCACAAACGTAATACCACAAACAGGCTCCAAACACATGCACAATACTCTTTCCTGGCCCTTTTGTCTCCTGGTATCCATTTATAGAGACACCAGAGACAAGTTGCAAGGAAACAGTGCAAGCATGTTATTAAATTTGCTTGCACTGTGCAGAACAAATACAGGGCTTTTTTCTCATGCTAGAGCTCTTCAGCAGAGCTCTGCGCATGGTCTGCCCTGGAAGAGCATTGAACCAACATGCTCACTTTGAGAGGGAGCGTGTTTGTCATGAGTGATGACAAAACACACCCTCTCTGCCCCGCCCCCTTCTTAGTGGGCCGCTGTGATAAAAAAATGCCCGGGCTGAATTTTTTTCCCAGTCCGGCCCTGGGCAGAAGTCAATGAAAATAAACATCTCTCAGTCTGGTCCTTTCGATCTGCCTCCAAATATTTTCATTTCACAATACAGTGATGTGTGTGGACTAAGATATATGGTGGGACTTACCCAGCTGAGACATAACCCAATTTATTCTCTGTCTGTTGAGGTTTCTCGATGAGAGATGGTGACCCTCCTATAAAATGGGGGAAAGGAAAATAAAGATATTGGTTGTAACATCTAAGGATGTATTTGGAATTAAATTGTAGCTTTGCCTCTGTGAGTGAGGCCCATTACAAATACAAGTTTTTTTTAAATCAATGAAACGCACAGAAATGACAAAACAATACAGAAAGGACAAAGTTGTATTTAAACCTTTATAGTTATGATGTGCAAACAAAATTTAAATTGAGAAAATACATTCCTATTCTTAGGTATTTTACCAATATTAACAGCATGTTGTGTAATGTCCTCAAAGTATGTTTAACATATTTACACTTGATTTTATTAAACAGTGATAGACAAAGAAAGCTAATCATCGTGAAGTACTATTACTTTTAAGCGAATTCCTTGGCTGCATTTTTCCTTCGGATCTAGAGAGTTTTCACGTGTGTGAGCAAGAGTGACGGTTGTCTAGTAGCTAGCGCGAATCTTGTGTTCTCACAAGTAAATGCAGTTATGTTTGTTGTTTTCCAATAGCATCTTAGGAGTTATGCAATGATGTTCACCCGATGCCCATTCTTATTCTCATTTCAGTCACTAGAATATTTCTTCTAGACTAGGGTTTACTCATGAGCGCTATATCAAAATAATGAATAGCTTCTTATAAAAAAAAAAAAAAAAAAACAACCACCTTCTTTTTAATTTCAAGGTTCCATCCTATAACCCAGGGGTTCTCCCAAACTGTGTGCCATGACGCCCGGGGTGCCGCAAAATGTTTCCCCGTTGCTATGATTATACCACAGGAAACATTTCTGCTGAACAGGGGTCAGATGCTGCGGCCCTTTAAGACCGCGACCGGGTCCCTGTAGTGTCAAAAGACAGCTTGTTACTTCCTCCCAGCTTCTTCTAGGGAGACAGCACGGGAGGGAGAGGTGGCGGCTACAGAGGTAGCATGAGAGGAGGGGAGAGGGAGCACGAAGAGCTGATCCAGACCTCTCACTCCCACCAGCCAGCAGCAGGACCAGGACTCCCCTCAAGGTAAGATAACAGGAGGGTGGCAGGAGATATAAAATATCACTTGTATGTGTTTATGTCAGATTGTGCGTATGTGTGTGTTTCAGAGTGGGCGTGTGTGTGTGTGTATATATATATATATATATATATATATATATATATATATATATATATATATATCAGTGTGCTTCTGTGTCAGGGTGTGTGTGTCATGTGTGTGTTTATGTCAGTGTTTGTGTGTGTCAGGGTCCATGAACCCGTGTGTTTGTGTGTGCATATGTCAGTGTATGCATGTGTTAAGGTGTGTGTATGTGTCAGTGTATTATATCTGTGTAAGTATGTATGTGCATACATCCAAGCAGTCAAACACCAGTACAACATACAAACCCACTCCTAAAAATGTTAAATACAAACACACCTCTTCACTCAAACACAAATACTTCACACAAAAGTACATCCACATTTAGAAGTTAACATTACATTGAAACACACCCCTGTAATCTAACAGAAAAATTACATACAAACACACCCCTGTATTAAAAAACTAAAACTATATTCAAGCACCCCTTCAAACACCAACACTGTACATTACACTAAAGTGCCAGTATATGCCGCAGTGCTGTACAGATTATAAAACCTAGAAATTTTGACTTGGGGCACCATGGAAATTTTCTTTAACTATTAACGGCGACCTTGAACCTAAAAAGTTTGGGAACCACTGCAATAACCCATCTACTAATGTTAGTAAATCACAGACAATAGGTCATAGAACAGCTTTAGGACATGGTGTCTACAAGAAGTAGGAGAACTGTGTGACTGACATACGTTGAGAACTTTCTTCACATCAAGAGCAAAAATGTCTGATGCCATACACATAGTTCTGCTCCTCCACAACACCCCACCTTTAAATAATGTCACACAAACATAGTTCTCATTAATTCCTTAGATTTTGAGGGTGTTTTTTGCACTTTCAGATCTGTCCTAGAACGCAGTCCCTCCTCTTAGTTGCATCAGGATGACTCTCACACTACCTGAAGTCCTAGCAATTGGACCTTAGGCATCGTATATAGGCAGACTGAATTATACGATCAGAGATCAAGATTTTTAGTACCCACTAGCCAATTTTCACACATGTGCAAACCAGGCTGGCCACTGTAACTGTTTGGCCTGTTCAATAGCACAGGACTTGATATTTGGAGTCCTAATACTATTAAGAAACCATTAAGAAAACTGACAAACCAGAATATATGTATACACAGGGTATAAATTATAGCAAGTTTCAATTGTGGTCCGATTAGCTAGGGCAGGGCTGTGTGGTTGGGCACAATGCTGCTCTCATTCTGTGGCTCATCAGGAGCGTTAATCATTCTTTAATTACTGAAGCAAATCAGTAAGTGATATATTTACACTAATGCAGCAAAACAAGTCAGGCTCACAGTGAAAATATCCACAAAATATCAGCCTTACCTGGGAAATACTTGCGCCATTTCTCTTCCAAAAGTGCATCGACAGACTGAGTGGCGGGAGTAGATGTAGATGGAAGGCTTGAGTGCAACCTGTTGTCCCAGGCCCACCTAGGTGGTGGAGGAGCACCAGAAGGAGTAGATATTCTGTTTAGGGTGATATACGAAGAAAGTGGCATGCCTGCCAGTACCTGAGACTGTGTGTGCATTAGAGGCGAGGAGTGCGGGTTACAGGCGAATGGACCTGTAGGAGTTAGAACTTTGTTGAGATCATTGGTGAGACGCTGCAAAGTGTCGATCAGATTCTGCACCCTCTGTGAATTACCAAATTGTGACGGAAGAATATCATCTGTGGAGACAAAGAATTGTTAGACTTGAAACCAAAAGGAAAGCAGAACCTCAAAATGGAAAGAACTCAGTGGAGAAAGAAAAAGTTTTCAAAGTTCAGCATGATATTTCCAGTAATAAAAACAGTAGGTATGGGAAGGGAACCAGCAAAGTTTTTGAGATTTCTCATTATAGAGGTGATAAGGACATTAGGGATTAGTTGCTCACATTTGTATGCGTCACTGCTTGACAAACTGCAGGTGTCCTCGGAGTCACTTAAGTCAAATGTCACAGCTTTTTTATTTTTGGTACCTTTTGTTATATCCTCCCCAGAAATCTGTACAGAGATAGAGAGAAAATGAGAAAAGGGAAGGAAAAAGGACACCTTGATAAATAACAGAATATGACAAGAGAACAACCTTAGAGCACTGTGTAAGAGTGGGAAATAAATGTCTCCAAGAATTAAAATAAATAGCAGGCGCGACAGAGGTGAACAGGGATGTAAAAATCCGCTTTCAAAATGACCCTGACAAGCAGACATTTATGACTGCCATCCGCAGTAAGTCGCCTTACAGCTTCGAAGAACACCAGCTGGCATTCTTCCCGGATTTATCTAGACCAACCCTGGAATGGCGCAGGTCTCCGAGACCTTTAACCGTGAAGCTGACAAAGCACAAAATGCCCTAAGAAGTCTCCTGATCGACCACGGCTCTGGGACATTAAAGGTCTTGGAGACATCTGAAATCTCTGACACACTGCAGAAGATCGGACTGTCTCCTGATGTGGCAGGTTTACTGCCCACAGCTCCAGCCACACAGTTGACTGCCTGGGACCCTGCGAAGGTTCGCCAGTTTGTACCAGTGGCACTGAGATGAAGGGGTCCCCTGAAAGGTCATTGACCACCAGCATTTATCCTGTTATGTTTAGTATGGTTTCTTTATATTATTCTGTTTTTGTATACAATAACATTAACATATCTAACTATTACTACTAATATTTTGTTACCAGATGGAATGCCTTTCAGGACGCATCTCCTCCCTTCATCCACCCGCTGGCATAGGGGTTATACCACTCTTAATCCCCCCCCCCACTACTCACCCACTTACATGACCCTCCAACTTTCATTCCACATCCAACATCGTGGGTGATAGCCTCTAGTCCAGCTACAGTGGCATACATACACACCCAATCTTCAGATGGTAGATATGCAACACATCCTGTAGGGGTAGTGGGCCTAGTCGGAGATACTTACAGTCACCTGATACTTAATTACTTTTGTTTATGTTTTTTCTTAAATACAAAACACAAAACGTCCACTAGAGATCACACTACTGTCGCTAATAAAAGCTTTTCATGTATACTGTACATTGATATGTCATTTTGTTTTCAACTATTTGTACCTGTACAATACCTGCATTCTATGTGGATTGAGAATAAAGAAAGAATTAAACAACAAACAAAAAAAATTCACAGGAGCATCATCTGGGATACACCACGCGGATTACTGGCTCAGAGATACGATACCAGAGGAAATCAGGACCATCCTAACATCCACAGACGGGGATTGTACCGTCCATACGCTGTGATCTGGGATACACCACGCGGATTACTGGCACAGAGCTACGATATCAGAGGAAATCAGGATCATCCTAACATCCACAGACAGGGATTGTACCGTCCATACGCTGTGATCTGGGATACACCACGCGGATTACTGGCTCAGAGATACGATACCAGAGGAAATCAGGACCATCCTAACATCCACAGACGGGGATTGTACCGTCCATACGCTGTGATCTGGGATACACCACGCGGATTACTGGCTCAGAGATACGATACCAGAGGAAATCAGGACCATCCTAACATCCACAGACGGGGATTGTACCGTCCATACGCTGTGATCTGGAGCTGATTTTGAGCTCCGGAAAAGTGTGAGTGCAATATATATTTTTTCTTCTATTCTGCCTCTGCTGTTATAGACATACTACACTATGTTAGTATTCCTGTCCCATTTTGTTTTTCCTTATATTGGCTCCATTGGACTCCACACAAGGATTTTAATTGTTAAGAGCTGCTCCCCTACATCCCCTGCTTTACTTGCATCAACCACCAGAAAGAAGAGACTCTGGTTTGGGAAAGCTTTAGCTGCTGTACACATAAGGAACAAGTACCAGAAATCTCACTTGCTGCTATATCTGGCTCTTCCATATATGGCCAGTAGGAGGCATATGCCAAAAAAAAAAAAAATACAGAAAATATAACTTTATAAGCACTTGATCCATTGTTCGTCAGCAAAAGATATCTGCAAAAGGTCCATGTATGATGTCATGACTGGGAGTTCATTGTTTGAAACAAAAGTAACATTTTATTAAAATGAGCTTCTTCTGTTCTGCATCAACACAAGCTCATCTGAATAAAATATTTCTTTTATATCAGGGGGGAAACAAAAATGAACAAAATTCAGTTCACGACTGGCTCACTTTCAGTAAGTATATGCAAGTGAAGTTCTCAAAGAATGCATTGAAACTTGTTATGTAGAGAACACATTGTACACAGAGGGAAAATGTTTTCATTCTACATTTTCGTGTCACTCAGCCATCACGACTCGAGGCACCGAATGCCACAGGAACACCGCATTTACATGCAACCTACAGAAAACTAATGTTAAAATCTAACATCATACCTCTTCAAGAAGAGAACTCTGTAGTTCCTGCAAACAATGCTCCTTCTCTTGCACCAGAATCCGTCCCTTCACCATGGTGCTCTGAATCTCATCCAGATTTCGTACCTCCTGCAAGGAAACATGTACCCAGCGAATGAACATGGCTAGTAATATGTAGGTAGCAATATAATAAGGTGTATTCACAGTGACAAATGGGCACACCACATGTACTCTAGTATAGTGCACAGTAACATTTGAAGTCCCTGCATTTGCTACAGATTCCTGTGCTGTGCAGCATCTGAAATAAACTCTGACCAAACCAGACATCAAGTACAGCAGTATTTTTGTAGCAAAAGGAAAATAATACAGAAGGGATGTGCTTAAAACTAATCATTCTATAAAAATAATGAAGATTACTATAAACCAATCAGTATAAAGAAGTGGAATTTAACCAACACAGTGCAGAGCAGAAGTGTGGGAATCTGCAATATCCCTTTAATAATATAAAGCTACCAAGTAATAGCGTCACCTAGCCCTACGTGGAGTGTCTCTTTAAAGGAACACTTCATACACCATAACCACTACTAAATAATTTTGTAGTGGTTATGGTGCCAGGTGCACCCTGGCACCTGCCAATGTAAGTCGTGAAACTGTTTTAGAATAGTTTGATTTCTTACCTCAGATCTGCCAGACACCGCTCCCCACATCCACAACAGCCTCCATAGAGCTGGACGCTCTCTGTCTGAGCTAAGCCGGCAATCAACTGGCACTCTCAGTCAATGAGTTAGCCTTGCACTGCAGCTAATGGAAGCTCCTAAGCCGGAGCTACCAACTCTCTGAAAGTTATAGTGAAGGCGGAAGGTGGCACCTTGTAGACCTCAGGAAGGAAGTGTAAACATTCTGAAGCCGTTTTACTACTTACAATGGGGTGGAAGTTATTACACCACTAACCTCCACAGTGCGCTTTAATAACATTAACTCACCCAGCATAACTAACTGTAACCCAATGTATGGGAGCCTGGAGATTCCCTTTAACTAATGCTGAAAAGCAGTTTGACAGGCAGGCTTAACTTCTGTCCAAGAACATAATCCGTGGGTCATGTCATGCTGCCGGGCATGTCCTTCCCACCAACAGCAGTAACGTGTGGATAGACATCTCTTTAAACTGTAAATAACATGAAAATACAGTGTCCATCTGCCAAACAGCAAGCTGAAACAGGACTTGCTCAATTTAGGCCAAGTAGTAGAAGTGGAAAAATAAATCCCTTTTGCCAAACTCATTTTCCTCCATATGACTTACAGTTTAGTAACCAGACTCCAAAATAAATGAACCAAGTGTAGCAATTTATTTCAGAAATGGTTAAAGGGACCCTATAGTCACCAGAATATCCACACCTTAGTGTAGTTGCTCTAATCAGTATAGTATTCCCCTGTAATTATGTTAATGTAAACACTGCCTTTTCAGAAAAAAAAAACAAAAAAAAACACACACAGTGTTTACATTGCTACAGAGGGACACCTCCAGTGGCAGTCACTCAGACGGCAACTAGAGGTGCTTCCTGGGTCAGTGCAGCACTGACATTCAGAGTCTACACACTCTCCATAGAGATACTCAACATTCCTCATAGAGATGCATCTCTATGAGTAGATGCTGATTGTCCAATGCTGCATTTTGCCATGTGTGTGCATCAGCCTCCCAATGCTTTCCTATTGGAAAAAATTTGATTGGCTTAAAGGCGGAGCTAGTGCCGGTGGACCTGCCCAGCGCTGAAATAAAGGTAAGATTTAACCCTACTTAAGGGTGGGGGAGGGGGAGGAGGGCAGCCTAAATAGTGTTAATACTATAGGGTCAGAAACACAGGTTTAGTATTCCTTTAATCATTTTGAAGTGGTTAGTTTGGGCTGTACATTTTCTTTATGTCTGCTGCGGTCTCTGGTGCTACGAGATTGCAGCTGACAAGGAAAAAAGAATGACTTGACCAATAATGTGACTGCAATCCACTTACGGCCAAAGTCCAGTAATCAGAAGTATCCAATTCTAAGCCAGACACAGCCACAATGCCAATAATTGGTGCAGAAAATAAAAATAAAAAAATGTATTTGAGCCCAAAAAGTTACAGCATTATCCTTTAGAACTGAGAACAAATTAAAAAAATAACTAAAAGAAAAAAAAACGACATGTTTCCCATCAATGTCCCATTTTTACTGGCGTTAATATGTAGAGCTTTGGGATACTCACATTACAGGAGGAGCATAGTGTCCAAAAAAACTAAAATAAGAGAAGGTTACTGCAGTGACCTAAACTGATACATCATTCTTAACACTGCCAGAAAGAGATAAACCCCTCCTCGCTCTTGGTGGGAGTACGACTACAACCAAAAAAGAATGTCCCAAGGAATAAATGCTTTACACAGGCCCATCTGTAAAACCCAGTTTATAGCGGTGAGCATGAATACAAATAAAATGGGTAACAGCTCTTTATCAGTGACAATGTCTATTTCCTTTGCTAAAGCTGTTATGGTATTAGATTTTAGAACACAGACATGTCTAGAGAGCACGGTTTAGATAATTTTGTAACACCTGGAGCTGAATTTGCCATCTACATCTTTCATAGTTGAAAATGTTCAATTTAATTTTACTGTTAACTTTAAGGAGAGCTCAAACTGTTGACATTCTCAGCATGATTATTTTTAATAAATCACACACACAAACAAAAAGCAAACCGATCAATAAACACACATAGAAGGGTGGTAACATTTACCCAGGCATTCGGTTACCTGCTGGATAACTTACTTTTGAGCTTATTGAAAATGTTAACCCTCCCATATCAGTATATCAAAATATTGCAAAATTGTAAAACATTTTGTCAACATTTAAATCACTATAACTGTTTATTTCCCCCTTGGCTGGTATATCAATACTGAAAGAGGGTTAATGGCAATAGTGGAATAATATTATCATAACAGCAAAAGACACTGTAGACCAAGGGTGTCCAAAGGTTAGATCCCGAGATGTTTAAAAATGACACTTTCCATGATGCTTGGTCATTTTAAGGGCATTCTAGTGGCATGCAAAGCATCATGGGTGTTGTAGTTCTCCAGCATCTGGGGATCTACCTTTTGGGCACCCCTGCTGTAGACTATCACTATTGTTACCTCATCAATATTATTCTTCATTCCTTCCAGCAGTTTTGATTTCTCTGGATCCTGAGTTTCGCGCATGTCATGACGCCATTGCTGCTTGGCTGCCTGCAGCAGTGTTTGCCGCCTGCACATTGAGCGTGTCTGGAGCCGTAGAAAATCTTTCGCTTTTTGTATGGAGGAGCCTTGGGACGAGATGTAATGACGCACACTGAAAAGAGAAAGGGGTGTGGCAGAAATTGTTTTTTAAAAAGGTTATTTAAAAAAATGTAAAAAAAATGTAAAGCAAACACCACCCAAAGTCAACATTTCAAGGACACAAACATGTATTCCTGACCCTATAGTGTAAAAACCACCATTTAAGTGGCTTGCCCCCAATTAAAAGGTAAGAAAACTTACTTTATTTCTATGTGCCAGTGCCAGCCTAGCACCTAGCACCTTTCTGGCTAACATCATCAGAATTGATTATCTCACCCAATCCAATGCTTACCTATAAAAAAAAAAAGGAATTGATTGGCTGAGATCATCAAGGGGACAGGGGTGGAGCCAAACGCCTGCTTGCCCAATCAGCATCTCCTCATAGAAATGCACTGGATCAATAGTTCTGCATGGTGAAAATTCAGCATCTCCATGTAGAGCGTGGAGACGCTGAATGTCAGTGCTGCACACTCACTAGGGAGCAATGTAAACACTGCCTTTCCTCTGAAAAGGCAGTGTTTACAGCAAAAAGCCCGCAGGGAGTGACTATACTCACCAGAACAACTATATTAAGCTGTAGTTTTTCTAGGGCCTATAGTGTCCCTGTAATTCTAATTTATGTGTTTGTGTAATAAAGATTGATAAAATTGTAAAAAAAAAAAAAAAAAGAAACCAAGGGAAAGGAATGAAGGAAAAATAAAAAATGGGGAGGGATGGAAAATTGAGGAAATGGAAAAAGACAAGTTGAAAATAAGTGAAGAATAAAATAAGTGAGAGCCCAAAAGACAGTAGGTAAGAAAAAAGGAAATGAAAGAGAAGGAGAAGTGGAAGAGAAAAGGGGAAGAGAAATGATGGTAGCACTGGAGACTGTAAGAATGAAAGAAAATGGAATAGACCGAGGTCTCCAAGGAAGCATATAAGGGAAGAAAAATAGTAAGACACTAAGGGAAGTGGAAGGGGAAGGACAGCAGAATGAAAAGGAATGAAAGAAAATATGGAGAAATTAGAGAGAACAAAGAAAGAAATGGAGTAAAACAATAGACAAAGATAGTAAAAAAAAAAAAAAAAATCGAAGACTTTCAGACAGATGGAGAAGGAGGGATTAATCTTCAAGCCATGACAATTTCCTTCAATATTAAATGATAATACGTACGTGTCCAGGTGGGGGTCATCATCCTGGTAATGCACTGGTGACAATGTAAGCCTGGATAACTCTGTGTTTTGCTGTAGGGAATCAGATTTTCCAAAAGGTTAAAAAAAACAAAAAAACTCAACAACGTCATGATATAGTTTTCAATCATGTATGTGATGAGAACATTTGTCAAATGTAATCATTGTTGTAAATTGTTTAAACAGTTACAAAAAAACATGAACAGTCAGAAAAAACACACAGTGACGAAGGGCTGGACTTACAGGATCTGGGATTGGATGCTCAGGGCTGCTGGACCGCGTAAGGTCTTCCAGGCGAAGTTCTGGTTCCACTCTGGGTTTGGCCTCTTCTCTGTTCAGCTCCTTCATACATTTTTGCTTTCTGCTAATCTCTTCCTCCAGGTGACTGCAGTAAAAGATAAATTGCTAGATTTGGTTTACCACAATACTTCCATAAAGTTAGATCTCACACAGCAGCCGATAAACTGAACTTTTATTAGACATCACACACACACACACACAAAAAGTAAAAATAAATGAAAAAAAATTAAAACAAAAGCATTTTGACATTATTTCAAAAAAGGAATATTTAAAGTAAAACAGTAATTTGACTAAGTGGAAGTATCAAAAATTCATTGTTTACATTATTCTTGGTGCTCAACAGAATTGATTCTTTGCTTCGTGAAACCCTTTTTCCACTCGGTTTGTGTGTTTTACTGACATTATGTATTGGTGGGGTATTAAATACTGCTGATTTCTTAAATTATTTGTTGACTTGATGCAATATGTTCATGAATTGCTGCTCTCTTAACTTCTAAACATCTTAAAAGGGCCATCTAGGTACCATAACCAATACAGCTCATTGAAGTAGTGTCATGTTGCCTAGCCGAGAGACGCGGTGTCCTGGTGTCCATATGCTATGTCCACATCGTTCGGGAAGAAGAAACACGCGGCTCCCAGTCCGGTAACAGAAGACGCTACCCCATGCATTGAGTGTCTTTTTATGTAAATGAGGCATGCCGCGGCACTTCATATTCCAGACAGCCCACTTCTTTCCTGCGACTTCAATATTGCACTTTTGGTCTCGTAGGGATGACATGGACCAATTACAGTGCACATAACCATATAAACTGTAATTTTGCCCGGTTATGGTTTCCATTGTATTTCCTGATTAGTGTGTTTTCACTGTGTTTCTGACTTTCTGGTACTGACTTTGGTTTGTTTAATTGAATAGGAGTATTTTTAGGACCCAGACCATTACTAGTTTTCTCATTTCTCAATACTTCTGTATTCCTAACCTTAGTTTTATGATTTTTTTCCGATTATCTTGTGTGTAACTCAGCATCTCTAAGTACCAGTAATGTACTCTATGCGGTTTCCTTTTATTTTGACCTAAGTTCTGCGATAGGATATAATATCCTGACAAGTAGTTATAGTGCAAGGACTCTATGGGCCGCATCCACCAGCTAATTTGTCCTCCAAAAGTTCTCTGCCTATCATTGCCATGGACAGATGGTTGGACAGTAGTGATGTCCCGAACGGTTCGCCACGGACTCATCATTGAGTAAACTTTGACCCTGTACCTCAGTCAGCAGACACATTCCAGCAGCAGCAGACCCTCCCACCTCCTGGACAGCATCCATTTTACATTCATTGTGAAGCTGCATTCTTAGTGAGCTGTCCAGGAGGTGGGAGGTTCTGGGAGGTAGGGTCTGCTGCTGATTGGCTGGAATGTGTCTGCTGACTGTGAGGTACAGGGTCAATGTTTGCTCAATGATGAGTCCGCGGCGAACTGTTCGGGACATCACTATTGGACAGATTTAAACTTGATAAAGTGACAAAATATTCTCCATTATCAGTGCACCTGCAAAAGCGCAGGCTAAGGATGCTAGGAGGACCAACTTTTATTTGTAAAAATGCTCCAATACAGGATAGCATCCACAGACCCAGAGCATCATAACTACTAATATAAACTATATAGGTTAGAGAGTGTGTAGGCTGCCCATTTTAAAAAAAAATATATTCAATATACATTAAATGGTGTTTAGTTAGGGGCTAGGAAAAACAGAATAAGATTGTGTGAAAAAATAAATAGTGCAGTCCAAATGCTATTTTTCAAACTGTGTAAATGATGTGTTAAAGGGACACTATAGTCACCAGTGCAACTACATGTATTCCTGACCCCTATAGTGTTAACACGACCATCTAGCCACCCTGGGCCCCTCATGCCTCCATAAATATAGTAAAAATCTTACTGTATTCAAGCCAGAAGCTGTAAATCTGCATGCTGTTAGACTCAGGAAAAACAAGCAGTCTGCTGACATGTGGTAGCCTGATCCAATCACAGTGCTTCCCCATAGGATTGGCTGAGACTGACAAGGAGGCAGATCAGGGGCAGAGCCAGCATGATTCAAACACAGCCCTGGCCAATCAGCATCTCCTCATAGAGATGAATTGAATCAATGAATCTCTATGAGGAAAGTTCAGTGTCTGCATGCAGTGGGAGGAGATACTGAATCACAGGATGCTCGTGCACAGCGGATCTGAATGGATGGAGTCATATTATGCCTCCATCAACTCAGAAGTCCCTCTGGTTCACTCTGAGTGACTGCAACTGGAAAATACAGTGTTTACATGAGAAAGGTTGCAGGGAGCTATAGTTCTCACCTGAACAACCTCATTAAGCTGAAGTTGTTCAGGTGACTATAAGGTCCCTTTAAGGTTTACATTCCAGGCAAACAATACCCGTTGGAACTAGGAGGGAAAAATATTTGCAGTAAGGATTTTAAATAATGAACACTTTGTATCCAGTGCCACTACCCGCTGATCATTTCATTTAAAATAACAATGTTAATGTAAATATTACTGCCCGGTTAGTAGGTAATCTAACCGTATATCTAACAGTAAAGTGCGGTCTCACTACTGGCATATGAAAAAAGAGAAGCTGCTACCCCCAGTGCAATGACCAGCAGTCTCAGGCAGATTGCTATTTGGAAAGTGGATCTGTTATGAATAAACATGTGGATAAGAAGTTCTGCATCAGGTAGGTAAACCGGTCAGTGATACGTTTTGCTTGTGATACAAACTAGTAGTTATTCAAACGTCATTTCATCATACGCATAGTTTATGTATTATTTGCAGCGGTTTAGAAGGGAGGAAGGGTTTACCTGGACATTTTTTGCAGTTCAGCGTAACGGTTTTGAATAAGCTCCACTTTGTCTTCCATGTCTGATTTATGGCGCTGCATCTCCTGCAACTCCTGCTGTGATTGCTTTAATAAGTTGGAAAGCTGGGCATGCTCTTTTTCCATTTTCACCTTCATCTGAAGATCCTGGGAGGAGGAGAGTGACAAAAATTATAGACAGAACTTTAGAAAAGGTAATATGAGCATGGATGGGTCATGCCAACACCCAGGGGCAGTCATCAATGGAAAAAAAATCACCCAAACAGGGCCCAAGTTATCAAGGTTTTATTTAAAAAAAAAATGTTTTTGTTATCACTAGAATAACTCCAGGTGTCTTCAAACAATGATCTCATTGATGGTTTTGTTGTAATTAAATCAATGAATCTCATAATTCAGCTATGTCTTTGGATGCAGTTCTAATAACATCATGTGTAATGTAAGGTATACCTGTGGTGTCGGTGTACACTAGGAAGGAAAAGCATGGTTAAAGAATGGTCTTAGGGGTATGCATAGGGCAATCACATAGAAAATTGTTTTGTTGACTTGCTGAGGGTGTGCAAAAGCATGCCTCACTGCTTGACATGGAATTCACATGCAGAGTCCAGTAACCACCTAGTGCAAACACAGTGACACATGATTGCAAAATGTGCATTAAATGACTATTTTTCAATGCCATTTATTGATCTCTTTAATATTCTAAAAGGAAAAGGGAATGGGGGATATGTAGGGATGAATGGAGGGACAGACCTGTGAACACACAAATTAAATAGTCTTTATTGATGACGTGATGACGTAGGACGCAGACGTAGGGCGTGTCTACGTTGTGGTCAGGGTGTGGAGACCCGGGGCACGAAGTCGATGTTGGGTGCAACACCGAGCAAGACACTAGCGTGCTGATAATATCGAGCAACATATGAAGCTGGACGGCACAGTCTGCATCTCAGTTTGTATCTCAGGTGGAGCAGAGAGAGGGCAGAAGACGTGATGTGAGAGACGTGAACCGAAAGAGAGGGGAAACAGCACTGACTGGGAGCGGCTCGCGACTATGGATTTATTTATTTTTTCTCTTTGTTGTTGTGTGTAGCCGATTACATATATGAATTAAAGAAGATATTCCCGGGTTTATCTCCATACCTGAACTTCATAGGCATTATGAGGGGGTTTAAGTGCCTCTACAGTTCATATGAGCCTGTGACACACTTGCTAAATTCCCAGTTTAAGATTGGGATAATTTTTATGTTATATATGTATTATGTAGATTCATGTTTTATTTCTAGCTCAGGGGCCAGGGGATGTTGGGCATCTGGGGACCAATGATCTGATTTGAATGGTCAGTTTTAATTTCAAATTAATGCACAGGGTCTTAACTCGTTCCAAAAAAGGAGTATGCTTCTTGATGTGAAAAAGAAAAAGCCCAAATAGGATGCATACAGGAAACACACAAAGAGGGCAATAATTTTCTCAAAAAATATTAATCCAATAATTAAATTCCAAGACGAAGATTGATTATTTTGATTTGTGAGATTCATAATGTATTGTACACGATAGAAAATATTTGAATTATTCCCCAACTAGAATCATTCCCCAACTAGATTTCTAACCAAATTTATGTTGAAATTGGATAGGATCAGGCAGGGATTAGTTATCATTGCTGGGGACTATAACTGCATCCAGGATTCACTGTTGGACAAAAAAATAAAAAAAATAAGAGGGGATGAAAAGCCTGATAAAAACACTATTAATCAAGCGAGTAAATTAAGTCAAATATTGATAAGATCCTCGCTATTTGATACTTGGCAGACCATACATCTAAAGGAGAGAGACTTTACATGTTTCTCTAAGTCTCATTGTGCGTACTCGCGAATAGATCTGTTTCTAGAAGATGCAGGAGTGGTAGGCAGAATAAAGTCCACAGCGATAGTGACGATCCCATGGTTGCACCATGATGCAATAACATTACAATTGGATCAACAATATATCAGACATAGACCAGAGTGGAAAATATATGAAAATGTCTGATTATCAGATGTAAATAGAAAGAACATAGCTGATGCAATAGCATTATATTATGAGGACAATAAAGATTGTGGGGTCTCCAGTGCTACAAAATGGTGTACATTTAAATGCGTAATCAGAGGACAGCTGATAAAATTAGAAGCGCAGTTGAAAAAAAAAAGAGAATCCTTGGCAGAGCTTTATATCGACCTACTACTACAAAGGTAATAAGGCTGATAAATTATCAAACCAAGTGAAAATAAAACGAGCTAACTCAATTATTAATAAAATCGTAAGAGATCAGGAAACATTTATATCACCAACAACTATAGCCCAGGCCTTCAGAGAGAACTATCAGGGGTTGTATAATCTGCCCCACAAAGTACCACATTACAAATTGAAGAATACCAAGACAACTAACAATTGACCCAACTAAATAGACCTATAGCTGTTCTTGAAGTAGAGGAAATTATAAACAAATTAAAGAGAAATAAAGCCCCTGGCCCAGATGACTTCACTGATCTGTTTTACAGATTATATAAAAATATCCTAAGTCCCAAATTGGTAGAAGTGTACAACGGGTTTATGACTACAGGTGAGATACCAAAATAAATTTTAAAAGCCAACATTAAAAGAAGACAAAAATCCTCAGAAAAGAACACATTTTAGACCAATAGCACTTCTTAATATTGACTATAAGATATATGCATCAATATTAGCCAATAGAATCAAGTTTATTATCGAAAAATTGATTTCTGAAGACCAAGTTGGATTTATACCAGGGAGAATGGCCAGTAATCATATAAGGAAAATTATAAATATATATGAAAAAATTCATGACCAAAAAATGCCTTTTTTAACATTGGCTCTAGATGGAGAGAAAGCCTTCGATAGCGTTGACTGGAGGTTTAATGAGGCAGTATTAAAGGCATTTGGATTTGAAGGCAATATCATTCGGGCTATTATGGCTTTATACTCAGCCCCTCGGGGAGAATAATAGGAAATGGCTTACATTCTAAATGGTTTGATCTAAAGAATGGGACCCGCCAGGGATGTCCGCTCTCACCTCTTCTGTATATATTGTCAGCTGAGCCTCTAGCAATGGATATCCGTAGCAATCAGATGATTAAGCGTTGTAAGAACAAAAATTGGGAAATAAAATAAGCCAATACACAGATGACACCTTAGTGACCCTCACAGACCCTATGAGGTCTACTAAAGAAATTATGTATTTAATTCAGTTAAGTTTTAAATTATAAGTTAATGTTGGAAAAACAGTAGCCATGCCACTCTATAAGAAATTAAAGAGCTGGATAAGAAATTTGGATTTAAAAAAAAAATTAGATATTTGGGAGTTAATATAACTGCACGCCCCAGTAAACTAATGGAAGCAATTTTTTTTACCCCTTTTAAGAAGAACGCATCATTCATTTAAATTATGGAGAACTGTGGAGATCTCTTGGTGGGGAAGGGGCAATTTAGTTATACTTCCAAAATTCATTACTCTTTTTAGAATGGTACCGTTGGTTAAAGATGCTGAATACAGCTTTTTAGAAATGTATCTGGTTGGGCAGAAAACCTAAGATAAGCATTGATATTTAATACTTACACAAGAAGCAAGGGGGAATAAGATTCTCGAATATCTTTTTGTATCATACAGCGGCCTTACTATCACATATTTTACATATCCGTATAGCGAAATATAATATACAGCCATGGTATACATTAGAAGAGGATAAAATTAAACCCCCATATAATTTAATCAATGATCTCTGGGATATAAAGCCCAACCGAAATTATTTAAAGGAAGAAGAACATAGCATAATTCTCCGTAATTTACTTCCCTTCTGGTACCTGCTTAAAAAACAAATGAACTGGAGAAATAAAATAATATCTTCATTACCATCAAACTACCTAATGTACTTAAAAGGACCACTATAGTGCAAGGAAAACATACTCGTTTTCCTGGCACTATAGTGCACTGAGGGTGCCCCCACCCTCAGGGACCCCCTCCCGCCCGGCTCTGGAAGGGGGAAAGGGGTTAAAACTTACCTTTTTCCAGCGCTGGGCGGGGAGCTCTCCTCCTCTTCTCCTCCCCGTCGGCTGAATGCGCACGCGCGGCAAGAGCTGCGCGCGCATTCAACCTGTCACATAGGAAAGCATTCATAATGCATACCTATGGACGCTGGCGTGCTCTCACTGTGAAAATCACAGTGAGAAGCACGCAAGCGCCCCTAGTGGCTGTCAATGAGACAGCCACTAGAGGAAATAGGGGAAGGCTTAACCCATTCATAAATATAGCAGTTTCTCCGAAACTGCTATGTTTATAAAAAAATGGGTTAACCCTAGCTGGACCTGGCACCCAGACCACTTCATTAAGCTGAAGTGGTCTGGGTGCCTAGAGTGGTCCTTTAACGGATAACATAGATCTAAATATATGGGGTAAGGCTGGTATCTCTAAAATATCATCTCTAATAGATGGCAATAGCTATAAATCCTTTCAAGATCTGCAACAGTTATATAACCTGCCAAAAGAACAGTTATATAATTACATCAAGGACAGACGTTTGAGGATTGCAACACTTTCAAGGAAAACAGATGTTGACCCCCTTAAAAAAAAAAACTTAACATTATGATGTCAGGAAATGACTAAACTACTTGCGAGATCTCTGGAAGTTATAAAAACTATAAAAAAGCTGATCCATCCGAGAGGAATTAATAGTTGGGAAAAATATCTTCAAATAGACATTACTTTAGAGGAATGGTATGCATGGCTTCAGACAGTATACTCCACGGTTCATTGTCTAAATTTAGCAGAAATGCAATACAAATTACTCAATAGGTGGTATTTGACACCAGCACGAATGGCAAAAATGTTTCCAAAGGACATTTATTGCTGTTGGAGATGCGGCCATATAGATGCAAATGAAAAACACATTTGGTGGGATTACCCTTTGATACAAACAGATTGGAATGAAAGTCTCACAAAAATAAATAGGCTATTAGGAATTAGACAAATATGGACACCTGAGATGGTATTAAAGGATTACTATAGAGTCAGGAACACAAACATGTATTCCTGACCCTACATACAGGGAGTGCAGAATTATTAGGCAAATGAGTATTTTGACCACATCATCCTCTTTATGCATGTTGTCTTACTCCAAGCTGTATAGGCTCGAAAGCCTACTACCAATTAAGCATATTAGGTGATGTGCATCTCTGTAATGAGAAGGGGTGTGGTCTAATGACATCAACACCCTATATCAGGTGTGCATAATTATTAGGCAACTTCCTTTCCTTTGGCAAAATGGGTCAAAAGAAGGACTTGACAGGCTAAGAAAAGTCAAAAATAGTGAGATATCTTGCAGAGGGATGCAGCACTCTTAAAATTGCAAAGCTTCTGAAGCGTGATCATCGAACAATCAAGCGTTTCATTCAAAATAGTCAACAGGGTCGCAAGAAGCGTGTGGAAAAACCAAGGCACAAAATAACTGCCCATGAACTGAGAAAAGTCAAGCGTGCAGCTGCCACGATGCCACTTGCCACCAGTTTGGCCATATTTCAGAGCTGCAACATCACTGGAGTGCCCAAAAGCACAAGGTGTGCAATACTCAGAGACATGGCCAAGGTAAGAAAGGCTGAAAGACGACCACCACTGAACAAGACACACAAGCTGAAACGCCAAGACTGGGCCAAGAAATATCTCAAGACTGATTTTTCTAAGGTTTTATGGACTGATGAAATGAGAGTGAGTCTTGATGGGCCAGATGGATGGGCCCGTGGCTGGATTGGTAAAGGGCAGAGAGCTCCAGTCCGACTCAGACGCCAGCAAGGTGGAGGTGGAGTACTGGTTTGGGCTGGTATCATCAAAGATGAGCTTGTGGGGCCTTTTCGGGTTGAGGATGGAGTCAAGCTCAACTCCCAGTCCTACTGCCAGTTCCTGGAAGACACCTTCTTCAAGCAGTGGTACAGGAAGAAGTCTGCATCCTTCAAGAAAAACATGATTTTCATGCAGGACAATGCTCCATCACACGCGTCCAAGTACTCCACAGCGTGGCTGGCAAGAAAGGGTATAAAAGAAGAAAATCTAATGACATGGCCTCCTTGTTCACCTGATCTGAACCCCATTGAGAACCTGTGGTCCATCATCAAATGTGAGATTTACAAGGAGGGAAAAACAGTACACCTCTCTGAACAGTGTCTGGGAGGCTGTGGTTGCTGCTGCACGCAATGTTGATGGTGAACAGATCAAAACACTGACAGAATCCATGGATGGCAGGCTTTTGAGTGTCCTTGCAAAGAAAGGTGGCTATATAGGTCACTGATTTGGATTTGTTTTGTTTTTGAATGTCAGAAATGTATATTTGTGAATGTTGAGATGTTATATTGGTTTCACTGGTAATAATAAATAATTGAAATGGGTATATATTTGTTTTTTGTTAAGTTGCCTAATAATTATGCACAGTAATAGTCACCTGCACACACAGATATCCCCCTAACATAGCTAAAACTAAAAACAAACTAAAAACTACTTCCAAAAATATTCAGCTTTGATATTAATGAGTTTTTTGGGTTCATTGAGAACATGGTTGTTGTTCAATAATAAAATTAATCCTCAAAAATACAACTTGCCTAATAATTCTGCACTCCCTGTAGTGTTAAAACCACCATCTAGCCCCCCTGGGTCCCTCATGCATCCATAAATATAGCAAAATCTTACTGTATTCAAGCCTGCAGCTGTAGATATGCATGCTGTTTGACTCAGAATAGTCAATAGTCAAAACCTGTCTGCTGACATCATCAGAAGTGGTGGCCTGATCCAATCACAATGCTTCCCCGTAGGATTGGCTGAGACTGACAAGGAGGCAGATCAGGGGCAGAGCCAGTATGATTCAAACAGCCCTGGCCAATCAGCATCTCCTCATATAGATTTATTGAATCAATTAAACTCTAAAAAGTTCAGTGCCTGCATGCAGAGGGAGGAGACACTGAATGTTTGGATGCATTTTAGGCAGCATCTCTAACAGCGATCTGAGGAGTGGCCAGTGAAGGCTGTAATGTAAACACTGCATTTTCTCTGAAAAGACAGTGTTTACGGCAAAAAGCCTGAAGGTAATGATTCTACTCACCAGAACAATTTCAATAAGCTGTAGTTGTTCTGGTGACTATAGTGTCCCTTTAAGATGCCAGCCTTATTCTATAATAAAAAAAATGTATACTTATCCACACACTTTTAGCCTTTAAAATATCAATAGCAAGAAATTGGAAATCGGATCGAGTAGAATCTTGGCAAACAATAAAAGCGGTTGTACAATATCATTGTAAAATGGAGAGAGGTATTAACTCTAGTGTTTGTGTTAATCCAAAAAAGTTCAAGATATGGAATAGGTAGATTGAGATTTTGGAATAAACACTGTAAATAGTACACTCTTCCCTAATCTGGGATTCTCGCTCTGTTCCTTCTGACTTTTTTTGTGCTCCTTTCTAGAAATATGCCTGACAAATGGGATACTCATTCTTTAATCAATGTGGCGAGCCCCCAGTGGACAACTAGAGCTAGTTGTCTTCAGTGTTTTGTGTGTATTGTATGTTATTATTAGACACAACCTTTTTTACAATATATTCAATGTGTAAACTATGGATAGCTAACTACGCTATATGTATAAATTAATATGAAAACTTTAATAAAAATAAATGAATTAAAATATAATAATTAAATAGTCTTTAATCTTACTGTTGCTTTACGTTCAAAGTCCTTTTCTTGGTCGTCAAGTTCCTCTCTTCTTTTTTGTAAATCCTTTTCCTGCAATAACGAACATGAAAACGTAGATGAGAACAGGTTTTTAACCTTTTAAATAAGGCTTTAGCAATTTGCAAACTATGGATTCAGTTCAATAAGCTTTCAAAATGATTCAATACTGATAGAGAAACTTTGCAACAAATTTATCTACACAAGTCACCATTAAAGTCTACGAGAATGTTTATAGATACATCAATTGGAAGGTTTTTTTTTTTTATTATTCATTCGTTTGGAAAACGTATTAAATCAAAGCCCATGCAAGAAATTTATTAAAGGGTTCTGGAAAAAAAAATATTTTGGGGGGGAAACTCAAATCCTTGAAGTGTTTTAAAAGTAGACGGAAAACAGTGAAAACTGAAGTTTGTGCCTCCACAAACATATGCAGATAAACAAGAATACTGTGCCCATATTTTCAGAGTTTTCTGCCTAGCTTTCTACTGCAAGATAAAGTGATCTAAGAGAACGGCAGAATAGGCTTCTGGTGAAACAAAAATACTGAAATATTACTGGAATGCACTGCACAAAAAGGAACGCAAAAGGAAAAAAAACACAACCTACAAAAGAAGTTACAGTAGTATTTAATTGTAGCAAATATAGTCAGAACTGATAATTCACACTAGAAAAATAATCTCAACAGATGCAGATTATTCATCGACTCTGATTTGATAAATCTTCCCACATTTACCACTAAAACACTTCCATGCACTCAATTAATAGTACAAAAATACTAAAACTGCCAGACTAGGCCAAATTGTACTAATTCTCTCATTTCTCGTACACGCACCTGGCTGTCTATCTGGTTTATTTTCAACATTAGCTGTTTCCTTCTGATCTCCTGATTTTGCTCCATTTCCTCCAAAATGTTTTGCTGTGGACAAAATATAATTGTGATCGTATGTGAGGTCAGTCATCGCAAGTGCTATCTTGAATATGTAGAAGCAGGGGCATCACTAGGTGAGTGAGAGCTGGGAAGCATGCAGGATGGAAGCTGGGAGACAAGTGGTAGAGGTTAACGCAGTGAGGGAGTTTAAGCATGCGTGGGATAGGCATAAGGCTATCCTAACGATAAGATAAGGCCAGGGACTAATGAAAGTATTTAGAAAATTGGGCAGACTAGATGGGCCGAATGGTTCTTATCTGCCGTCACATTCTATGTTTATACAGTGAAAGGAGCAGGTCTGTCCCCCTCTGAGCATAATCCTATGGTTACTGCTTATACCTGGTACTACAGACAGACCATGTTAAAAAGGAAATGGACATGAAGCAAGGTTTGATAGGATGCACAATAAAATATCACAAACACCCCTGGTGAGTGTGTCATGGTCCCTCCAGGCCTGCAGTGATGAATAAGTTAGGACTTGCCTTGTACGTGGATTAGGCCTGGCTAGCAGCACAGAACTTTAAATGGTATGCCCTGATCAAAAGTACAGAAGCCGACAGCAGCTGGCAAGGTCTGGTTGCTCTGGAATTTTCCTTTCCTGAATGGGTGAGCAACTCAAATATGCTTTTCAAGATATTCGATTCATACCACAATGTAAAAGCTATTGTATCACAATGTGAAAGATTCCCATAATGGCTTCTCTTGTCACCTTTTCCAGGTGGACACGTTGTCTATCCTCTTTCAACTTTTCCAAGTTCAGCCGCTGGGTCTCTAGTTCTTTCTCATGGAGTTGCATCATGCTTCCCAGTTCCTCCCGCAACTTCTCGAGCATTTTAGACCTTTGTGTCTGCTCCTGGGAGTGTTTGTAACACAGAGGAAAGGATCATTAAATAGATACGTAATCTGCCATGGGTTCCAATGAGTTTAGATAATCAAAAAAAGGAAAGGATTTCATGACAAAGCAAAGCTGATTTTTTGATATTTAAACTTTTCTAGAAAAAAAAAAAAATGCATGGGTCATTTATAGGATTATTCAACTTTTAGCTACAACAAATATGGCCAAGCCCATTAAACAAAAAAAGAAAATTCTAGAAAAAAAATAAAATAAATTTGAGCCATGCCAAGCCTGAGCATGTTTAATCATTAAAAAAAATAAAACATTCTCCTCATTAAAATGTTCTGCAGCATTTAATGGTGTAAGTTCTTCAGTCTACTGTGTGGCTTTTTTTCTTGGTCGTTTCTCCAGATCATTAACCATCACAGACTACTGGATGATAATGAACAGGTTTATGAACGGGAGAATATTGTGTGAAATTTAACTCTTACCTTCTCCTCTAATTCCATCCGCAATTTCTCCACCACCTGTTCATGTTCCTCTTTCATTCTCTCCAGTTTTCTATCATGTTCACGCTGTAACTCCTGACGTTTTTCTTGTAGGAGATCTCTCATCTGTAAAGGTGAATGGATAGGAAGAATTTAAAAAAAATAAATAAAAATCATGTGGCCAGATTAAAATAATTTAACAGCTGATAAAAGTGTTTTATGCACTTTATTTAAAATTCAGCTTCAGTTCTCCAAGGGGGCAAGGGAGTTGTAGAGGTGCTAACAGAGCAGATTTATTTTCTTATTGATTAAAAAAAAAAAAAAAAATTTGAATTTGTCTTATAATTAACACCGAACTGTTAGATGCCAGTAATAATACTACCTTTCAACAAGATGTAGTATACTAGACCTAATCAAATAATTGTTACCCACAAAATCTATACATCTTTGTTTAATATCCAAATGCATTAATAAAGCCAACATTATTATTACTTTATAGTTTACAGAATTTATTACGATTTTAACTGTGGTCATGACTTTGTTCCATTAATTTTCTGTGTTATGCCCATTGTAATATTCTCTTTGTTTGCAATGCCGGATTACCTCTCTCTCGTAGTCCAGTACATGGGTTATTTTCTTGTGTGCTAGGTGGAGTTCACCAATAGAGTTTGGATCTTCTCTCTGTTGATGTGCAAGGCTAGAGTTCTGGAGATTGGAGATTTCCTATATGAAGTACAGGAAGTTGAGAAATGGAAAATGTGAGAGGAAAAACTTTATCCTGAGTGAAAACCACATCACTGACCACGGTTTTCATCAGTGGACCAAAGTAGTAAGATGTCCAAGAGACCCTACACTCTAGGTGATGCAGGAGTTATCTGGAATATATAAAAGACTGGAAGCATTTCTTGAGAATAGGACAATATCATCCTTAATTCAGCTAAGATCTAGACGTTTCACAGCCTTCTCTAGTCCATGCCTCAAGGTTTTGCCTTAGAGTGTTTTTTCTCATGGCTGCATGGAGTTGCTGGGCTACTTACCTGGGTTCCCAGAATCTGTTCCAGGCTGTCAATGCAGACTCTAGGTGCCGAATATACTCACTTGTAGCTTGTGTCACAATGCATCAAATTATAGTGATTCTGTACATGATTAAAGATTCCAGCAACAAACATGCATCCTAGACTAGGTCCATCATGTAACATTAAAAAAACAAAAGAGCTTCAGAGGGTGACCTTAACGTAAAGTCAAACCTACTTTGTGGTGTCCTTCACACCTTTCCTGCATTCCAGTTCCTGCATCCTTCCCTAGGACTTGGTCTCTGAAAATCTGACCCTTGACTTGTCTGACAGAATACACATCTCTGGAGTCACCCTAAACCAAAGCAGGCTACAATTCTTGGGATCCTGGTTTTACCTCTTCCAATCAGTCTCAACTCACCCATGACTTTACATGGATGTTACACATAGCTATCTTGGCAACTTGGCAGTATACAAGTGTGGGTGACTATCGAATATATAGTTGACAGGGTCGGACTGGCCCACCGGGACACCGGGAAATTTCCTGGTGGGCCGGCACACTATCGGGCCATTGTGCGGCCGACGCAATTACAGAGTTACCGTCAGGAGGGGATGCACTCCCCTCCTGTTGGTCACAAAATGTAACGTGGTTGAGCAGGCAGACCGCGGGTAGGGGAGCTTCTGTTCCCCTACCCAGTGTGACAGGAAGTGCTCACAGAGAGCAGAGAGCTGCTTCCTCTCAGACCGGGTACAGTGAGCAGGAGCTCCTCAACATGGTCTGCCAGCTTGGTCACGCTACAACAAGGTACAGGGAGAGCTGGGGGGGGAACTAATGGGACACATGGGGGTTGGGGGGCTATAGAGACACATGAAAGGCTGGGAGCGGGGTATAGGGACACATGAAGGGCTTGTAGCGCGGTATAGGAACGCACGGAGGGCTGGGAGGGGCTATAGGGACCTATGGAGGGACATAATATTCTCCATGTGTCTGGGGGGGTAATGGATTGAGACACAGAGGGCTGTGGGGATGGATTGAGAAACATGGAGGGATGGGGGGCTAATGAGACACATGTAAGGCTGGAGGGGGAGGAATGAGACAAATGCAGTGCTGGAAGGGGGGCTATAAGGACACATGGGGATCTAATGAGACACATGGAGGGCTGGGGGTCTAATAAGACACATGGAGGGGCTGAGGGAGCTAATGAGATACATGGATGTCTGGGGGGGTGGAAAAGAGACAGAGGGGCTGTGGGGAAAGAGACACACACAGAGGAGCTGTGGGGAAAGAGACACACACAGAGGAGCTGTGGGGAAAGAGACACACACAGAGGAGCTGTGGGGAAAGAGACACACACAGAGGAGCTGTGGGGAAAGAGACACACAGACGTGCTGAGGCTTGGGAAAAAAAGACTCACAGAAGGGCTGGGGAAGGGAAGAAAGAGACAAACAGGCTGGGGCCAAGTGACACATGAAAGGGGCTTGGGGGAGAAAGACACAAACAAAATGCATCTTCACTTGTATCTCCTACTCACAGTGTGCAGCACCTATGTTGAGCAACTCCACGCTCTGCATGGAGGCGCTTAAACGCTCCCCATAGAAATGCACTGATGCAATGCATCTCTATGAGAAGATGCTGATTGGTGCAGTGAAGCGCAGCGTTTTGACACACATGCGCAATAGCCGCCCAATGCTTTCCTATGGGAATTAAATTGGCGTTGACTGAGATCATCCAGTTGTCAACCAAAGTGAAGAGCGCACTCTTGTTACTTCAAAATGAGCAAGATAACGCCTTTTTTTTTTTTTTTACTGCTGTGCAATAACATTCGTAATTCACAATTTCAGTCCAATTACGAAAATGTCCTTAATATGTCAAGGTAGTTGGACTGAAACATTGATTATATGCAAATGCACGTCTGCTTACAACAAATCCGCTCTTTTGTTTATTTTTACGCCCTATGAGTGCTTTCTTTCACATTTGAGGGATAGTTTTCAGGGGGGGGGGGTTTTCTTCCTGCTTTCATATCTGCACACTATTCTGGCACGATGCATTATGGGGCTGGTATAAAAAGAAGTTCCAGGGCCGCTTTTCATTCCCAGTCCAGCCCTGATAGTTGATTATATAATGTCAGAGTACTTTTCAACAACTTTCTGCCCTCGTATTTTGTTATTTGAACATCAAGATTATAAAAACCTTTTATTACTTTTACAGCCCCGAAAAAATAAATAAATAACGACCATACAGTGTACTGACCAACCATCATTTTTGTACACATTCTTTGTTGCTTATTCACAAAAGCGAAAATATGTATAAAGGCAGCAAGATACCCTCTCCCCTCCCCTATATGCAAGGCAGATAAGGAAATCAGAGAGTGGGAGGAGAATTCCAGTCTTTTAAAATAAAATAATAAGAAATATATTTTCAGATATTCTCTAGTTTTAACATTCTGTGTTCTTATGTTCTGTAGAGCAGATATTATTTCAGAATTCAGAGGTACTCATTTTATAAAGGCAGAGTCTATTTTCCCTGAGAATTAAATCTGACAGAGGAATATGAACGCATACAACAGTTGGGGCACTAACCAGTCGAGCTAGCTCCTGCTTATATACATAAAATTCCTGCTTTGGAAACTGAATAGAAGATAAAAAAGCAGGTATTATGAGAAAGTTGATGAAAGCAAGATAAGAACATAAAATAAGTACAGAAATATCTTTAAAAATGTGCCATTCCCAATTGTTTATAGGTTTGCCAGGGCAACCATCATAAGTGTTCCTGGAAATGCAGATTGATAGTTAGTCCTGATACATTTACAGGAAATGGTTAAAAAGCAGTTTGGGGTTCATATGTTTTACAACGGAGCCAGAGAGACTGAATGAAGACAGAATGAATAAATAGTAAAGTAAAAACTTTGGAAGGAAAAGGTAGATGTAAAGGAACCAGAATAAGCATGATGAAAAATGAGCATATAGCATAGATATATAGCATAGAATGTGATCATTTCAAACAGCTCCCACCTCCTGGTTCTTCTCTTGGACTTCTGCATGGAGCCTTTCGAGATTCTGAACATGATCTTTCTTTAGAGATTCAAGAGCCTGTAGGAGAAGCGATACATGTTAGAGAAAAAGAGTTTTTTTTTTTTGTTTTGTTTTTTATAATTTCTCGACTAGAACTTCAACATGGAATTAGGAAAAAGCCAAATATTCCCACAAAGTGCACACCATGAGAGTATAGTAGCAGACATGTATACTATCTGCTCCAAATGACAATAATAAAATATAGCAATTTTTGTTTCCAGTTTAGTTATTTTAATATTATAGTAATATTATTACCAACTATTCACACTCTAATAAACTCTAAGCATTGTACGTGCCTCATTGGTTTCCTGCGTCAGATGTTCACGGATCTCCTGCAATGCGGCCTCTCTCTCCTGTAAGAGCATGGTTCTCTCTGAATTCATTGCATCGTCCATTTCTTTCTTCAACTTGGCCTTTAGGGCATTCTTTTCACGGAGTAACATCTCCTCCTCGGACTTCTCAAACTGTTCCATGGCAAGCCTCCGTTCGTCTCTCATTTCCTCCTGTCGCACCCTGAAAGTAAAGATACATCAATGTGTTATGATTAAAGTAGCTGAGAATTAGCCTTAGGTCTATGTTACATGTGAAATTTTATTCTTTTGGGGGGTTCTCCACTCAGGAGAAATAAAGAGTGCTATTAATATATATTGTGAAGGACCATTTGAAATTTGAAGTAAAATTACTTTTGATGTATACTTTGTGCTGAAAAGACTGGTTCATGCACTGCCTTTTAAAACATTAACCTTATTTTCCTCTCCTCTGCTTCCATCTCGGTGTCCAGTTCCTTTTCCAGTTTCAGAAGTCTCTGCTTATGGTCCTCTTTCATCCTGACCTCAGCCTCCATTGCTTCTTGCTCTAGCATCTCCGACAGGGACCTGTGAAACAGCACAAACAAGGATGTTTTATGTTAATCAAAACTTTCAATTGCCTTTGACCTAGCACCACTCCATGTATAATCATTGACTCCAATTTTCACAGTGTGCCCTGAAAGCATGGTGCTATATTTGAAGCTAAATCTAAGCACTTGCTCTGCACCCACAAAATAAACCAAGTAACAAAATTTGGGACATAAAAAAGTACTAGTTTTGCAATAAAGAGAGGTTACAAGCAGTGTTCATTTTGTAGATTAACAATTTTAGTCAAATTTTAGTCAGCTAAAATTTGAGATTTAGTCGACTAAAACTAGAACAATTCAGATGACTAAAATACCACCAAAACGGCTTTTTAGTCAAAAGACTGACTAAAACTAAATTGAAATTTGCCGCCAAAATTAACACGGATTCCAAGCACTATCTTCTGCAGCAATTTTATTCATGATGTTTTCATAATTGAAACTACTGCTGAATGATGAACTACAAAGCCCTAAAACCTCTGTTGAGCAGGTATTTGTGGGATATGCACCGCATAAAAATACATTAACTTCTATAATAAATTCATTATTTTTTAATATTCATCTGCAAAATGCACAAAAAATATGGGTCAACGTCAGCCTAGAGTAGGGAGTGTCCCTTTAATTACAACTTTTATTGTCAGGCCAGCAAAATATCTGACATCTTATTCAGTATGTCAATGAAAGCAGCTAGATTGAACGCACCAGTGAGTCTTATAATTAGAGATGTCGCGAACCGTTGGCAAACTTCCCGCGAATGGCTCGCCGCGGTTCACCACGAACCGTTCGCGGCGAGCTCCGGTCAGCTGACACATCCCGGCCAATCTCCAGCAGCCCCTCCCTCCCAGACCCTCCCACCTCCTGGACAGCATCCATGTTGAAGCTGCCGTTCGCGGGAAGTTCGCGACATCTCTACTTATAATGAGAAAGTCCCATAACTAGTATTCAATCCCTGTAACAACACTGCATAGCCGTTTTAACGTTTGAAACACCATTCAAAACTACTATACGAAAATAAAAAACGTATTTTGATTTTAATCCCATCCCAAACTATGTATAATAAGACATATCTAGACATTCAGGTTTGTCTCCAACAATACCGGAGTCTACTTTTCTGGTCCTCTTGCATCTTATGCTGCTCCTCTTCTTCCTGCTTCCTAAGCAACTCTCTCAGTTCTTGAAGTTTTTGCCTTTGCTTTTCCTCCAGTTCAATCTCGGTGGTCTGAACTTTTGTGGACTTCTCTGCAAGCTGAGGGGGTTCCTCCTTGTTTTTTAGGTGGCTGTCCACATGCTCAGACTGCTCAAAGGCTGGTTTAAGGAGTTCATCCATGTTTTTTTTAAACTGGTTCTTATGGTCTAGCTCCACCCTTTCAGGTTGGGGAAGTGGGTCTATAGTCTTGGTAGACCCTACAGTGCCTTTAAAGGTTTTGTCTGCAAATATTTCTTTGGTGACAGCTTCTGGTTCCGGGTGTATTTGCCTGTATATAGGATAATATATGGTCATAGCTGGTATATATAAAATAATATGCGTTTTGGATGAATGTATTTGATGGAATTGATGGATGTAATGGATGGATGGTTGGATGAGATCGATAAATGTATTTGATGGAACGGATGGATGAATGTATGTATTGGATGGAATGGTTCCATGTATTGAATAGATTCCATAGTAGAACATAAACCTACATTTAACTTACTTATTAGTTTCCAGCTTTAGATCTTCGTTTTCATCTTCACTTATCTCCTCTTCTAAGTTTTCATCAATCTCTTCCTCTATTATGTCCTTAAAGGTAAAACAATGTATTACCCAAACAAATTAATTGTAATCTATGGTATTTGGAAAAATACCCACTACCCCTCTAAAATGTCAAAGAAAGGGTTTGTGGACACCATTCATCCTGCTAATTGTGACGCAAGCCAACAACATGTTAAGCCATAATTAGAAGACATTAACCCCTGAAGGACGGAGCCAAATGTACATGTTGTGAACAAAACAAAATGTAAACAAAACCTGGCATTTGCGCTACATGTCTGTCAAACCGTAATACACCTCTTTCATATTAAATACACCCACCCTTATTATATATCATTTTATTCAGGGGAAACAGGGCTTTCATCTAATATCAAATACTTAGCTATGAAACATAATTTAATATGAAAAAAAAAAATGGGAGAAAATAAGATTTTTTTTTATTTATTTAGTTCTACATGACATTTTAACTTGAAATTCGCCATATTGGTTACGTTGCCTTTGAAACTCTATAGTAGCCCAGGAATGAAATTTACACTCATAATGGCATACCATTTGCAATAGTAGACAACCCAAGGTATTTCAAATGGGGTATGTCCAGTCTTTTTTAGTAGCCATTTGGTCACAAACACTGGCCAAAGTTAGCGTTATTTGTTTGTGTGTGAAAAATGCAAAAAACGCCAATTTTGGCAAGTGTTTGTGACTAAGTGGATACTAAAAAAGACTGGACATACCCCGTTTGCAATACCTTGGGTTGTCTACTATTGCAAATGGTATGCCATCATAGGGGTAATTTTCATTCTTGGGCTACCATAGGGTCTCAAAGGCAACGTAACCAATCTGGTGAATTTTTATGTGAAAAAAATGAAACACAAACCTTATATTTGACGCTGTAACTTTTGAAAACACCATAAAACCTGTACATGAGAGGTACGGTTGTACTCGGGAGACTTTGCTGAACACAAATATTAGTGTTTCAAAACAGTAAAAGTATCGCAGCAATAATATAGTCCGTGTAAGTGCAGTTTGTGCGTGAAAAATGCAAAAAACGTCACTTTTACTGGCGATATCATCCTTGTAATACATTTTACCGTTTTGAAACACTAATATTTGTGTTCAGCGAAGTCTCCTGAGTAGAACAGTACCCCCCCATGTACAGGTTTTATGGTGTCTTGGAAAGTTACAGGGTTAAATATAGTGCTAACAAATTAAATTCCCTTTACTTTCGGCATGGGTTGTCAGGCAGGTCCCGCTAATTATAATTAAGATACCTAATTATGTAAAAATATTACATAAATATATATGTAGAATTAATAAATATATACACACACATATATGTATATAGATAGATATATAGATAGATATATACACACACACACACACATATATATTATTTCGTTCTACGTGTATTTTGAGATATATATATCACAATACAGTTAGAACGAAACAACATCTATATATTTTTTAATAATTTTTTAATTTTAACGTATTTACATTTTTTATATATATATATATCACAATAATTATATATAAATATATATATATAGATATATATATATATATATATATATAAATAATCAGTATCAGTCTATGTGTAATTTGATATTAATATATATATATTAATAGTAAAATACACCTAGACAGTGTATGAGTGTGTGTGTGTATATATATATATATATATATATATATATTATCTAAGTATATAATTTGTTGTTTTGTTTTTTTTTACACTTTATTTTATTTCATTTCCAGCCAGCAGGGGGACTACCTGTCATTACAGGCAGCCCCCCTGCTGGCAATGCTGCAGCCAGCTATCCCGGCCATGTGATTGTGAGGTCCTCGCAAGGACCTCACTCTCACATGGCCGGGGGGGGCTGCAGGAGGGAAGATCTGTCGCGGGGGGGCTCCCTGGGAGTCCCCCCCAACCGCGATCGCCGGCGGTCCCGGGGTAAGTAAAGAAAGACCGGAGGGCGTACTATTACGCCCGGCGGCATTTAGAGCCGCCTAAAATAAGGCGTAATAGTACGCCCTCCGGTCTTAAGGGTTAAAGAATTTAGAAGTGTGGCACCTTTTTCACGCGGATTCAAGAAACTAAGCCTTTCAGAGCTTACCTATCATTTCTTCTCCATCAGAATCTCATTTATATCTGCTGCTGATTGGCTGGAATGTGCCTGCTGACTGTGAGGTACAGGGTCAAAGTTTAACGCGTATGTTCGCCGTCCGCGGCGAACCGTTCGGGACATATATATACATATACACACACACACACACACACACACACACACTATATATATTCATTAATCATACTGCCACATTTTATTCTTGATGACGCTGATTTGGCAATTTGGGCAACTGGTATCCTAAACCATCACTTGTGGGTTTTTTTGTTTTTTTTTTGGGAGGGGGGGGTTTATATATAAAAACAAATTATATAATTAATCACTTTTTCCCTCAATCCCTTAAGCAGTATTCTTAACAGCTAACCTTGGGCATTTTGGACATAGAGCATTAACTGTACAATGGAAATCTAGAAGCTACTCTGCAAATCACAGACTCTGCTGAAGACATTATTTGTCCTCTGTAGCCTGTATCTTTAAATGGTAATGGTCATTAAGTTATTTCAAAATTGTAACGCAATTCCTCAATGGATGACTCTACATCCAAACACTGACATATCTTAAAAGGGTAATTCCAACTATCCTTAGATGGAAAAGATATTGAACTATTTGCATTATTGGTTTAAACTGATGCATGGATATTTTTGGGTGACAATGCCACTAAACTAATAAACAACAAAATATCTACCAAAATTCAAAAGGGTTGAGGACTCAAAACAAATAGAACAGCTCTTTCAGGTTGGAGAAGACATTTCAATAGGTTTGGTGGACTCTACGGTGCTTTTAAAGTTTTCCTTCTGCAAATATTCATTTGGTTACAAGTTCTTGATGTATGTACGTATGTGTGTGTATTTTAATATGCAATTTTATACCTTTACTTGGAAAGTGAGGTGCTAAAAACCTATCTGTGGCCCAAAGAAGTTTCGCCTATTTTAATTCTATCTAATGCCAAGCTGTGCAGGTCTGTTCTAGACACAATAACTACTTCTAACTGAAATGGCTTGGAGTCTTCTGGCACTGTAACTCCATTCAGCGTTAAACAGTTTTCAAATGGTTAAACACTGGATAAGGATTCCACGGCAGCCCACAGCCCCGACCATCTGTGTTGCTCAGGCAGTAATGATTGGTTGAGCGCATCAGCTGGACCACTCCTAACCTAACACAGCCACTCATGAAGTGGTACAAGATTACACTAGACTAGAACCATACATCTAATTGGGGAAAGACTGCAGCCTGACAGTGACTCTTATCCAGCATTAAAATAGCACTAAAGCAGAGGAATAATGTATTAATTTTTTTATAGAACGAAAACTCATAACAACCCATAACTTGACTATCTAGTTGTGTATTAAAAATTTTTTTTTTTAATTTAAATACTTCTTTTATATTAATCTTCTTACCTTGGAGCTCTCAGCATGTGGGGACAGAGCAGTAATGTCAAGAACTTTTTCCATGGACCGTCCTTTTAAGCCAAAATCCTACAGAAAGAAAATGCACAATGCTACAGCTCAAGTCTAATGTCGTAACACATACAGTACTATATCAGCAGTGAGTACACAGGACTGTAAGGCATAAACATGATCTACATTATGAGCGTCCAACACTTGGCCCTCCAATGGCTGTTAGCTGGCAGACAAACTTTGAACCGGAGTCCAAGAGACAGCTGTCAGGGATCACTTTGGCGATTGCCCCAAGCAATATAGAAAACTGCAAATTTAATGTCAAAATAGCTTAGCTGGTAATATACCGGTTTTGGAGATATATTTACAAATCAGCTCTTTGGGGTAAAATTTGCCATTTCCCAGTTCAGTGAGTAATAGTTATTCACTAAGATGATAACTCAAAGTGAATTTAAAGTGAACTTTGTATTTAAGGTCGACATAGCTTAACCCCTTAAGGACCAAACTTCTGGAATAAAAGGGAATCATGACATGTCACACATGTCATGAGTCCTTAGGGGGTTAAAAGGAAGTGTAATGTATCATTTTTTCCAGCTTGGCTATTTTAGCCTTAAATTTGAAATTCACCTTGAATTCTCACTTTAGTGAATAACAGTGAAAGTGAAAGTTTTTCAAGCTCACCAATGTGTCCTCTCCCTTGGGTTTAGATAAAGCAAAATCCTTCATGCCCTCGCTGTCTTCAGATTCCTGCAATGAAATGTAAATGATGTGAATTTGGGAAAGATTAAACTGGTAGGAGCCAATCACAGAGCAAGCTCACTACAGATTGTGTGCACTATATTATGGCACGGGAAATGGGGTTTGGGGTGAACTGCAAAAGGTCCCATCAACTAATAAAAAAAATTGGCAATATTTGCTTTGTAAATCTTTTTATTCTTCAATAACAATAATAAAAAGAAAATAAACTTCAAAATGCGATTTAAAAAAAAAAGTTTGCAAAATAAGTGTGAAGTGTCAGAAAAAAGTAAAATTAGATTTTAGGTCATTATAACCAAATACAAATTCTCTTTAACCCATTAAGGACACGACATGTGTGACATGTCATGATTCACTTCTATTCCAGAAGTTTGGTCCTTAAGGGGTTAAATAGTAATGTAAGGTACTAAGGCATAATTATCCATAGATTTTCTTCCACAAAAATCAGTTAATCTTCAGCTTCCAGAATGTGATTTTAGGAACACTTTAAATGCTACAGTGCATGCGGAGTCTACATGAGACTATATGCAAAGCCTAATTCATAGCACAGTAAACTAGCATTTGGGAATAGGTTGATGGGGTGAACAAAGACAGCTGGTCTCTTACATCCTGAGTGCCTTGTTCCAATAGAGGAGACTGGACCCTCAAGTTTGTATTTTCATATATGGAAGGATTTGCATTGCCACTTCCATCATGGTTTGACTTCTTAGACTGACTCTCAGTGGAAAGTGACAGAGATCTCTCTGTGTCAGGAGGATTTAGATCAATTGAATGTTCGTGTTCCAATATTGTCTCAGAGATCCGTGGCTGGTCCATCACTCCATGGCAGGGTTCAGCATTCTGATACAGGGAGCAAGATTCAGCAGAAAGGAGGAACTCCTTAATACTCTGACAATCCCACAATCCATTTAGGAAAAGTTGAGGTAGAGGGGCTAAAGATGCCTTTAACAGCCCCCGCCTTTAGGAGATCAAGTGAGACTACTTACAGAAGAACGAATAGAAATATGAAAATCTACCTAGGAGCACACTCTTCACTTGGAAATATTTAATCAAACAAGAGAAGACAAACACACAGAGCATCAAAAGGAAGGATCAAGGAATGTTAGTGAGACTCAGAAGCAGGCATGGAAACTGCCCTGACTCAGATCTAGAAAATTTACCCATCATCTTGCACCAGGCGTTATGTTACATTGATGGCCTCAGACAATCCAATACTTCCCAATAAGGAAGAATAGTGAGCCTAGTGTGCATGCGCTGCAAAACACCATGCTGCACCAGCCAAATACTCTCAATTAGAGTTAACGGATCTATAACCAAGTTTAACTCAGCTATAGCTATGGAAGCACCTACCTGACAGCCACTAGAGGCGTGTTAACTTTGCAATTGTCCCTGCAAAATAAAACTAAAGGGACATGGCAGCATATGGATGGTAAATAACTGTTCAAGGTAGATATAAAATAAGGAGCAGTACAAAATCAAGCCATGTTAGGTCAGGGTCCCTTTAGTTTAGTATATGGTTAAAGAATACTAGATTGATGGTGCTTTGCACAGACATTTCCCCTATGACTGAGACTGATCATTGACTGGCAATATGCAGATTGCACTCAGTACTATACAATGTATTCATAATAGTTTCTAATGAAATCAGCCAAAAAATACACATCAACACAGGGAGCTCTGTGAAGATAATATGAGAGTGAGGAACAATAGGGAGGAGCACACTCATGCAGGATGTCCACGACATCATGCTTAAAAGCAACAATGTCATATCCCAGAGGTCACCTCTATCCTGCTCTCATCTTCTTCAGAATTTCCAATCTTCTTGAGTTCCTGCTCCGAGCCGTCATCTGAGCAGTTTGATGCAGCAGATTCATCGCCCCGTTCACTCTCCTGGGTGACAGAGACATAACCTACACATCTCCCCTGGACATTACCATGATAAATGCGACATTCACACAAGTCAGGATCTACAGAGCCTATAATACAACAGTTCTAGAAATGTGACGAATTCTATGTATGCAATTCAGGGCCCAAAACAATAGCTATAAGGACAAAACACATGATTTCTTACCTCATACTCAAAGCCTCCTCCAAGAGATTCTATGTCCATGTGCAGGTTTTTGAGAAGGCGTGCAGATACCCGTGGGCTCTGTAAAGGTAGTGAGGAAAAGACAAAACTTAAAGGGACACTCCAGACCCCTAAAGCTATTTAGTTTGCTGAAAAGCTTTCTGTGTGAAGAGTGTGTCCATTTTTTTTATTTATTATTTATTTTTTTTCGCAAAAAGAATAGAAATTTTCAATAGAAATTTACACTTTTATAAATTTACCTGGTTGCACATCCCCAGCTTTTAAACTGGCAACTGGTCCTGTTACTTCCTGTTTTTTTTTTTTAGCTCAGTGGAGCTAAACTCAAGAGGCAGCAATTGCTCAGAGCACCTGCCTTGCAAAGACTCCTCATTGAGCTGCATTGGGAATTATGTGATTGGACAGACAGTTAGAAGGGGAGGGCTTGTCAAGGCAGCAGACAATAAAACTGCAGGTTTTGCAAACTGTTTTTAGATTTACCCCAATTAAACAAATGCATAAATAAATGCATGCAAGTTTTCATTTGGGGTATATCTACTAAACGTTTATTTAAAAAATATATATATTTTGTATTTGGGCAGTGGAGTGCTACGTTAAGGGTTCCGGACATTAGGAAATAAAACAAACAGAATGGAAATGTGTCAGATGCATATGGAGCAATTCTTGAGCAAAGTTCCAACGGTTTTTGTTTGGATTACTCTCCTAGTATAACAATTATTACATAGGGAAATTAGGGATATGGAACATAAAAGTAATGTTTTGCATTAAGCATCCTCACCTGGTCCTCACTGGTGAGCACATCCCCATCCTCTTCCTCGAGGTCTGGTAAGATCAGGCTCAGTTTCTGCTCTGGCTGTTTGCCTCCAACACTCTTGATAAAGGCAGATGGTTTGGGAGGCTGCTGTGCAGAAGTCTAGGGTACACATGTGAGAGAACATTAAGATGGATAAACATTATGTAAGGATCATGTTACGGATTCATTAGTGAAGGTTTAAATTCTCTGTGTAACCATTCCTGATGTCTTTTTCAGGCTTGAATGGCTGGGATCAATATATATCAGTAGCAATAATTCACTAACCTTGGAAGATCCAATCAATAAAGTGTCAAAACCTCCAGAGCTTCCTGCGCTGCTGCTCAATGATCCTCGCATTCCACCACTTCCAGTAAGCTCCATTCCTTTTAATGGAGCCAGACTACCCAGGGGGCCTTGCACAGGTCCAAGTGGTGATCCTAGTGACTGAGATAACAAGGAATAAGTGAGCAACACAAAAATGACCAACTCTCTCTTCCTTCTGCATATTTTCAACCTCTTCTAACTACTCTCCTTTTTCCCTGGAATACCTCCACACCATACTAATTATTTCCAATCCTCTACTAGCTTATAGCCCTCTCTCCTCTATTGATTACAGTCTCTATTTTGCCCTTCAATCAATCAATCAATCTCTTTCCCCTCAAATCGCTCTATTTTAGTACAAATGCCTGTCTCCCCAAACCCTCTATTAGAGGCCTTGTAGAGTGTGAGCCCAAAAAGCAAAACTTCCTCTTGTAGGCACTCATTAACAGAGAAGCTGGTTTAACCCAAACTCTGCAAGGAGAATATAGTTCTTGGAGTGCCCCTTTAAGTAAAAAAAGAATACAGACTGTTGGAATAATTTTTGGAATTAAAGATCCATGAGAAACCACAAGCAGCATCCCCAGAAATCTCACCATGATGGGCTTAGGCAAATCTTTCACTTTCTTTTCTTTCTTCTTGTCTTTCTTTTCTTTTTTCTTCTTCTTTTTGCTGCCACCTTGGGCTTGCAGCTTCTCCCGCTCCTTTGTCACTAGGTCTCGGTAATGTTCATCGCTTGGATGGTCCCAACTGGACTGGCCAGTGGAAAAGTTAAAGTAATATATATCCCCTGTAACATCCTGACTGTGGGGGTTACAATAATGGAGGAAACAAGACATGGTTTTAAAAATAAATGAGATCAAATCTGCAGGAAGTGAACGTTTTATCAGAGTATCTGACTTACCATGGCTTCCATTCTGGCGGTAATGGTGCCACAATGCCCTCCCGAGCTAACCACATGAGCTCAGGCTCAGAGTCTGGGTCTATTCCAATCATCCGTGCATATTCCAGAATTTCTGGAGGTAATTATACAATACATTTAGGATAAGGATACGCAGTAAACAAACACACACACATATATACATACATACATACATACACACACACACACATACACATTTATATATTGTATTAACTGTCCCTATTAGCACAATTATAATAAATGCAGCCGTCTTGATTTCATATGTAAAAATATTATTTGGGAGTCCAGACCAACTCCCTTGGTTTTGCACCCCTCCCTGGGCCCAATTTAACCTTGCACTGCAGAGAGTCCCAGTAGGATGGATTTCCCAAGTAACTGGGTTAATCTCATAAGAGCAGGCATTAGGTTTTGAGGAAAATAGATTAAAAAACTGGGATACATTTTTTGTTTGTCTTTTTAAATTTAGTGAGCTTTGAAGTTTGTGTTTAGCGAGGGAGTGAGAGTGCCATGAATCTTGTGTGTTGCTTGAATTGGCCCAAGAAGCACCCTAGTAATGTATGCATTTTGGGGTTGTTTTTTTTATAAAATTGCAAAAAAGGATAGCACCCTAAGTTTTTTTTTTAGAAAATTAAAACATAACTTTTATTTAATGTTTCCGATTTATTGAAAATCTTTCATCAGGACCAGACTATTTTAAGCTGACATTTGAGTGCAGATTTCCTAACGTGTGTGTGTGTATAGAGTGATTGATCATAATAGATGGAATAGATCTACAGAGATAGAGATAGCTAGATATATCCAGTGATGTAGATGTAAAAAAACAGATAACATTCATATCTTGTAGTACCTTTTTTATTAGACTAACAGAATTTTCCCCTTTCTTAAGTCTAAAGCATTTCTGAGCAAGATGACACATAGAATTCAAAGTTGAGTTGAGATACAGGGGTTAAAGAGACATGAGTGCAGAGAAGACACAGGTTTGATAGAAAATAGACACCATTCTCGCAGAGGGTCGTAAATATCTTGTGTGAAGATCACAGATGGGGACAAACAAATAGTGCAGAAGATGGGGAGCGCACACACTTCAATTCTATGTAATATACATGGTCTTCCTCCTCCAGTGCTATAAATGTCTCTTTTAGACAGTAATGTATCACACATACCTTGCTCCTGTGGTATATAACTTTCATCATAATCTTCTTCCAGGATCAGCTGATCCCCAATGCGAATTGCAGAAGCTGCCATGACGTCTGGCTTCCAACAAACAACCACCAAAATGAAAAAACAAAAAGACACACATTTTCAAGAAAAGCTAGCAATAAAGTATCCTACCCAGTCATCCTTATGGGCATTAAAAATATACCTCTAAGTGAAAATAAAGCACTTTCTATTTAGAACAAGGTTTTCCAAACAACAGTACAGAAAAAAGAATGAAAGATTAACTGCCTGGGTGGGATAAAAATGATGGCAGAGCTAAAGAACTACTCTGTGGATGGGTTCTAGTGCAGGGAATGATGCTATTCTAAACAACAAATAAATTCCTCAGGCGCTCAGTGTCAAAGCCGCACGCAGGTTTAATGAAACAAAAAGGCAGACACAGACATAGTGGAGGTTTTTTTTGTATCTTAATATACCTCTGCAGCACTAGTCTCCACAGTAATTGCTGCTAGAACACTTCTTGGGGTACAAGAAAAAGAAGAGTCTCTCTTTAAAGAATTGATTTACCCCACACTAAAATATAAATTTTACATACAACAGCGTTAGGCCTTTCAAGATCTGACCATCAGCATGAACAAGTGACGTGCTCAGGAATATATCATGGGTCTGACAGACCTTGTTAATGGGTCGTTTTCAGCATCATCCAAACTTGGCATTATTGCTCTAACATTGACTTGGACCTATAGTGATTTGTAAAAATTGCTGCAGCTCTAAGACAGTCCCCTCCGAGCTGTCAGTCAGGCAGCCAGGATGTACAGTTTGGGTTATGTGATGTCAATTTAGTCCACATTGTGCAAACATCATATGCATGACTACACAGAGCTCTTTCTTTCGCTCAAAGAAGAATACCAGCCACGTCCTGTGAGTGCGAGACACCAGCCAGAGACAGTGTACCGGCTGCGTAATCACAGCTCACAGTCCAGTGTACGGGACAATGTGTCAATTAATAGTGCCATATTCTCACACTGTGGCCGCCTGCTCTCCTTACCTGCCCCCCCCCTTCCTCTCCTTACCTGGCCAGTCTGCTCTCCTTACCTGGACCCCTGCTCTCCTTACCTGGCCTCCCCCCTGCTCTCCTTAC
>OW240921.1:109078144-109116530 GCA_933207985.1 Pelobates cultripes
CTAGCAACGCCGTAATCCTGCCACTATTGAGCTCTGATTGGCCAGCTAACATAATCCTTGCGTTTTATTGGATCCTCGAGCTATCAATCTATCCGGTAGCTCATCGACGAATTCCGGTTCTCGCAGAGCTTTCAGGGAAATGTAGTTTTTTTAAATTTGTGCCTGTGTGGCTGTCTGAGCTTGGCTGCTCTCACATATATTATCTGTATACAGTGAATATTCCATATATTATCTGTAAACAGTGAGTTATCCATATATTATCTGTATATAATGAATATTCCATATATTATCTGTATACAGTGAATATTCCATATATTATCTGTAAACAGTGAGTTATCCATATATTATCTGTATACAGTGAATATTCCAAATATTATCTGTATACAGTGAATATTCCATATATTATCTGTATACAGTGAGTTATCCATATATTATCTGTATACAGTGAATATTCCATATATTATCTGTATACAGTGAATATTCCATATATTATCTGTATACAGTGAGTTATCCATATATTATCTGTATACAGTGAATATTCCATATATTATCTGTATACAGTGAATATTCCATATATTATCTGTATACAGTGAGTTATCCTTATATTATCTGTATACAGTGAATATTCCATATATTATCTGTAAACAGTGAATATTCCAAATATTATCTGTATACAGTGAGTTATCCTTATATTATCTGTATACAGTGAATATTCCATATATTATCTGTATACAGTGAGTTATCCTTATATTATCTGTATACAATGAATATTCCAAATATTATCTGTTTACAGTGAATATTCCATATATTATCTGTATACAGTGAGTTATCCATATATTATCTGTATACAGTGAATATTCCACATATTATCTGTATACAGTGAGTACTCTATATATTATCTGTATACAATGAATATTCCATATATTATCTGTATACAGTGAGTTATCCTTATATTATCTGTATACAGTGAATATTCCAAATATTATCTGTATACAGTGAATATTCCATATATTATCTGTATACAATGAGTTATCCATATATTATCTGTATACAGTGAATATTCCATATATTATCTGTATACAATGAGTTATCCATATATTATCTGTATACAGTAAATATTCCATATATTATCTGTATACAATGAGTTATCCATATATGATCTGTATACAGTGAGTTATCCATATATTATCTGTATACAGTGAATATTCCATATATTATTAGTCTGTATGCAGTGAGTCCTCCATATATTATCTGTATACAATGAATATTCCATATATTATTAGTCTATATACAGTGAATATTCCATATTTCACTCTGTATACAGAAAATATTCCACATTTTATCACTCTGTATGCTGTGAATATTTCATATATTATTACTCTGTATACAGTGAATATTCTATATATTATTAGTCTGTATACAGTAAATATTCCATATATTATCTATATACAGTGAATATCCCATATATTATTACTCTGTATACAGTAAATATTCCATATATTATCTATATACAGTGAATATCCCATATATTATTACTCTGTATACAGTGAATATTCCATATATTATCTATATACAGTGAATATTCCATATATTATTACTCTGTATACAGTAAATATTCCATATATTGTTACCCTGGATACAGTCAGTATTCCATATATTATTACTCTGTATACAGTGAATATTCCATATATTATCTATATACAGTGAATATCCCATATATTATTACTCTGTATACAGTGAATATCCCATATATTATTACTCTGTATACAGTAAATATTCCATATATTATCTATATACAGTGAATATCCCATATATTATTACTCTGTATACAGTAAATATTCCATATATTGTTACCCTGGATACAGTCAGTATTCCATATATTATTACTCTGTATACAGTAAATATTCTATATTGAATCCTCCATGGGGAGTGGGATGTCTGCTATTACTGTAATTAACAATAACTGCTACTGATTGCAAAGAGCACGAGTTATCGCATTATAATAATAAAAAATAACAACACCACAAATAATAATGATCATTATGTCATTAAGACATTAATATATTTATATATATTTAAAGCAGTAATGGCAATCCTCCTTTTCCCCTATTTACTGCATTTCCCACGACTCTCCCCAATTCTTTAAACTGGCTAAGCATTATGGGTAATGAAGTTCAGAAAGATGGGGGGGGGGGGGGGAGGGGCATGTATAGCCATTAGTGGATTCCAATAGCTCTGTAAAAGCCCCGATTCTCCTGGGTATGGTTTGTATCTGCTGTACAGATTGCTATACCAGCCATGATGATATCCACAACCCTCCTGTAAACAACAACATAGAGCCTAACTGCAAAACTCAGGCTAAAATATGCAAGTTACTTTCACCTAAAATGTTCGATTCATTTTTTTCAGTTCTCCATAAATTAAATAAAAAGAATATTGTTGTTATTATTCGCTGATGGAGTTTATACAGACAGTAATTTGGGCTGATCACACCTTGCAGGGCAATCTGACCAGAATCTGTTGGTTCTGAATGGATTGTGCTCGCTGGTCCCACACTGGATACAAACAGTCACATTGTTTATTTGTGTTCCTCCAGGAATGTTACAATGTATCAGCGGGTGGATCCATCGCCTCGTGTCTCACTGTTACCACTCCTACAGGAACTACATCTCCCATGGACCTGCAGAAGCCCCCTCCTCCTCCTGCTTGTCAGGACCAGGAGATCAGCAGTTCCCAGCCATTGACTTGTAAAGACAAGGATAAAGGAGGAGATCTAGACACAGCTGCCTGGCACCATCAGGAGGGAGGGTGAGAGAGACCCAGGCATGCACCCAATCCATCCATGATGAGGGAGGTGGCAGTGGGAGACACTGGGGCCTGGAACATGACAGCATCCAGCTTGGACCTCCTCCCTGCAGACCTCTAGATCAGAGCATCCTTATCTCCCCTGGGGGAGGAAGGAGACACACAGGGTCTGTGTGAGATACACTGAACTGGCATGGGAAAGAATTGGGATTGACACAGGTCCCAAAGAAGAGGTGTCTCCCCTGGGGCTCCTCAGTGAGAGGAGGAGGAGCAGGTTGGCAAGATGGAGCTTGGAGCCTCTGCCAGTGCAAGCAGCATTTTTCTAGTGCTGCTCCCCTGGTTACTGTCAATTGCTGGGCAGGTGGCCATCAAGGTACCTTTGAAGAATGGAGCAGGTCCTAATGGAGCCCAGGGCAGCAGAGTCCGGAGATCAACAGAAGAGTCTGGACAGGACAGCAACTTCCTGAACATGAGAGATAACCTGAGGGGGAAGTCTGGCCAGGGATATTATGTTGAAATGAGGGTGGGTACCCCTCCTCAGAAGGTAGGTGACACCTTTACATCCACCCATCTCCCTTGATCCATGAAACAGACAGAAGATATAATTAGATGGGGGATATTAAACGTGGGTTTGCTGGTACCCTGATCCAAACACATAATACAGGGAAGGTAAATAGGGAGCAGGCAGGGTTTTACTGTCTGACTCTACACCTAGTGAATGGCCATCCTCCTCCCAGCCTTTGTTATGGTAGGACAGCAAATCCTACTATACATTGGCACTGGCTGGCTGCTAATGATGGGAGTTGCACTTTCAACATGTGGGATGCCTCAGGCTGATACACAGTGTTTAATTTGTGTGAAGCTGCTCTCAGATTTAGTTAGCAATGCATGCCCACACTAGGGTTTATATATAAACAGATAATACTCCAATAGTGACAGTCTTTCCCAATGAGCTGTTTGCTACAAACGTTAAAAGGCACTTATTTACAGACCTGGTCCAAATGTAATTTGGAATTTCTGACATTTGACACATCAGTGACTAGCCCTGCCTACCAGGAACTGTGAAGAACTGATAAGGGTTTCGTACATTTTAAACCAGATTAGTTGAGGTGAAAAAAATTGTAAATTGAAATACATTTCTTATTTCGCTATTTTAAACAGAAAAAAAGAATTCTCTTATCAGTGTTCCTTAAAGGGTTCCTCCAAGCATCATGGCTACTAACCCCGGCTGTAGTGGTTATGGTGTGAGAAATACCCTGGACCCATTTCCTGGGTCACACAGGGCATCGATGGCCTCCTCCAGTCATGATTTTTGGCTTCTGCAGAACTGCAGTCGATCTTGCCTGCCACTCTTTGGCTGAGAGTATCAGCTGACCGCTCTCGGTCAATAAATGCAATTCTGACTTGCACAGACTCTATAAACACTTATGTAAAGGGGGACTTAAAGGGACACTATAGTCACCTGAACAACTTTAGCTTAATGAAGCAGTTTTGGTGTATAGAACATGCCCTGCAGCCTCACTGCTCAATCCTCTGCCATTTAGGAGTTAAATCCCTTTGTTTATGAACCCTAGTCACACCTCCCTGCATGTGACTTGCACGGCCTTCCATAAGCACTTCCTGTAAAGAGAGCCTTATTTAGGCTTTCTTTATTGCAAGTTCTGTTTAATTAAGATTTTCTTATCCCCTGCCATGTTAATAGCTTGCTAGACCCTGCAAGAGCCTCCTGTATGTGATTAAATTTCAAGTTAGAGATTGAGATACAATTATTTAAGGTAAATTACATCTGTAGCCAGGGGAGGTGTGGCTAGGGCTGCATAAACAGAAACAAAGAGATTTAACTCCTAAATGACAGTGAATTGAGCAGTGAAATTGCAGGGGAATGATCTGTACACTAAAACTGCTTTATTTAGCTAAAGTAATTTAGGTGACTATAGTGTTCCTTTAATGCTTAAACTGTCTTTGTTCCACAGGCACAGTTTAATTTAGAATTTATTTAGAATGTCTTGCTCTCTTAATAAGCTGTTAGAGCCTGCAGTAGCCTCCTGTGTGTCATTAGAGTTCAATTAACAGAGCAGGAGATACAAACTCCTAAATTAAACACACTGTGCTGTACGATCTGATTGAAACCATTCTTTCAAGGAGGCCGTGTGAGTCACAGCCATCAGAGGTGTAGATAAGGCTGTGTAGACAGAAACAAAAGTAATTTAACTGCTAAATGGCAGAGATTTGAGCAGTGAGATTACAGGGACATGATCGATACACCATTTAATTATGCTAAAGTTGTATTGTTGCTTGGAGTATCCATTTAATTACCACCTTATATTTGTAGGGTGCACAATGTTCTTCTGTTGTGGGGCTTGATTGTTAAATAGATTTAAAGAGAGAAGGGGACCTAGGCCTTCCCATAAATTATTTTACTTCTAATATTGTGAATCTAACAGTTAAATTGTGTGATGGTAACATATGCAATGTTTTATTTAGTCTTACAATTAATTTATTCAATGCTTATAAAATGTAAATAATGTAGTATACTTCTTTCTCTTTTCCTCTCAATAACAATATTTAACACACGAAAAAGGAATATGCACAGAATTGACATTAGACAGTCTGGAACTCTAGCTCCGGGTTGGTTAATGACACCCGTACGACATTGCGCGAGGTGGAATTATGCCTCCGGAAGCAGAGAAGTTAAACCCTTTATGTACAGTGTTTGAAAGCAAAATTCTGCACACTCCAGGCACTATAATCACTGCAAATCACTGAAATGGTCATGGTACTTCAAATAACGCTTTAATCATACAGTGTCTGTTTAGTAACAAATACAGGTTTTCTGCTACAGTTACAGTATCATAGTATTTATCATCATAACATTATCATAATATTTATACCAAGTTATAATAAACTGGAAAAAGTTAAAAACGGCCAAGTTGTGACCTTAGCCTAGTTGCAGAAAAGTCCACACTTTTTGACTAAATTTTGCAATTCAGTTTTCAATTTTCTACAATTTACAGGGTTATTCAAAAATGTGAGCTTTCAAAGTGAATTTCAAATTTAAGACCAAAGTGGTCAAACTGTAAGCATGCCTTAAGTAATACAGAGTGATATTATGTATTCAGGCGCTTGAAAGGGTGGAAAAGATTATATAAGCTGCTACCACCAATGTGTAATCCTCTCACAGCTTAACACAAGAATATGAAATGTAGTGATAGACTGTGTGGTGGGAAACCAACACCAGTCAGTAGGTGGAGTGCTCAGAAGTTACAAGTAAATGACTCACCTCCCCCCTCTCTTGGGTTTATTTGTGATAACCTAGAGGTGGGGATTGAGATAGAGAATACAATCGTGTGATACGTTAAATAACAGTGGAGTGGTAATAAAGATATATAGACCCACTCACATGGTACTGAGCCTCAGCAGGACAGGCTCAGATCACTTGGGCAGGCGTGTTTTTCGGGTAACACGAAACCAACAGTTGATGAAAATCGTACTGTTCCTTTAAAGATAAAGAAAACCAAATATGGTGTAGTATATAGATGAATTGCAATTTAAGTGGTGGAGGACACAGAATTGTTCACCTGGTTCAGAGCATGTAACCCTGGCTCTGAGTATAATGATGTATGTGCCAATAAGGGGGCACAAAACCCTATAGATGGGTATCAGGAACACTACTTACGTCCACAGGCAGAAGTTGGAAAAATAACATTTATTTGAAATATAAAAACACTAATACAAAATAAATGACTGTATTAAAACAGTAATTCAAGTAAGTCCTTAATCCTCCTGGACGTCCGAGACGCGTTTCGCCGGTGGGCTTTGTCAGTCGGTGTGTGTTCCTGTGCTCCCGCTCTCCTTTTGTATCTGAAAGGATCTCCATGATTGCGGATTGATCGCGGCTGTATTCTGCTTTCATCATCATTCAGTGCGGTCCCATTTTTCATGTTCATATGTGGATAAATCAATAGTCGCCATATTGTTTAAGGGCGAAACAGTCTGTATGTATATACAAATCGTCTCTCATATAGAGTGATGATTAGAAAACAGAGATAAACCATAGGAAAGTGCAGTTAGTGTCTTATTAATAATCACTTACAACGGAACATTTAATATATCCATTTTGTATAAAATAAAATACAGTTCAAAAAGGAATATATCTTCCAAATGGTTTTTAAATAAAATGTATACACATTCTGAGGTGAAACAGTGTCTACATTTGGAATGTATACTTGAACCCTTTAAATGATAAGCGTGTGTCCTTGTAGCAATGATTTGTATATCAACATTAAACTTTTTGAAATTGATTAGAGTAAATAAATTAAATTAATTTGTATCGTTTGAGTATATGAATAATATTGTGAATTATTTATCAGATTAATGAACATCCTATAGATATCTTGTAGGTGTGGGTTAGAGAAAGTAGATTTAGATCAAATTCGATCAAAATTAAATTTGACCATCTTAATGTTAATGACATTACAATTTTTATAGGGTTAATCAACATCATATAAATATCGATAAGATTATTGATTGCATATTTCAAGTAACGGGTTGTTTTTAATGTAGCATAATTAATTTAGATAGTATATAAGTATTCCCATATTTAAAATAGGAATCATCCCCATGTTTTAAAGGAGTATGTAGATACATATTTTGTATAGTGTTATAAACCCTGGTGGAAAATAAAGTATAATCCTTAATTTCAGAGCATTAGTATATTATTTAGACAATGAAAAAAGAAAGTATATATGCTCCACCATATCAGATTCGAGCTATATATTTGTGACGTAGTGCAAGAGTAACTTTAGATAGAGTTTTCTTGTTTACCCCACACATAGGGATTCATATATTGTAATATTGTGTTGAGAAGAGAATGTAAAATAGAGTCCTTGATTTAAAGTATAAACTATTTAGACCATAAATAGTAAAGGTGAGTGGAAAATCATAAGGGTAATTTTCTAGGGGGGGTTTGGGCGAGACGGTACTTTATCATAAAAAATGACATAGTTCGAAATCACTATTTAATCGATGAGGTAGCATGGTGTTTAGATTAAAGATCCACCTCATTTCCATTTCTATATGTTTAGGTCTTCTCCCCTCCAATTAGGAGTGTAGGAGTGATTTTCTGTATCCCCATAAATTGAATATTTGCAGGATCTTTACTATGAGTTTTAGAAAATGTAGGGAAAGACTGTGTTTATCAAGTCCATTACAGATGTTCCTAATATGTTCTTGAACACGTATATGAAGAGGGCGTATAGTGCGTCCCACGTATAGAAGACCACATGGACACATAATAGTGTATATCACTTATTTTGAATGGCATGTAATTAGTTCATTGATTTTGAAATTTTGTTTTAGATTTTTTGGGTGTGGGAATGATGCAATGTGCCTCTTATTGTGGGTGTTTCTGCAGGCTCCACAACTCCCACAACCAAAAACCTTTAGTCTCATTTAAAAAGTGTGTATTCTCCTTTGTTTTTATGTGGTTACGTACTAGAGTTCTATTGAGGTTTGGAACTCCTCTATATACCACGACTGGTCTATCTGGAAGTATGGGATTTAATATATCGTCATTTTTAAGGATAGGCCAGTGTTTATTAAGAATTCTTCTGACTTGTTTGTTTTTACAATTGAAGTTGAATATGAGTGTTGGCTCCTTAGTATTAGTATTTTTATTGTATCTTAATATGTTAACAAGGAAGATCTATCCCTTAATTTGACTTCTTCAAACACTTCATTCAATAATTGGTCCTTATATCCCTTCTCCCTGAAATTCTGTATGATGGTAGATGCTTGGTTCTGAAATATGTGTTCATCTGTGCAGTTGTGTTTAATCCTGAGTAATTGTGCCTTTGGGGCATTGAGGAGCCAAGGTTAGAAGTGGCAGCTATTTTCCTGTATATAGCTATTAACATCTGTTATTAAAAAAAAAATTATTAGTTTTCTATATTTCATCTTCTACATATACATATGTAGGTCAAGAAAGTTGACCTAGGTTTTACTAAAGTTGGTGGTTAGCTTGATTTCCCAGTCGTTAGACTCAATGTGGGTTAGAAAAGTTAAAAGTGATTCCTCATCGCCCCTCCAGATGAGGAACAAGTCATCGATGTATCTGCAATAGGTCACGAGGTTTGCCCCCCATCTGCCATCTCCATAGATGAACTGTTGTTCCCAATGGGACATAAAGAGATTAGCATAATTGGGGGCAAACCTCGTGCCCATCGCATTACCACATACTTCAAGATAGAAATTACCACCGAACCAGAAAGAGTTGTTTCGAAGTATCCAGTCTATTCCCTCGATGATAAAATGTATTTGTTCTGGATGAAATTTGTTGGATTGTTCCAAGAATACTCTAGCCGCTAAACAGCCTCTATCATGAGAAATTATGGTGTAAAGAGAGGTAACATCTGATGTTACCAAATATAAATTATCTTCCCATTTGATATTTGTGAGGACTTTCTTTTAGAAAACTGGGGCATTGTTGTACAATAGCTTGTAAGTTCCTATCTATGTATTGAGATGGTCGACTCGATATTGACCCGATCCCAGATATTATGTAAGCATGCCTGACTCCGAGAATTCTTCAGTTCGACTAAATGGCGAGGAATTAAATTCGAATTTTAAATTTTAGATTAAAATAGCTGAATTGAAAATATAACTGGCTTCTGTTATAATAACCTGAAATTTAAATTCACATGTGATTTCACAGCAATTGTCACTATGGTGAATAAATGTTTGTTTTTTTACCTACACATGACTCCTCTATTACTGCACAGATAATTTATGGAACACTCGTATTTAAATATATGGTATTTTAGTGTGTTACTTTTTTCTTTAGATTTGGGGCCCCATGCCCCCTTGTTATAAAAAAATAAATAAAAAAAGTTAACCCTCCCTCCCCCCCCAAAAAAGAAAATCTCATTGCAGCAGTCACCATTGATGATGTTTGGCCAATCTTATAAAGAAGCACTGGCGATTAAATGGATACTATAGTACCAGGAATACAAAGCTGTATTCCTGGCACTATATCTCACTCTGCCTCCCTTGCAGGTGAATAAAGGGTTAGAAACCCTTTATTTACTTACCTTACCCCAGCGCAGTTGTCACTCTGCGCTGGGCCAAAGTGCCTGTGACGAGCAAGCTCTAGTGTGCATGCATGGTAAATGCCATGCGCGCATTAGACCTCCCCATAGAAAAGCATTCAATCTGACGCTGGGAGTCCTCATGTAGAGCGTGAGCATGACCAGCATTAGGTTCCAGACCAAAGGTCCGTTTGGATCCAGGAAGCCCACTAGTGGCTATCTGGTAGGCAGCCACTAGAGGCAGATTTAGAGCTGCAATGTAAGTTTTTTACTTTTCTGCACTAAGGGCAATAGGGATACTGCACCCAGACCACTTCAATTAGTTGAAGTGGTCTGGGTGCCTATAGTGTCCCTTTCACCCGTTAAGGACACATGAGATGTGTGACATGTCATGATTCCCTTTTATTCCAGGAAGTTTGGTCCTTAAGGGGTTAAGGGCGTATGCACGGCAGTTGCCCCACTCTTCCCGTCCAATGCTTTTCATAAGAAACATTCAAGCTTCTCTGTGACATTTAAAACCGAAGCTGTTAAGAAGGAAGGGACTCTAGTGGCTGTCTGCCTGATATTCACAAGAGACTTGTTCTCAGACAAATGTAAACGTCATTGCTTCTCAGTAAAAGTAATGGTTTTCATTGTCAAATTAAAGGAACTACAGCTATGCACCAAAACCACAACATTAAGATGTAGTAGTTTTGCTTCGTAGAGTATCTCTTTAATTGCTTATAAAGCTGTATTTTATATGCAAAGCTTCCACTTACATTCTGAATCTCCACACGTACCTTCCTGTTACACAAAAAGCTTTCACATATAATTGACACACAATGTACCCATATCAATTACACACTGAAACTTTCCTTACACTCTGTCTATAGCAGGGGTAGTCAACCTTTTTCTACCTACCGCCCACTAATGCATCTTTCTTGATGGAAACATTTCCTTACCGCCCACCAGTTTTCGTGCGGAATATTTTTTAGAAAGGAGGGTGTTTTTGAAAATAAAATAAATGTACGTACATTTATCTTTTTATTTCTACTTTATCCATGTTTATAATGTTTTTAACTTTATAAAGTTTAATGAGAAAACAATAAAGTAAATTGAAATTACCTTTACTAGTGATTAATGAGGTCCTTGAGGTTGATGCTGCGAGACTAAATATTATCTGGTTCGATTTTCGTAAGGTGGATGAGGGGCTGTGAGGTGGGTAGGTGTTCTGTAAGCTGGGTAGGGGGGCTGTATGGTGGGTAGGGATTCTGTATGGTGGGGAGGGGGACTGTGAGTTGGTATGGGGGCTGTGAGGTGGGTAGAGGGGATGTGAGGTGGGTACGGGGACTGTGAGGTGGGTACGGGGGCTGTGAGGTGAGTACGGGGGCTGTATAGTAGGTAGGGGGACTGCGAGGTGGATAGGGGGACTGTGAGGTGGATAGGGAGACTGTATAGTGGGTAGGGGGACTGTAAGGTGAATAAGGGGCTGTATAGTGGGTAGGGGGCAGTATAGTGGGTAGGGGAGCTGTATAGTGGGATGGGGGGGCTCAATAATGGGTAGGGGGCTGTATAGTGGGTGGGGACTGTGAGGTGAATAGGGGGCTGTATAGTGGTTAGGGGGCTGTGGGGGTGGGTAGGGGAATAGGGGGGCTCTATAGTGGGTAGGGGGGCTGTGAAGTGGGTAGGGGGGCTGTATAGTGGGTAGGGGGCATTTGAATGGTGGAAAGGGGGTTGTAAAAAGGTAAATACCTTTTAGTTTCCTCTTGGTCCGGTGGCAGCTCTCCAGAAACGTGTGTGGGACGGGGCTTGTTTACAGGAGGCAGAGCTTCTGTTAGGAGGCAGGGCATGCGGCCGAAATTATTTTAGAGTGTGCAGGGAGACTGAGTGGTCTCCCTGTGGCCGCTGGCAGCCACACCATCCCCCAGCTCCTCCCTCCCCTCGGACTGACAGGCTGGCAAAGTCCGAGGGGAGGATTAATCATAATGATCATTAGGGCTGTCAGCCCAGCCCCAGCTTGCTGTGTCCGGCCCAGCCACCCACTCTCTCAAACAGAGGATTTAGCTGCCGAAATCCCTACCGCCCACTTGGAATCCTGAAACACCCATTAGTGGGCAGTAGGGACCAGGTTGACGACCCATGGTCTATAGGCAACCAGACCACTTCATCTCATTGAGTGCAGTGTCCCTGTCTCCTTAGCACTGCGGCTGAAACCATTGCAGTTTCAGAAAACCAAATTTTGGCAGTTCATTGAAATTTTGCCAATATTTCCGGTTCAGGATTTCCAAACAGACAAATGGAATGCGATAATCATCTCCAAATCGATCAATGGTTAAGATAAGTAGATAACTCACTAGTTTGGTACCCTTTTGTGGCAATGCCATATTTAAGGATACCCGTTTATGGAGAGAGCTGTGTTTAGTAGATAGATCCCGTATTATGGCAATCCTATATAAGGGTACTAAAGTAGGGCGCTATCTAATAAGAAGTTGAAAGATCAAGGTTAAGAAAAGCAATGTGATATTTATTTCCTGATATATGACTTGCAAGTTATTGACTAGCTGAATAAAATTTTTTTAAAAATTCAGATAGGTTTGCTTTAATTAAAAAAAAAAATAACAAAAAATTGCTTTTAATCTGCTTTAATTTAAAAAAAATAGCTGCAAACTGGGTATGTTTATGTTACTCACGAATATGGATTGTCGGAATTTATCAGCGCAGTACTATGTAATCGATAACCTGATCTGGATTTGTATTCTCTTTTCTACTAATTGGGGGAAGGGGATACTGGAAGATTTGTGCTAGAATGCTACGTGACCGCAGCAAAACATCCCACGAAGGTCATCAGTCAGTGCGAGTCTGCAGTCTGCAGCCTGTGTACAATTCCTTGTATTCTGATGGTAACAACCTGCCTATACTCCAATTATGTAAGGAAGGAAACTTTCACTTTAGGGGGTGGGTCTGGAGTTCTGACCAGAGGCAGGGTAATTCCCGTTATGACTTATTAATAACCGTTTATAAAACAGAAGACGTCAGCTAGAACAAGACCTTAGACTAATTTGCAAACACATTTTATAGTTTAATTACACATTAATATATTGAAATAAACCAACCTTGGAATAGAGGCGTCTGATTCCACACTGACTGCTCCTTAAAATTGTAGTGTTAGATCTTTTTGCAAACTAAGGTGGCGAGGTTTGCCAACTCCTGACAGCTTGGCTCCAGACGGTTTCATATTTTAATACCTGTGTAATGATTATTTGCGTATTACCAGAAAGGAAAAGAGAGACTCCTAAATAGGAGCAATCGGGATGTTTGTTCCTGTATTTCTGCACATTAAATGGGAAGTTTAGCCACCATAACCACTACATGCTGATGTAGTGGTTATGGTTCCAATAGGCTGCAGTCAGCGTTCATCATTTCTTGGACAAACTATTTTTTCGAGTTGTTGGATCAAAGCTGTGGTTTCCCAAGGCACCCGCCACCTTCCCAACAGAATCAATTTAATATATAAATATATTTACTTTATTAATCGCTCGCTGTTTTCAATGCAGCTATTTTGTTCTGAAATTTCAAATTTCAAATCTTAAGTGAATAACCCTGTGAATAAACGTTTAAACGTCTCTCTTTAATGTGATAAATCACGTCTATAGAAATGATCAATATATATTTCATACAAAATGTTTATATATTGAAATATACGTTGTATAGTCAGTTATGAATAATATTTCAACATTGTTATATTGTGCTAGAAGTCTTTCAATAAAAAGTTATTTAAAATTAAAATTGAAAAGAAACATGATTATTCACTAAACTTCAAATTGTTGGGGATAACAAACTGTGGGTAGAAATAATCCAATATTATTACACACACTGCAGGTCACAATTAAAGGGAAACTATTGGCTAGGAATACAAGATTATAGTGCCATCCTTGCTCATGTGAACCCCATACCCCCTCTGGAGCGCATAACCCTTTTGTCACTTACCCGAATCCAGCCCCTAAAGCACATGCGTGGCTGGTAGACAGCCACTAGAGGTGGAGTTACCCGGCAATGTAATTACAGTTGCAGGGTTAAACTGACAGGGTAACTGCACCCAGACCACTTCAATGAGATAAAGTGGTCTGGGTGCCTATAGTGTCCCTTTAAGAGATCTGTATCACAGCCACAGAAAAGTTGTCCATTGACACCCAAATACCTTTTAAGACAATGATTTAATTCAATTTACGACTTCATAAAACTTAAAACACTTTAACGAAGACAGTAAGTAAATAGATTTTGTTGATTCTGCCAAGCTATAAAATCTAGTATGTGCTAACTCAAACAATAGAGTGACTTCCATCTGGTGAATAAGAAGAATAAAAATCTCTTGTTAGAGACATAAAAATAGTGCTCGGTATTGAATGGTCTCACTCAAATTAAGTTTGAATGGTCTATAGCTGCACCATTATAGTTGTGTCAAAATGTTGCAATTTGAATTTGATTTCACTACAATTTGGAGTATAGAGAATAAACCCCAAACAGAGAACAATTGTGTTTTTGATTATTTTTCTCAATGCTAATTTATCTTTTTTACAGCTCAATATCTTGGTAGACACTGGTAGCAGTAACTTTGCAGTTGGCGCTGCCCCTCACCCTTTCCTAAAGCGATATTACCATCGACAAAGGTAAGTGAAAAATCTCAGAATGCGTTGCACACAAAAAGCGAAACGCGTCATACTGTATTTGTTTGCTGGGCAGTTGACAAGCTGAAGTTTTTTTAGGAATTTTGAGTGTTCCCTGCCTGCACTTGATGTTATGAGAAGGAGAAGGAAAGTTTGGAAAACGTGTTTCCTCCTGGTTAGTAAACGGTCCACGAGACGCTCATTTCCATTTAATAATCTCTAATCCCACAGCAGGAGAACTGACTCAAAGTCTAGATCCCACCAGGTTGATACTAGGGTAAGGGCTATGTTGGATGGAGGTAAAAAGAAGGAAAATGATATGACGTCTTAATAGCAGCAAAGGATATAGAGTTTTTTTGTTTTGGTGGAGCGCGTTAACGAAGGTGCTTTTACATGCAAACTTGTGCAAACATATACCTAAATATTAATAATAAATTATTGGTTTGATCATGTTTTTGGAATGCACTTTAATTATTGACAATTTATATATGTTTACACTGATCTGCATGGAGAAGTACTTTTGCTTTAACATTTATGAATTATTGATGTGATGAAATCTTTGGACTGCACGCTATATGTTGACACACACACACATATATATATGTGTATATTTTCAAGCGCCTTATAACACGTGTCAACCCCTGCCCCTTTTTTGCTACACAGGATATAGCGTGTTTGTAGCATGAAATCTTATAAGGTTACATGTGTTTATGCTGAATATGTATGTGATGTTAGTCCAAATGGTATAATGATGATAATTTATTTGAGTAATGAGCACATTAGATGTTGTGGGGTGTATGGATGCAGTGAGCTGGTGCGGAGCATTGCAGAACTTACAGAGATGAATGTTGTACAATGTACAGAGTTTGGAAACTGCATTGCAAATAGGAAACATCATTTCAACCCTGCTTTCCTTTGGTTGGAGAAGGTGTTTTAACTTGGGATGGGTGAATGTAGAGGTGGTAGTAGGAATGGATGTATGGAGGGTTGGATGGATGGAGAGAGAGAGGGAGGGATGGAAGGATGGATTGAAAGATGGAGGGAGGGGAAGGATGGAGGAAGGGTTGGATTGATGGATGGATGGCAGAGCGGGTGAAAGGATGAAGGGATGAAAGTATGGAGGGATTGAAGAATGGAGGAATTGTAAGGTTAAGGGAATGAAGGAAGGGTTGGATGGAGGAAAGGATGGATGGAGAAATGGTTGGATTGAATTGATGATGGAACGAAGGAAGTTTGGATGGATGGATGGATGGATGAATGGAGAGGGTGATGGAGATAGGGTTGAATTGAATAGATGGATGGAAGGATGAAGGGATGGAAGAAGGTTTGGATTGAATAGATAGAAGGAAGGGTGGAGGAAGGGAAGGAAAGGATGGAATGTTGGAGCGATGGTGGGAGAGTTGGAGGGAGGAAGGGATGGATGGAAAAATGTTTGGATTGAATTGATGATGGAAGGAGGGAAGTTTGGATGGATGAATGGAAGGAGGGAGCGAGGGAGGGAAGAAGAGTTGGATTGAATAGATGGATGGAGGGATGGAAGAAGAGTTGGATTGAATGGATGGATGGAAGAGTGGAGGGATGGAATGTTGGAAGGATGGTGGAAGGGTTGGATTGAACAGATAGATGCAGGGAGGTTTGGATGGATGGAGAATTGTAGAATGGGTGGATTGAAAAGATGGATGGAGGGAGGTTTGGATGGATGGATGGATTCAATAGATGGAGGGAGGTTTGAATGGATGGATGGTTCGATGGTGGATTGAATAGATGTCTGGATGGAGGAACGTTTGGATGGATGGATGGATTGAATAGATGGCTGGAGGGATATTTGGATGGATCGATGGATCGATGGTGGATTGAACAGATGGATGGATGGAGGAACGTTTGGATGGATGGATGGAGGGACATTTGGATGGATGGATTCAATAGATGGATGGAGGGACATTTGGATGGATGACTGGATGGATCGATGGTGGATTGAATAGATGGATGGATGGAGGGAGGTTTGGATGGATGGATGGATCGATGGTGGATTGAATAAATGGATGGATGGAGGCACATTTGGATGGATGGATTCAATAGATGGATGGAGGGAGGTTTGGATGGATGGATCAATGGTGGATTAAATAAATGGATGGATGGAGGGACATTTGGATGGATGGATGAATTCAATAGATGGATGGAGGGAGGTTTGGATGAATGGATCTGTGGTGGATTTAATAGATGGATGGATGGAGGGAGGATTGGATGGATGGATGGATGGAGGGAGGTTTTGAGATTAGGATGGATTGAATAGATGGATTGATTGAAATTTCTTCCCCATTTTTTACTTTAAAAAAACATCTCCCATTGCTCCTTGGCCAACTAGGGTTAGAGCCAGATTGCTATCAATGCTGCTTTTATTGTAAGTTTCTAGTGATAACGAATGTAAGTCGCTCGCAGCTATTGTCTTTGGCAAGGCAGAGGTTAACACTCCAGTAGTGTGATAGAGAGAGACAGAGGGCCGGTAACCACAGAAACTGTAACATATAGCAGCTGGTGAGAGAGTACTGCTGGGAGAACGCAATTTATTCAACATGCAAGGCCAATAATAATCTTTTTTTATCTCCCAATTAGGACACGAGCCAATCATTCACGTCCATGTTTGTTCCTTGTCTCCCTGATATGCTGTCACGGGGGGAAAAGAATAAAACATAGTGTTTAGATTTTGTTATAAATCCGTATGGTGATGTTTTTTTCTGAGTTTTTTTTCATTTATCATTTGGACTTACAGCTCTATCTCTTACCACATCAGGTGTTCTGTTTGTAATTTTAAGACTCCAGAGGCTTTAGCATGTTTTTATCTAAATTGTGTATTTTAATGTGTTTAGAGTTATGTTAAATGCTTGCCAAGACTCCCAGATCTGTCTGGACAGTCCTGATTTTGAACCCCTGTTATGGTACTTTCTCTGGTGGTCCAATTTTAGGCTGTGAAAACACACATTTTGTTACCCTTGTTTGAACCACAAGGGATGGGATTTAAATTGTACTTGTCATGGTACTGGACACATTACATTAGATGACAAAAAACTAAAAAAAAAATAACATTTTGATTTGGAAAAAATTATGGCCCATCCCTCACCTGCTAAGTTATTGTCGGCATAATAGCCTGTGGTACTCATAAGTAAATTAAATGTACTTTATTTACTTGTAAGTCCCGTAAACAGTGAATTTTGGTATATTCAAATGGCTGTTCTGTACACAGGATGTCAGACCGTGTGTAGCAACTTTATATATACAGTGTAGGGTTTATCCACTAATATTCTTAATAAAAGTGTTTTTTAAAATTTTTATTTAAATGTAAAGGGCTACTCCAAGCACCATAACCACTTCAATGTTATTAAGGTCGTGGTGAAAAGACCCTGTATGTGCTGTATGTGCAGTATTTTAGTGAGAAACACTGCACATGCTTTAATATTGTATATCAATGCCCTCCAGTAGTTTTCATTAGCCAGCTAACGCTCATTTGACTCTCTCGGCCAATGAAGGAAAGGCAGAACTGAAGAAACTGGATATCTATTAGCTGATATTCTTGTAGGCTTGGCAACCGGTGTTCTATCAAAATCCCCCACCCAGTGAAAATTGTCTTACCGATGTGGGGCGCCTGCTCCCTACTAGAAGGGAGGTGCGGAATCCTCACTGGGTGCCATGTGCGTGCCCAGCATGCACTATGGTGCATGTGTGCATGCGCAGACAGAGCTGTGTGCACCTGATGTATACTTTGCATGTGCGGTATCGGGGTAGTGTTTTCCTTTAAAACATTTTTTATTTTTTGCACTGCATATGAGTAGTACAAACAGGCCTGAGCTACCCCAACAGCAATCCTCAGGCTTTGCAAAACATTGGATAAGGCATGCACATTTTTATGTTATGAACAGGAGATATATGGGGTAGTACAATTCCTAGGTAGGTCTATCCAGCTGAAAATCATGGTACAGGTTAGGTGCAGGCGTATATAGGAGACTTGCTAGATTGGGTAACGTACACAAAGATTAGAATATAATACAAGACTGTGTTAGCGTTAAACATGTTAGACGCACATGGAGGGCAGTCGTCCTAAATAGATTGCTAAACAATAACATGTACAAGTAAGTTGCGGGGTAGTGTTTTCTAGTGTGCAGTATAGGGAAGGGAATTCTGATGCTGCTACCGCGCATGTTCTGGGATTTTGATAGAACATCGGCAGAACTAAACCATGTGGCAAAACGGTTTGCCCCTTAATGGGAATGCACTAGAGTACAGAGTACTCCTGTAGTGGTTATGGTGCGCAGAGTAACAGTTTAAAATGTTTTTTAATACAAGAGGGTGAGGGGGTACTTTCCGAATTTTCATTGCCTTGAGATAAATGAGAAATAAGCCTGGCCATGGGGGTGGGAGACATGAGGGCACACATAAGTTTAGCTCCTAAAAGATATTTATAGCTTGATAAATAATACACTTGTTGCTTTAAGAGCTGTCATCTGTTAAGGTGAACCTGTATAGTGTTAACCCAGGCTTCTTGTAGCACAACTTGATATCATTTTGGAGAATTCAGGACTTACATTTTTTTAGTCCAAACTCCAGTAAATACAAACGGCATTCAAAACGTTTAACTGAGACTGAATATAATAGACAGGTTTACAATGCAGACAGTTTAGATTGACGTGCTTTCTGTTTCTGTTTATTTTGCAGGTCCCGAACATATCGAGATGTCCGAAAAGGGGTGTATGTTCCTTACACTCAGGGAAAGTGGGAAGGGGAGTTGGGCACAGATTTGGTGACTATCCCACACGGCCCAAATGTCACCGTCGTGGCGAATATTGCGTCTATCACTGACTCTGACAAATTCTTCATCAACGGGTCCAACTGGGAGGGGATCCTGGGACTGGCATACTCAGAGATTGCAAGAGTGAGAAAACTCAGTGTTGACATTTTCTGTAATAGTATAAACGTCATTTGCATGAGATAATCCACTTTAAGGCTTTCTTAGTGTGATAAGAATCTCCTAATCAATGATACATATTGATCTCAAAATTGAGACAGAATAGATTCGAGACCAGTGGCTAACAAGTGATATTTTGTTACATGTACGATTAGTTTCAAACAATATCAATCCTGTAATTAGCACATTTCCTGTTATTGTTAAAGGGGCAAGAAACTAAAAATGTTACATTTATACTGCAACATCTTACGGCATAATGCAGTCAAAGCATTATGGGAGATTTAGTCCACATCAGGAGTTCTGAAGGATGCCTACTCCTGGTTTAGCACTTGATAGGTACCACGAAAGTCTGAAAGGTCCTCTATTTACTAAAATGTCAGTGCTGATTTCCTACTAGATGTGACAATGTATAGAATAAAATGTAGAAAGTAATCCAGGCACTCCAAAGTACAACGTTTCGACCCTCAGGTCTTTGTCAAGCTTGTACATTGGTGCTTGGGTCCAATAAAATTGCCTATTTTTGGAAGACTTTTGGAGTGCCTGGATTACTTTCTACATTTAAATTCTACATTTGGTCCTTCTTGGTACTTGGACCGGTCTGGTCAGCACCCAAGGATTCCTGAGAGGGTTTGAGTGTGGTTCCACTACCTATAAATGTATAGAATGAAACACTTTATTTCGAAGTTTAGCAATATAGTAGATTTGTTGGATTCTGAACATATTTTTGAAATATAGGTGGTAAAAGGAGAAATGTTTATTTGTTTATTTTTTTATTGTCTTTTTAATATTGTTAAATTTACTGGTGGTTTAATCAATCTCACACGTAGACATTAGACACACCAGGTTTTCTTTCTTATTTTGCATGTTTAACCCCTTAAGGACACATGACGGAAATATTCCACCATGATTCCCTTTTATTCCAGAAGGTGTGTCCTTAAGGAGTTAATGGTGTCAATAGAGTAATCTGTAAATAGACCTACAGACTGTGACACTGGAAAACCGAACATCTGTTCCCTGAATAATTAACATCTACCTTCATTCCTGATCATTTCCTTTATCCATGACTTTCTTTTTTATTTTTTCTCTTTTTTTTTTTTCTGCACATATAGCAGTACAAGTTCGCCTTGCCACAACAGCATTGGCATGCGTAAGAATTACATATAATCGAGAACGGTGTGGCTTCCAGGATACACATTTATTGAAATTTTTGTAGGACGCTATGCATTAGTTATAGTCAGAAGAAAAACTAGAAGGCATGTGTTAGACGTAACGTCTGACTGTGTTTGTGTTATAACATGAGGTGTAAGAGACAGGCGAGTAATTAAGTAGAATTCTGTGTAACATGCTAGATAGTGAGAGGACAGGCTGCATCGAAATAGCATGAGAGTGTGTCATAGATCATTTGCAGGACAGCACTGTTAGCCTAAAAGAAACATAGCTATAAAACATGAAAGAAAATAAAGGAGCTACAAATATAACAAGAGTTAGTGACCACTGGATTGCCTGGTAATACATGACTGTCAACATATTAAGTAGGTACTGCTAGCACTGCGTGCGTACTGTGAGCGTTTCTGAGGGCTGCTTAGCTGATGCCGAGAGGTGGGAGGCTGCAGACGCATAATAGTAAGAGTTCATCTAGCCTCGTGTAGGGGCTCCGCCATTGATGGTTGCCGATGGGCTCTTGTGTCTTCCTGCCAGGGCTTTGGTAGGTACCATCACCCGGCTCAGGGCTTCTGGGTCTTTTCGGTGAACATGGCCGACCTCTCTGAGCGGGAACCCTTCTCCAGCGCGACTTGCGCGCATAGTTGCGGCCCCATCCAGAGTGCTTTGCTTTGTAGCTGCTGCAGAGTGGCTTGTTAGAATGTCGGAGTTGATGCATAGGCCGCAGGCCCCGTGTCTCCCTCTTCCCTTTCAAGACTTTGCATTATGTGCACTTTGGATGCTTCATCGCGTCTTTTCTTGTGACAGGCCTGGGCTAGACCTGGTGAGGCATTTGCTTGTCTGCTTGCTATTTTGGCCCAGAATCGGGCACAAATTCTGTCGAATGCGTGCATCCATGGGTCTACACCCAGAGGCTTCTGTTGGTAGGCTTGTGTCGGAGCACCCCTTATAGAGGCAGCCATCTTGCCTAGTAGGCAGCAGTCTCCGGCGTGCGGATAATTTATAAATTCCACAAGAGTAAGTAAGGGGGCTCACCAGTAGGGACCGAGATAACCCCCACCGGTCGGGGGGGTAGCATTATTTCGGTGTCTCACAGAAAGCTGAAGAGCGAGGAGAGCGGCCGCCTCTCCCTGACTCTGTCACAAGCAGGCCTCAAATCATCGTGTCAGGCTATCGGTGTCAGAAAGTTGCTTGTGAGGTATCGTGAGGACCGCTCGGTTTGTCAGTGCCAAATGTGAGAGCCAACACAGCATGCGTCTGGTCCGCTCAGGAATGTCAGGCTCCGCCCCCTTGTCCATATCGTTCTTCTGTCGACTATGTACTCAAATGTATGTCGATATGTGCAGTTCTCAACCATTACAGTTGTTTGTCTGTGTTTTATTTGTTTTTTGTTTTATTTGTCTGTGTTTTATATTTTCCATTCCCTTGTCTTTGTTCTCACATTTCTTATTTTTTTTTAGTAAATTGAGGATTGTGGAGAATTGACAAGGGAAACACAAAAATATACTAAAGTAACAGAAATTTAATAATTCTCAAACTCCACTCAGGGTGATTCTCTCAACTGTGAATTGTCGGAAATGAAAATTAGATTTTTTTTGTCCGGCGTTGATACATTGGATACATTCTCCAAGTCACCTATGTTATCAGTTTGGTTATTTATGTTAATTTGAACTTAATTTATAGTTACTTTTTTATATATGCTATTTTGACCTATTCTTTTGTCGATTCCCCACATTTGCAGTTTAGCAAATAAACCAATCTGCCTGTTCCTTGGAACTTACTCATTTCTGTTATCTGTACCCAGCCTGATGACTCGCTAGAACCGTTCTTCGATTCACTTGTAAAGCAGACTCGAGTCCACAACATCTTCTCACTGCAGTTGTGTGGAGCGGGGTTTCCCATTAATGAAAGCAACATGACTGCCTCTGTCGGGGGTAGCATGGTAAGTGCGTAAGCTGCAAGCTTTACCTCTTGGCAGATATATATTTACAGAGACGTAATCCAAATGGCACTTTTATAAAGTAACCTGGTTATACCCCTCTGGCTGTCAATCAGACAACAGGTCCTGTTACTTCCTGGTTTGGCTAGCTCAGTGGAGCTACACTAAAGAGGTAACAATTGCCCAGAGCACCTGCCTTGCAGAGACGTCTCATTAAATTACATTGGACTGTCTGTGATTGGACAGCCACAGAAAGTCTGGGCGGGGTTAGAAGGGGAGGGCTTACAAAGGCTACAGAGAAGAGATCTACAGATTTTGCAAGCTATTTTTAGGTTTACACCCAATGAAAAAATAATTAAATATATGTATGTTTTCATTGGGGGTTTATCTACTAAACTTTGTTTTTTGTTTGGTTTTTAAAATAATCATCAGTCACATTTTTCTTGCCACTAGGTGGCAGTATCATAACATATTACTGAAATTCTAATTGAATTTGACAAAACATTAGCTTGATTAATATGGAGACTGACACTTTATTGGAGTTTACACTATTGAATAAAACAAAAATCACATCTAACTTGTTTTAACTTTTTTTTTTTTTTCAAGTGATACTCTTTATACTTTAAGATTTATATTGAGATTTAAAATATTTAGATTTAGCAAGCCAGTCCAGTTAGAAATTGAAATGTAGAGACAAAATATAAACATTGTTTCCTTTCTTCTCTTCTCTGTATGCTTTTTGTGTGGTGACTGCTTAGCGCAAATGACAGCGTTCATAACAATACAGATTAAAGAACAGTACATGCACAGACATACATTTCTAACTTCTATCAGGCTACTTAGAATCACCTATTTAAGAAAATAAATATGGGAATTCAGTTCCACCATAAGGCCATATTGTGTTAAGCCCTCCACTACTTCACAGTACCCCAATATGGGTGGGTCCTATACTAATTCCAATGTGGGAGACAAATTGAATAGTGCTAGTGCTAAATAAGTGTATTAAAAAAATCTGTTGTAAGAGCATTGTGAATATATATAATGCAATCTTAGTGTGATAAACACAATTTAAAAAAAATGCTGTGTCAAAACTAAACAATTAAAGTTATACATCACATTACTATCCAAAAATCATCTCAAATTTATATCTCCCTGTGGTCACCTCCAAAGGGGTCTCTGAAGCTGGGGTCCTGGTGGGGTGCATATTCCGGGTGTGCACCCAATTCATTTTTGTCTTTTTTAATACAAAGTATATAAATACCATTTAGTGCTGAATATTGTATTCTTATACTACATGATCTGCCAGCTATTTTGTTTGTGTGTACTGTTCATACTGTGTGTAAGAGGATGTCTTACTCTGTCTGTACTGTTCATACTGTGTAAGAGGATGCCTTGCTCTGTCTGTACTGTTCATTCTGTGTATAAGAGGATGCCTTACTCTGTCTGTACGGTTCATACTGTGTAAGAGGATGCCTTGCTCTGTCTGTACTGTTCATACTGTGTGTAAGAGGATGCCTTACTCTGTCTGTACTGTTCATACTGTGTAAGAGGATGCCTTACTCTGTCTGTACGGTTCATACTGTGTAAGAGGATGCCTTACTCTGTCTGTACTGTTCATACTGTGTGTAAGAGGATGCCTTACTCTGTCTGTATTGTTCATACTGTGTAAGAGGATGCCTTGCTCTGTCTGTACTGTTCATACTGTGTGTAAGAGGATGCCTTACTCTGTCTGTACTGTTCATACTGTGTGTAAGAGGATGCCTTACTCTGTCTGTATTGTTCATACTGTGTAAGAGGATGCCTTGCTCTGTCTGTACTGTTCGTACTGTGTGTAAGAGGATGCCTTACTCTGTTTGTACTGTTCATACTGTGTAAGAGGATGCCTTACTCTGTCTGTACTGTTCATTCTGTGTAAGAGGATGTCTTACTCTGTCTGTACTGTTCATTCTGTGTATAAGAGGATGCCTTGCTCTGTCTGTACTGTTCATTCTGTGTATAAGAGGATGCCTTGCTCTGTCTGTACTGTTCATTCTGTGTATAAGAGGATGCCTTACTCTGTCTGTACTGTTCATACTGTGTAAGAGGATGCCTTGCTCTGTCTGTACTGTTCATACTGTGTGTAAGATGATGCCTTTCTCTGTTTGTATTGTCACTGTTCACATTACGTGTTCAAAATACTACCTTAATACAGTATGTTATCACTGTTTATACGTCAACGTTCATACTTTATTGAAAAAAGTCCCATTTCTATGTAAATATCTAAAATGACATTGACACACCCAGAATGTTCACATGTGCTGCTCTCTACAGGTAATCGGTGGGATTGACAGCTCACTGTACACGGGCAGTATCTGGTACACACCAATCAGAAAGGAGTGGTACTATGAGGTCATCATTGTAAAAATTGAGATCAATGGACAGGATCTTAGCATGGACTGTAAGGAGGTGAGATAGAACGTGATCACCATAAGTTATAATTGACGTAGTATGACAAACAGTTTAATGGGAATGCTACAAAATGTGATACTACATGTATTAGTCATATATTCAGTTTTCCAGATTCGCCATGTTTTTCTTGACCCATGTTTTATTCCGTGGGCTGTTGGTCAGCATAGGAAAAGTGTTGGCGTTTATTTTGTAGAATTCATAAACCGCAGAGGGGAAGTAAATTACCTAATCCAGGAGAGATCATGGAGCTTAGTTCTTAGATAGGTCAATTGATTTCCCTCATGCAGCTCAGAAAATCAACAAACCACAGGGAAACACTTTTCATGTACTGCACATCAGCATACCTGGCAAGTGGCAACCCTGTTATAGATACAAAGATCATATACTGGATTGAAAGCGGATTCCTGTCGGTGACACACTCACAAAAGCTACACAGACAGGGACTGATCAAAGCATTTTTAAGCATAGCATCCTTGTAAATCACAACTCCAGTTGTCAATGGCAGGTTTACTTGCTATATTATATTTTAGACAATATTTGACGTCTCACTACGTCACAACCAGCACGCCATATTCAAGAGCAATTGATTATTTTAGGATACATGAATCTACTGTTGTTGGGCAGTAGATAACTTGTGTTAAAACGATAGGTGTGTGGATCTGTTCTGCAAATCTTTTGATGGTTGACCTTTAAAAATCCCATGTGTTAATGCAATACATCGTAGTAAAATATTCTTTACGTGTTTTGTTGGAATTGTATAGCTGCAGCTTCAGTTCTAGTAGATTCCAAATACTTGTTCTGCAGAAGCAGAAACCTAGTTAAGAAAACAGTTTTTTTCTTTGAAGCTACTGTTCCATGTCAAAATAATGAGAGTGCGTCAACAGGCTAAGCCAACAAAAGCAAGCTGGTCTGTTTGGACATTGTTTCGTCAATAGTTAAATGCGAGACTTTAATTTCTTTGAAAATGTTCCACGTTCCCTCACTGCTGTAAACATGATTGAACTCCAACTAAAATGTATTTGGGTCTCCAAAATATGATTGGGGAACTAGATACAGTCCCTAATGTGATAATTAGTTATAAACCAGTCATTACAATAGCAGCGTTAAAGACTTTTAAATAAAATGGTTCTAGAGGGGAAAAAAATACAATTATCCCAAAAGTGAGTTACTCATGCAACATACTTTGAGCATTTGAATCCATCCTTCCAACATGCTAGGGGTTTCATATTTGCTATGTTTTCTCAAACACATGATTTCTACTTGTTGATGAAGTTTTTTAGGAAGGTAATTGAAACATTAAAGGAATTCTCTAGTGCCAGGAAAACAAACCCTTTTTCCTGGCACTGCAGAACCCTGCAGTGCCCCTCTCCCTCCTGCCCTCCATACCACGTCGCTGAAGGGGGTAAAACCCCTTCAGACCCTTACCTGAATCCAGCGCTGATGTCCCTCGGCACTGGGTCAGGCACCGCCCACGCTCCTCCTCCTGCCGTCAGCCAGCGGGAGAGACCTAATGTGCATGCGTGGCAATGGCGCATAAGGATCTCCTGATAGGAAAGCATTATTCAATGTTTTACTATGGGGATTCCGGCGACGCTGGAGGTCCTCATGCATAGCGTGAGGACGTCCAGCGTTGTGTAGACCAAAAGTCGTCTAAGAATCTGACAGACAGCCACTAGAGGGGGTCTTAACCCTGCAAGGTGATTATTGGAGCTTATAAAAAAAAAAAATTCAATAATTACACTTGCAGGGTTAAGAGAGATGGGAGTTGGCACCCAGACCACGTCAATGAGCTGAAGTGGTCTGGGTGCCTACAGTTTCCCTTTAAATCAAACCGGAGTACCAAATAAAACTGCCTTGATTGGTTAAATGACTTCCACATACAGCGCATGAATTTCATATACTGCAGCATGGACTGCCCAACAGAGAAAATACAGATTCTTGTCCAGACAAACATGGCGACCCTACCCCCGCCCAGCATGCCATTTACATTATGTACTACTGTATTTATGTTTTTATGCAAAACTATAGCCAGACACAATGTAACTTTACTAGAATTCAGAGCCTGGAATGTTAATGCTGTTTCTGTGGGTGGTAATATTGTTTGTGTCTGTTGACATAGAGATACCTATGAATATTTTAATGTAAGGAGATTTGTTGTGTCGGAGAACAATAGTGCTTGCAGAATGTAATAGTCAATTTGGAAGATTAATATCAGAAGTAAAAAGAAAAATAAACACGTGGTGACATAATACATTAGGTTTAAACCCAAACACCCATCTAATGTCTCTTTATTCACAGACAGACATGTTTTTGTCCTTTTATTTTTAATGGACTGGTCTTCTACTAGCTTAAATAACTTGTTGAGAAGTAACAGACGATGAGAGGAGCAGATCCTGTCTTAGAGAAGGTGAAATTGGCTGTGATGGAGAAGTGAATTGTACAAAAAAATAATAAAACTAGATGTGTGGTATTTATTACTAGACACAGAGATATCTCCTTACAAGAGGGAAATAGGTTCTAGTAAAGCAAATAATCACTGTAGAACATTTTGACACCATTCTAGACAATCGGATACCAGAGGCCAAATAAAGAATCGGTCCCAAAGAAAACTGATGAAGAGTTAAATGAAGAGCTATGGGCTGCTGGTTGTCTTAACTACATCGATTTATGCTGTATTTTGTTATTATTGAGGAATGTCATTTTTTTACCCCCGTCTCATTTTTCATTCTCATTTTTCTGTTCAGTATAATTATGATAAGAGCATTGTTGACAGTGGTACGACCAACCTCCGCCTGCCGAAGAGAGTGTTTGAAGCTGCTGTGAAATCAATTAAAGCCGCATCGTCAGTAAGTAAGACCACCCAAGAGGAAGGGGAAAAAACTGTCTGGTGTAATCGGGAATCTCAAATGACTGGTTTATAATTCTTTAAGGAACAGTCCTTTCTGCCACTTCCTGCCAGAAGCTCTCGGTTCTGAGCTAAGCTGGTAGTGTAGGACTTAGATCCCCACCTGATCACAATCAAGAGAGCCCAGCAGACCCCAGACAAGTAATCAAACCGTCAACAAAATTACACTATTACATTAAGTATATTATTTATAAATGTGTTCTGATTTTGTTGTAATATGGTAGCACTGTTTAAAATATTTTTTATTACATAGTTACATAGTATTCTAAGTGGCGGAAAAAGAGTCCATCAAGTTCAACCATGATGGACTTGATTCTCTTACATATATAGCATATAATACTGCCTTTTGAAAAAAAGAAATTGTATTATATTTGTGAATGGGGTTTTCTGGGTCTCCTTATTATGAAGACATCATGTTTGTTGTGGTGCGCTGCATTTTGTGCATCAATGTCTATAAAAAAATAATAGTATTTTATTTTTGCAAGAGTTCAGCTTTGTCTGTGGTGGTTAAGGGAAAAATGTGACTGAGTGATTGGGAAAGATTTTTATCCATTTGGAACAAAATTGGATAGTTTTCCTTTCCTTCTCTCCACAGACGGAGAAATTTCCAGATGGGTTCTGGCTGGGAGAGCAGTTGGTTTGCTGGCAAGAGGGGACAACCCCATGGCATATATTTCCTTTCATCTCCCTTTATCTAATGGGCGAGACCAACAACCAGTCTTTCAGGATCACCATCCTACCACAGGTTGGCCTACTGATCTTGTGTGTCCCTGAAGGTACTGTATTCTCAGTACTGATGTGGAAGTTTTTGAGTGTCACAAACCTTTTGTTTTCACTGCATTTTTCCTACCCCATATTCTCCATTCACGTTCTATCACTCATCCACTTTCTCTCCTCCTCACCTCTGAGGCAGTAAACAGAGATGTGTTTTCTATATCTCTTTCTCACCAGCAATACTTGCGTCCCGTGGAGGACATCGCAACATCTCAAGATGACTGCTACAAATTTGCAATATCACAATCCTCTACGGGCACAGTTATGGGAGCCGTTATCATGGAGGGATTCTATGTTGTCTTCGACCGCGCTCATAGACGGATTGGGTTTGCAGTCAGCACTTGTCATGGTGAGAATCCCACCACTCTTGTCTCAATCAGATTTGTAACAGAAAGCAGAGACTGTTAATATTTATAATTCTGTCTTAGATCATTAACATCAGACATCTTTACAGCATCAGTACCGTGTGTAACAATATGTACTAGATGTCCAAATCTAAAGCCAAATCGATTTGTCTGGGATTTACTCCATATAACATTCCACAGATGAATTCTGAGCGAATCGATTTGTTGACGTGTGGATTAAACAAATTTTGATTCAGAAGAACCAGAAACGAATTTTTGCATAAGTCTCCTATGTACTCCACTCCTTTGCTGATAAGCGAGAACCTCATGCATATAGTTGCACCCTACGTGATACCTCCCAGATTCCCATAATTCAAAGCATAAGATTATGAACAGTGCTTTAATAAAGTACTTTTTCTAGCAATATTTTTTATCAATACATTTCTTTTTTATTTCTTTTTTAAAATTTTTTATTTTTGCCATGACGGTCATCAGCAAACATATCAGTTACATTCAAGTGAGCCAATACACAACAAAAATATGCAGTCAAAATGAGTGTCGCAATACAAAAATGTATGCCACCATATCTTCAAATACAAATTTTGAGGACATTGGTAGCTGTACGTAGTGCATGAGCCCTGGGACGTGAGATGATCCATCTGGGTTTTTTAATGTAATATACAGAAACATTAGCAACAGAAAAGGAAGTATATAACTTGGTGCCCAGCTTAATAACACCAATGATTAGCGAAAAGACAAGGGCATTAACGTCCCCTTCCCCAGCGACATCAATTCCTTTTATCCTGCCGGTGGGAATACGAGAAAATCATAAACCGACCTCAATTAAGGCCCCACCCAAAAGATGGTTGGCACCACACAAGGAAAGCATAGGGAGATAGAAAGAATGAAGGAAAAGGAGAGAGAAGTAAGAGGAAGATGAAGGGAGCCGCGTGGGTGAGGGGAGGCAAGGAAGGCAAAGAGGAATTAACTTCAGAGAGTGATCTATTTTAGGGAATATCCCCCGGTGGGATCCTTAAAGTCCCCCTAGCAGGGTGATCAATACATTTCTAAGCAATGGCTCCAGAACAGTGAATTGATTCAGTGGTCAGCTCTTTAAATGAACACTCCAAGCACCATAACCTCTACTGTTCATATTAAAGAGATACTGTAGTCGCTATAACCATTTCATCTCTTTTAATTAGTTATAGTGCCTGGAGTCCTCTGGTACTGTCCCTCCATTCAGTGTTAAACCATGTTTGAGCAGATTAACACTAAATAAGGGGCCATGGCCACCCACAGCCGGCCCCTTGTGGAGGTGTGGCTAATGCAGAGATCACACACTTCCTTGTTGTCATACCCATTCATACTGTCAGTTGGAGCTTTGATAGGCTAAAAGCAGTCAGCTGACACTCTTAGCCAATCACAGCTGCCCATTGCTGCTCTTGCTAATACTTCCTCATTAGCCAAAGCAGTACAGAAGGGATGGACTGCCGGGGACTATCGTTTAGCATTAAAACTTAAAGAACTGGTTAATGCTGAATGAACTGACACTACCATGAGACCCCAGACACTATGACCAGTTTAATAAGATGAAGCTGACATAGTGCCTCGAGTGTCCCTTTAAGAATGGGTCCTGGCAGGTGCCAGCAGCAATGTCCCCAAAAGCTGGAAGTGTCGGCTGAGCATTGACTGCCTCCTTGCTCTGCTGGACTTAGTTCAGTGGTTGAGTTTCCACCTGCAGAGGAGGCAATGGTTGGTGTCTGGCATGTCCCAGATAAGTTTTCAAACCGATCTTGAATGGTTTGACTTCCTTGAGTAAATGTTTGGATTTCTAAGTGACAAAATCGCTGAATTGGAAAAATTATCTACATCAGCTATGTTTAAGGTTTGCCTATTTTAGACTAAAATTTCAAATTCACTTAGAATTTCCCACAGTTCACAGTGAATAACCCTGATTGGGTGCCTCTAAGAAGTATGTGAGAATGATCTCTAATCAAGGATACTCATCTGTTTTCATAATTCAGATTTTTATTAGTTAAAATGTAAACCGCAATGTTATGCCCACATCTCTCCCACTCATTGATGTATTTTATTTCACAAACACAGAACACAAGTATGAGAATATTCCTTTAGCACAGCCAGTACAATGATCATTTTAAAGGCACGCAGAATTAATTGATTTTACTTTAAAGGATCATTATAGGGTCAGGAACACAAACATGTATTCCTGACCCTATAGTGTTAACACCACCATCTAGCCCCCCTGGGCCCCTCATGCCTCCATAAATATAGTAAAAAATCTTACTGTATTCAAGCCAGAAGCTGTAAATCCGCATGCTGTTAGACTCAGAAAAACAAGCAGTCTGCTGACATGTGGTAGCCTGATCCAATCACAGTGCTTCCCCATAGGATTGGCTGAGACTGACAAATAGGCAGATCAGGGGCAGAGCCAGCATGATTCAAACACAGCCCTGGCCAATCAGCATCTCCTCATAGAGATGATTTGAATCAATGAATCTCTATGAGGAAAGTTCAGTACCTACATGCAGAGGGAGGAGATACTGAATCACAGGATGCTGTGCACAGTGCTGCCCTGTGCTCTGCTGACAGTAGATCTGAGTGGATGGAGGAGTTTTATGCCTCAATCAACTCGGAAGTCCCTCTGGTGGCATTCTGAGTGATTGCAACTGGAGGTGTTCCTAGCTTTCAATGTAAACACTGTATTTTCTCATTAAGCTGAAGTTGTTCAGGTGACTATAGTGTCCCTTTAAGAGCAAACACTTAAAGGTACTCAGACCATTAAATCTCAATGAAATGGTCTGTGTTCTAGGATACTTTAGTTTTAACCGTGCAATGTAAAGCATTGTTTTTTTAGTAGATATAGAAGTGCTTACATTGCTGGGTTAAATATGCTTCAGTGGCCGTCTACCTGACATCCACTAGAGGCACTTTCGCTGTGAAAACCAAGTAAAACTCACGGCTGACCTCCAATAGGGGTGCAGCACCTCTGCGCATGCATTTCTTTCTTCCCCAAAGCTTCTCAATAAAGGAGCATTGGATTGGACTTTAAAGGCGTCAGCACGATGTCATGGTTGGCATATCGAACAGCTGCAGAGACTTGATCTTATTGCTGGGAAAAAAAGATAAATTTGTATTCCCAAATATAGTGTTCCTTTAACAAAACAATTCCCCCAGATCACATATCTAAACTTAAACAATGTTATATTTCCAAAATTGAATTTTGTACATTTTTATGATTTCCTGTTTTTACAGTGCAAGATGATTTCCGTGCCCCGTCTGTGGATGGCCCATTTTACACTCTAGATCCAGAGGACTGCGGTTACAATACCCCACAGTTGGATGAGTCTGCTCTTATGACCACAGCATACGTAATGGCAGGAGTCTGTGCCCTCTTCATGCTACCCCTCTGCCTCATGCTGTTCCAGTGGCGCTGCTTTCGCTGTCTAAGACGAGGAAAGGACGATCTCGATGATATTTCCCTACTTAAGTGAGAGAATTGTGCTCTTCCTCCCAAGCCCCCCAAATTGGAGTCACCCACGTTATAGTTTGTTCTCAGAATCTGTTCAAGGAGATTCGGGCAACATTGCTCTGACGACTTCTCCACAAGACTCCAAAATCAGGAGGCCATAAGAAACCAATGGGTACAAGGAACCCTTCGAAACATGGTGGTTTATATATTAGCCTTACAGTGACCAAGCAAACAAATGGAACTGGAATACTGAACTAAAGACTAACACCACAGAGCTTTTAAAACACAAAGCCATATTGAGGAAAAATAGGACGTGTAGTTTGGGGTTTAGTTTTAAGGATGACAGTACTGAGAGGTGTTTACTTTGAGCTTTTACTAATGAACCGACCGATCCAGCAAGAATGGAACTTTTTTTAGATGTATTCTAATAATGGAGAATAATGAATGTTAAAAAAGAGAGAGGATGGGAAAGTGCTTGTTTGCGACCAGTATCTTGGGTGTAGCTGTGATTACCAAAAAAAAATTGGTGCATCTCTGGGTATAGATCTGATATTCTGCTCCAAAAACAAGATGACGGTATAAAGCTTGTATACAGCAGTATGCTACGTTCCCACAAGTGATAAAGAGTTACTAATTAGTGCCCATCTAAGCAGAATTACTTGCGTTAGTCCCAGTAGGGCTGCAAATGATTATGGACCAAAAAAGCTGCTTTTAACAAGGTATATGTTAAGTACAGACTGATGTTTACAGCTATGGGTTAAAATGAAATTAATTAAACGCAACTAAAAAGAAGCCGCACCAGTTATATAATTTCCTGCACAGTGCAAACCGTAGTCACAGGACCTAGAACACAAAAGGACTGACAAGGGGAATACAGGGTATGAGTACTAATGATGAGATATTCATATAATGACCTTAGAACTTAATAGCCAGTAAAAACTTCAAAATAATGGTATTGGTACTTGGGGTCCTAGTTTTGGGAAAATCATACATCAGCAGCTGCGTATTGAATAATTGAAAAATGCAGCAGTCAGAGCCCATGCTCAATTCCTACAACTTCCATTGAAATCAGAGTCTAACCTGTAAGCCTTTAACACTACTGTTTCAAAGTTCTGGGCAATCAGCAGACAAATACTACTGGTTTACATAGTCACTGCACCACGATTAGACTTACGCTGCATTATTGTTTTGTATAAATAATCCACAATTCATAGTACGGTTCTGAAGATAAATTGAACACGAGGAAAATCTAGAAAACGGAAAATAATTTAAAGAAACAATACACCATCTCTAGTACAACTTTTTTTGTTGTGGTTATGTTGCAAGCAGTTTGTTGCAGTCCACCTCCTTTTGTTTGTTAAAGTTTCTTTAGCAAATTTGGATACAATTACACAAATAATGTGAAAGTGAAGTTTATGTATATTATCTCAGTGCCGGAAGAGGGCTCAGTTTTGGGTGCCGAGATAGCCCTGGTTTTTCTCAAGCCACTTGAAAACAGAAGGACTGCCCTGTGCTTAGAGTGGCCCTTTAAGAAATGTATCCTTTGTATTACACTTGGAAAAAAAAGACAATTCCTAAGCATTGGCAGGAACTGTTTTCTATACTCAGTGTTTGAGGAAACAGAATGGCACTAATGAAGGTACCTTGTATTTGGATGGATGGGGGTGATTAAATACTTCATAATCTAACTGTTTAACATATTACAAAGGTTTAATTTTTCAGTGCCGTATCACTGACTGAAAATCCAAGTTTCATATTTGGTCTGTTCTTTGTTTTAAAGGACAGTATAATCATTGTGTGGCAGTTCTACAAGTAGGGGTGTAGTAGAAATGATTGCAGTGGGTTAAAGGGACACTAAGGGCACCAATACTACTTTAATGTATTTGACAGGTTTTTGCTTCATTTATATGTTGTATATTTTTCATGCACAAATCTTTATAGTTTTTTGCATAAAATATATGTTTTGCAGAATGCTGCACCATCAGTCTACATGTTCACACCCCTTACGCTAGGAATAGACTACCTAACCAAATATATGTACACAGCTCAGCCAGTGACAGCAGTGAATGATCTGAACAACAAAACCTGCATTAGAAGGAAGACACAGAAGGAGACATATAGCAAGTATATCACTACTTGTTTGCAGTTTCTCTGACTGTCTGCAGCGAGATTGTGAATTGAAAACAGCTCACATACGTTTGATAAGGATGTTTTTTCTGGCATGAGCGAACGTGGCCAAGGAGGCAGGCTTGTGGTGTAGAATTCTGCAAAACATTTATTTATTTTGTGAAAGATTTGAGCATGCAAAAAAAAAAAAAATCTATTAAATGCATAAAAGCTGTATTGGTGTCCCTTTAAGTTCTCTTTGAGACACAAATGATTATGGCTTTATTACTAATAAATACAGTTTGTTTGTTCCTTTAAGAAGAAATGTTTACCCATTCTTGCTCACACCCTCATTTATAAAATGATGTATTTTAAAAGGCATGGAGGGCACAAAAACTGCCTTTAAATATTGCACAGATGGAAATATTACAGGAAAACAGTTGCAAGTTGGATCTGTGATAAGAAAGAAATCACAGAGGGTTTATTAAACTGTAAAGCAATATAAACTGGTTAGCAACACTTAAATCTGAAACATTATATTTTACAAAACATTTTCAATGTGTCCAGTATATACAGATAATTCCATTCTGCAGTGCTGCTGGAGCATTAGACCGATGTGTCACGCAAACGTCAATGACTTCTGCACTCTTTATCGCTGATGATTATTCTGGCTTGGACAGAAGGGACAGCAATCCGTTTGATTTATACTGGACCAGAATTGAATGCACTTTAGAGAGAAAGAGACACAAATAGTTGGTTGGAAGGAAGGATATCACCGTAAGCATTGATTTTCCATTTAAAGACCCACAAATGGTGGAGTTCAGTTTCACAGAGAACATTTGGTTTAATATAGATCAGTGCAATGAGGTCACCCCTCTGTGCGTCTGCCATCCACCTATAACCACTTCTATGTCCCCTGTGCCCACCCTGCCTGCTGAATGTGTTTTGCTCACATCTTAATTATCACCAGCCTTTTCTGTTTGTTTGTTTTTTGTCTTCCACATACTCGTCACCCATGTTCCTCAACCTTAAAGGACAACTGTTACCTGACAGCTATTTAATATAACAATCCTTTCATCAAGTTTTGAAAGGAAATTTATATTTTCAAGAGAAGTACAAGCGAAAACTGATCCCAACCTTTTATTATATTAAGAATATATTTTTGAGGTGATAGTTGTCCTTAATACCATGTTCCCTATCTTCCACCACATACGCCTTATCTCCTCCCGCAGCCATTATTACAAAACTCACAACATCTTTCCTTTCTGCTTAAACACCCACATTTTAGACAAATGCTTTTCGGACTCACGCCTCTTATTCAGCAGGTTCATTTTCCCCAGAGTAATCTGGTTCTTTCCCTCAAAAGAAGAGGGAGAATTTAAGTAGACCATGTATGTACCTCCAGCTTACAGCCATCTGAGGCAGGAGTGTCACTTCACAGGGAACTGCAGAGATGCCTCATATAAAACTGCCTCAGGTGTTAATGTAATTAATTAATGCTGGAAGGCTCCTAACATTGTGCCAAGTATCACCTACACATTTTATATAACTTTCAGAATATAAAATTAATTAAAACAAACAAAAGTTAAAATTCTTCATTTAGTCATTGCTTAATTAAATGTACAATACAGTGGAGGGGCCACAACACATGAAATGAGGAAAATTAAACACCATATGAGTTTTGGGTTATAATGTCTTAATATTTATAGTTACAAATGTTAGGCCACAATATAGGAGCTAAGAAATATTTTTCCAATGTGTCCTTTTTTGGCTCAATATTTGCAATTGCCTTGCAGGACAATTCTTAGAATACGAAAAGCTAAAAGTAAACGCACACATTGTCCTTTGTTGCCAATACTCAGTAAGAGACCAGGAAGTAACGGAGACCTTGAATACTGCAGCTATAAAAATGCAGTTAAGAAATGCAGACTTTTACGTTATTAACCAAAACAGGTGGACCTGTTTATAGGTAACACTCCATGTACTTATGCTGCAAGAATGTATCTAAGACTAGAAAACAAACAGATTTTTGTGTATAGTGCAAAATGGCTATTTTATTTAAAAAACAAAAACAAAACACTTTCCTCATAATACCAAAACCAAAGTATCTGAAGATGATAAAGCTTTTTTTCTATGAAAGTGTGTATGTGACTGTTATGCATTTTACATCTGAAGAAGCAACTAGGATTGCATGAAAACCATAAACTTTGATGCCAGTACTGGCTAATCGAATTCCACGATCTCTTACTACGCTTGCCATGTGAGAGAGGCGTTTATTTTGTTTGAGAGTAGAGTGGTTTTTGTCACGACTGTCATGAACAATACAAATGTTATGTGGTCAACGACCAGGTATATATGAAGAGCTCACCTTTTTGTGCAATATATGGCTGCAAGGCATTGGTTTCATATCAGTAGGGAGGACAACTTTCTGGCATACAAGGCACAGTTTACATGGAGCTGATGGCTATAGGAAACCGAGAGAAAAACAGTGAGCCTACGTTAAACTGCACAAAGTGAAACAATCTGCTTTATTCCCTGTAACTCACACTGCAAACATATACAAAGTTATTCATTAAAGTGAGAACGGTCTGGATTTCAAAGCCAAAAGAGCAGAACTGGAAGTATAGCACTCCTGGAGATTTTTGTTCCAGTTTGGACATATCGATCCTAAATTTGAAGTTCACTTCCACAGTTGGTAAGAGAAATAAATGAACAAGTGTATAAAGTTAAGGTTTGAATTAAAAGTTGCACTCACAAAATCAAAAGAATATTTGCAACTTTGTAGTGGCCAGCTCAGCATCCAGTCCGACCTTCTCAATGCCTAACAAGTGGCCACGCTTTTGGCGTAATGAGCCATGACTTCACAGGCGGATGACTGTGCCACCCTGCTTACATAGCGATGCAATCCTCAAACTAACAATCCAAATGTGACCTATACAGGCCCGGACTGGCCATCGGGCATACCGGGCAAATGCCCGGTGGGCCGCGATGGCCGTGGGGCCGAGGCCGGCAGGGGATCTCCCCGGCCGGCCCCTGCAGGGCCAGCGCTATCCGAGCGCCGGCCCGGCTATGTGTCTCCATGGGCCGGTGGGGAGATCAAAGATCAAAGATCTCCCCACCGGCCCACAGACAGGGAAATGCGGCCGCCGGCTGGGGGAGGGAGGAGAGAGGACCCGGCGGAGCTCTAACAAGCAGCTCCGCCGGGTCCTCTCGCGGGATTCTGAGCGTTGCCGCGGCAACGCTCAGATCTCGCGAGAGTGAACTCTAACCTGCAGGTTAGAGTTCACTCTCACCACTGGACCACCAGGGAAGGCAGCATGGCTCCCCACCCCCCAGGCAGAACGGATCTCCTCCTCCCCCCTCCCAGGATAAAGGTAAGAAGGGAGGGGGGGGGGATATATAAATATATATTTTATTAATAAAATAAATATTTAAATTTAAATAAAAAATACATTCACACCCCCATACACAGCACCCCCAGACACACACAGCACCCCCAGACACACACAGCACCCCCAGACACACACAGCACCCATACACAGCACCCCCAGACACACACAGCACCCCCAGACACACACAGCACCCAGACACACACAACACCCAGACACAGCACCCCCCAGACACACACAGCACCCAGACACAGCACCCAGACACACACAGCACCCAGACACACACAGCACCCCAGACACACACAGCACCCAGACACACACAGCACCCCCAGACACACAC
>OW240921.1:109116630-109133770 GCA_933207985.1 Pelobates cultripes
GAAAGCATTGACTCAGTGCTTTCCTATGGGGTTTAACTAATGCTGGATGTTCAGTATGTCCCAATCAAGGGACTCAGAGTCTGTTAGAATCTTGCAAGTGGCTCTAGTGGCTGTTGATATACAGTCACTATAAGCAGTCATAGTCCTGCAAAGTAATCATTGCAGTTTCTCTGTAACTGCAATGTTTTAAATTGCAATAATAAGGAGGACAGGAACACTGTGCACAGACCAGACCACTTCAATGAGCTGAAGTGGTCTGGGTGCCTATAGTGTCCCTTTAACAATGAATGATGCTTTGCTAGCCATCACGAGATGTGTAGTTCTGCAACAGACGACAATCTACTTTTTGACCATCTCCTGCTCAGTTAATAGTTTGTTAACTCCTGCAGGAGCCTCTTGTGTGTGAATAAAGGTCAATAGACAGAGTAGGAAATTTGAGCTACTAAAGGAAGCATATTATGTTGTAAAAAAAATATAGAGAAAATAAAAAAAAAATGCTTGCTAGGGAAGCTGTGTGAGCCACAGACAGGAGGGGTGTGACTAAGGCTTTATAAATAGCAGCAAACATTATTGAAACAATCTAGGCACCAGAAACACAAGAGCTCAATGCAGTGACTCTGGGTCAAAGGGACAGTCCCCACAGTCTAGAAAGGCTGCGGTTAGATGGCTACTTAAGGCCAGCTGTAATGCCTGTCAATCTGACAGCCAGAAAAGGGGCCTCCTGCTTGTGGTCCTGCAGTCTTTGCAGGAACAACAGTCGGTATCTCCATGCTCCTTGTGGAGGTGCAACGAATCAATTAATCTCTATGGGGAGAAGCAGATTGGCACACTTTAATCTGTTACAATTTGATGCACAGTGAATAAAACTCTTAAAGGATCACTATAGGTTCAAGTACACAAACATGTATTCCTGACCCTATAGTGTTAAATCCACCACCTAGCGCCCCTGGGCCCCTCATGCCTCCATAAATATACAAACTCTTACTGTATTCAAGCCTGAAGCTGTAGATCTGCATGCTGTTTGTCTCAGAAAAACAAGCTATCTGCTGACATCATCAGAAGTGGTGGCCTGATCAAATCACAATGCCTCCCCATAGGATTGGTTGAGACTGACAAAGAGGCAGATCAGGGGCAGAGCCAGCATGATTAAAACACAGCCCATGATTAAAACACAGTCCTGGCCAATCAGCATGTCCTCATAGAGATGAATCAATGAATCTCTATGAGGAAAGTTCAGTGTCTGCATGCAGAGGGAGGAGACACTGAATGTTTGGTTGCATTTTAGGCAACAATGACCCAGGAAGGATCTCTAACAGCTATCCGAGGAGTGGCCAGTGGAGTTATCTGAAAAGACAGTGTTTACAGCAAAAAGCCTGAAGGTAATGATTCTACTCACCAGAACAAATTTTAATAAGCTGTAGTTGTTCTGGTGACTATAGTGTCCCTTTAAGTGTAAATTGGTCTTGAATTACAATTTTAGATCAGAATAGATGAACTGGCAAAATTGAATCAGTTATGTTTTCAATCCAGCTATTAAAATACCTTACAACATATTAAATGGAAAAATACTTTAACCCCTTAAGGACGGGTGACGGACGAGGTCCGTCACTCAGGGGAAACCCTTAACGACGAGTGACGGACCTCGTCCGTCACGCGGTAAAATTAACCCCGGATCGCCGCTATTGCGGCGATCGCGGGGTTAATGGTGCTCCAGTATGCCTCTGCATTAGAGGCATACCGGGAGCACCCGGTCAGGCTGCCCAGCACATGTGCTCGCTCTGACCGCAAGTCTGAGCGAGCACATGTGCTCTGTATACTTACCTACCGGCTCCCTGCACTTCCGGGTTCTGTGTGAAGTGCAGGGAGCCGGATCAGTGCTGATCCTGCCCCCTGCTGTTAAAAAAAAAAAAAAAGTTTATTTAAAGTCCCCCCCCCTTACCCATTTTAATAAAAAATTAACCCCTTCCCTGCCAATTGATCACTGACTACAGTGATCAATTGGCAGGGATTACATTTTACTATGATCTGATTTTTTTTTTAACCCATGAGGGTTAATTCATTTTTTTTTAACCCTCAGGGGTTAAATTTATTTAATTAATTAAAATATTTTAAAATTATATATTTAGCTAGCTGGGGTGGGTGGAAGTTAGTGGGGAATTGGGGGATTTGGCGTTAGGCTAAGTAGGGGTTAACGTTAAAAAAAGTTTTAAAATAACCTTTAAAAAGTAAAAAATTAAGCTTAAAAAATGTTTTAATAACGTAAGTAAAAAAAAAAAAAAAAATACCCTTTACCTAGTCCAAATAAAAATTAACCCCTTCCCTGCCAGTCGATCACTGCCTACAGCGATCAAATAGAGATCACAGTATTATACTGTGATCTAATTTTTTTTAACCCCTGAGGATTAACTTTTTATTTATTTTTTAACCCTCAGGGGTTCAATTTATTTATTTAATTAATTAAAATATTTTATAACTATGTATTTTGCTAGCTGGGGTGGGTGGGAGTTATGGGAAAATGGGGAATTTACTGTTAGTGCTGCGTACTGCTAGTTAGGGGTTAACGGTAAAAAAAAAAGCTTAGAAAAATGTTAAATCTGTAAAAAAGTTTTAAGAAAGTTTAGGAAAGTTTAAAAAAAATTAATACGCAAAACAAAAGTTTAAAAACTAGTTTTTAAAAGTAAAAAGTTATAAAAAGTTAAAAAATACATTTTAAAAACGCTCATTACCACTACACCTGGAACAAACTAGAGAAAAAAATATCCCACGCCAAGGTTCAAAATATGCCTTTTGAATTACCCCAGGGTGTATTCTTTAATAAATAGTATGTGTTTGTGGGGAAGTTTCAATAACCAACCGCCTAAACTACTCCAAATTGGAACATGGACACAGCGTAAAACTTCAAAGTTAGAAAAAAACTGAATGGCTGCGTCTCAAATGCGCCCCTTCAACATCCACATATACCTGGCAAAGGTACATACAGGGGTATTGCTGTACTCAGCCGACATAGTTGAGCAACATATGAAGTATTATACAGTCATAGCACACATAAGGTTTGCAAAATATGTTGCACAAACTCACTTTGTATGTCAAAAAGGCAGAAAAAATGCTTATTACCACTACACTTGGTACAAGTTAGCGGAAAAATGATCCCACGCTAAGGTTCAAAATATGAATTTTGAAATACCCTGGGATGTCTTCTTTAAGAAATGGTATGGCTTTATGGGGTATTTGGATTATATAGCCTGGTAAAATACTCTAAAATGGGACATAGGCACAGCATAAAAATTCAAAGTTTGAAAAAAACTGGAATGGCTGTGTCCCAAATGTGCCCCTCTGATGTCCACACATACCTGGCAAAGGTACATACGGGGGTATTGCTGTACTCAACCGACATAGCTGAGCAACATATGAAGTATTATACAGTCGTAGCACACATAAGGTTTGCAAAATATACTGTGCAAACTCACTTTGTATGTCAAAATGGCAGAAAAAACGCTTATTACCACTACATCTGGTACAAGCTAGCGGAAAAATGATCCCACGCTAAGGTTCAAACTATACCTTTTGAAACACCCTGGGGTGTCTACCTTAAGAAATGGTAGGCCTTTTTGGGGTAGATTGAATTTAAAACCTGCGAAGATGCTTGGAAATTGCACATAGGCCCAGCGTCAAAATTCAAAGTTTGGTAAAAACGGATATGGCTTGGTCTCCTATATGGCACTGTAGCTTCACAAAATAGTGCCAAAGACATTCATTGGGGGTGTCTTTTTACTCAGAAGACTTAGCTGAGCATAATTTGGGAGGTTTGAACTTAGTGGCACATATGAAATATACAAAATGCCCAGCAAAAATGCAATCCGTATGTAAAAAATGCACAAAATAATTTTTTACAACATACTTTGGCATATATTGGTGAAAAAATGGGGGTATGTTAAGGCACAATATGCACCTTATAAGATACCCTGGAGTGTCTCCTTTTACAAATGGTAGGCCTTTGTGGGGTTTTTTGAACAGTCAAACTGTTATAATACCCCAAATGGAAGCTAAGGCTCATTAAATCCATCTCTCAAAATTCTACTGTGAATACTGTAAAGGACAGGTCTCCTATATGGCACTGTAGCTTCACGAAATAGTGCCAAAGACATTCATATGGGGTGTCATTTTACTCAGAAGACTTAGCTGAGCATAATCTGGGGGGTTTTAACTTAGTGGCACATATGAAATATACAAAACGCCCAGCAAAAATGCAATCCGTATGTAAAAAATGCACAAAATTATTTTTTACCACATACTTTGGCATATATTGGTGAAAAAATGGGGCATGTTAAGGCACAATATGCACCTTATAAGATACCCTGGAGTGTCTACTTTTACAAATGGTAGGCCTTTGTGGGGGTTTTTTTAACAGTCAAACTGTTATAATACCCCAAATGGAAGCTAAGGCTCATTAAATCCATCTCTCAAAATTCTACTGTGAATACTGAAAAGGACAGGTATCCTGTGTGGCACTGTAACTTCACAAAATAGTGCCAAAGACATACAATGGGGGTGTCATTTTACTCAGCAGATGTAACTGAACACAAAATAAAACTTTGTACAGGAATAGTACACACCAACTTTACAAAATATACACGAGAATTTCTCTGTTATAAGTTTGTGTGCCAAAAACCAAAAAGAACACAATTTTACTCCAATATTTAGCAGAGGTTGGCGGTAATATGGCTACGTAGAAAGTGTCAAAACAACCTTAGGTAAATAGCCCGTGATGTCAACTTTATATAAATATATACTTTTGTGTGGCAATTTTGTTTTCTTTTATGGCTATTAAGCTTACAAGACAAACATACCAAATTCTAAAATCGATCCACATTAAAAGTCTATTTTACTCCTTGTGCTTTGTGACCTGTAACTACCAAAAAAAACTTAAAATCCCAGACACATTGTATATTCTGTAAATCAGAACAACTAAATTAATTTATTTTTAATTACTTTTCTTAACCTGCACTAAATATGCACACATTATTATTGCAAAAACTGTAAAAAAAAACACAAAATTTTCATTTTTTTTACATTTTTCTGTATTTTTTTATAATAAATAAGCATTTATATATATGTGTGTTACATCAAATTAAAGCCCTTTCTGTCCTTTAAAAAACGATGTATAATATGTGTTGGTGCAACAAATTAATAAAATGCAAATTGCAGTTGAACGCAAACAGCAAAAAATGAAAAAAATGCCGTTGTCATTAAGTGAAAGACAAGCTTTTGAAGCTCTGTCCTTAAGGGGTTAATTTAAAGGGAATGAGTGGAGGTTTTAGAAGGGACGGGGCTATTCTGAGATATTTTATTTAACTCACTAATAATCTATGTACCTAAAATATAATTTATAACTAGAATAATGTACTTTATTTAGACAGACTGGTTTCTAGACACATTTATTGCAGTTTAACCCCTTAAGGACCAAACTTCTGGAATAAAAGGGAATCATGACATGTCACACATGTCGTGTCCTTAAGGGGTTAAAGACACATTACTGTGAGTATTATTGCTGTGGAGCTCTGTTATACACTCCGTCACATTACTGGGAGTATGATTACTGTGGAGCTCTGTTATACACTCAGACACATTACTGGGAGTCTTATTGCTGTGGAGCTCTGTTATACACTCAGTCACATTACTGGGAGTATGATTACTGTGGAGCTCTGTTATACACTCGGACACATTACTGGGAGTATTATTGCTGTGGAGCTCTGTTATACACTCAGACATTACTAGGAGTATTATTGCTGTGGAGCTCTGTTATACATTCAGACACATTACTGGGAGTATTATTACTGCGGAGCTCTGTTATACACTCAGACACATTACTGGGAGTATTATTGCTGTGGAGTTCAGTTATACACTCATACACATTACTGGGAGTATTATTGCTGTGGAGCTCTGTTACTGGCAGTGTTATTGCTGTGGAGCTCTGTTACTGGCAGTGTTATTGCTGTGGAGCTCTGTTACTGGCAGTGTTATTGCTGTGGAGCTCTGTTACTGGCAGTGTTATTGCTGTGGAGCTCTGTTACTGGCAGTGTTATTGCTGTGGAGCTCTGTTACTGGGGGTATTATTGCTGTGGAGCTCTGTTACTGGGGGTATTATTGCTGTGGAGCTCTGTTACTGGCAGTGTTATTGCTGTGGAGCTCTGTTACTGGCAGTGTTATTGCTGTGGAGCTCTGTTACTGGCAGTGTTATTGCTGTGGAGCTCTGTTACTGGCAGTGTTATTGCTGTGGAGCTCTGTTACTGGCAGTGTTATTGCTGTGGAGCTCTGTTACTGGCAGTGTTATTGCTGTGGAGCTCTGTTACTGGCAGTGTTATTGCTGTGGAGCTCTGTTACTGGCAGTGTTATTGCTGTGGAGCTCTGTTACTGGCAGTGTTATTGCTGTGGAGCTCTGTTACTGGCGGTGTTATTGCTGTGGAGCTCTGTTACTGGCAGTGTTATTGCTGTGGAGCTCTGTTACTGGGGGTGTTATTGCTGTGGAGCTCTGTTACTGGCAGTGTTATTGCTGTGGAGCTCTGTTACTGGCAGTGTTATTGCTGTGGAGCTCTGTTACTGGCAGTGTTATTGCTGTGGAGCTCTGTTACTGGCAGTGTTATTGCTGTGGAGCTCTGTTACTGGCAGTGTTATTGCTGTGGAGCTCTGTTACTGGCAGTGTTATTGCTGTGGAGCTCTGTTACTGGCAGTGTTATTGCTGTGGAGCTCTGTTACTGGCAGTGTTATTGCTGTGGAGCTCTGTTACTGGCAGTGTTATTGCTGTGGAGCTCTGTTACTGGCAGTGTTATTGCTGTGGAGCTCTGTTACTGGCAGTGTTATTGCTGTGGAGCTCTGTTACTGGCAGTGTTATTGCTGTGGAGCTCTGTTACTGGCAGTGTTATTGCTGTGGAGCTCTGTTACTGGCAGTGTTATTGCTGTGGAGCTCTGTTACTGGCAGTGTTATTGCTGTGGAGCTCTGTTACTGGCAGGGATATATAGATATGATATAGGGACTGTCCTTGGTACATCAGGCCGGTTGGGAGCTATGTATTGTGGATAGAATGTTAGGCTGACGCTATATTCCCGGTTAGTACAATGGTTTGGAACTTACACACATTACTGTCACCCTCTCCACACTCCTGGACCGCAGACAGACCTGCTTCCGTTTCCGGTGACTTTACCCAGCATGCCTCGCTCAGAACCCTCACTCAGCTGTCATTCGCAGCACGTGGAGTTCTAAGCACGCGAGACAAACACCGCCATTAACGCCTTCCTTGCTCATTGCTTCAGTGGCCAAGGCTGTGAGCTCCGACAAAATGGCCGGCGTGTTAGCGCTCTGCGGGCAGCCATGCTGGAGACAGCAACAAGTGACAGCAGGAGGCGGTGTGCTCTATTGTATAATGCTCTGTGTGAACCGAATACGGAAGGAGTGGATTGTAACCAGAAGGGCTGTGTGTAACCAGTGAGTGACAGCACCGCGTATGGCAGCTCGGCTTTAATATAGGTAAGTCACTGGGTAACCTACTGCCATGTAGGAAGTCACTGGGTAACCTACTGCCATGTAGGAAGTCACTGGGTAACCTACTGCCATGGAGGTAAGTCACTGGGTAACCTACTGCCATGTAGGAAGTCACTGGGTAACCCTACTGCCATGTAGGTAAGTCACTGGGTAACCTACTGCCATGGAGGTAAGTCACTGGGTAACCTACTGCCATGGAGGTAAGTCACTGGGTAACCTACTGCCATGTAGGTAAGTCACTGGGTAACCTACTGCCATGTAGGTAAGTCACTGGGTAACCTACTGCCATGGAGGTAAGTCACTGGGTAACCTACTGCCATGTAGGTAAGTCACTGGGTAACCTACTGCCATGTAGGTAAGTCACTGGGTAACCTACTGCCATGGAGGTAAGTCACTGGGTAACCTACTGCCATGTAGGTAAGTCACTGGGTAACCCTACTGCCATGGAGGTAAGTCACTGGGTAACCTACTGCCATGGAGGTAAGTCACTGGGTAACCTACTGCCATGGAGGTAAGTCACTGGGTAACCCTACTGCCATGTAGGAAGTCACTGGGTAACCTACTGCCATGTAGGTAAGTCACTGGGTAACCCTACTGCCATGTAGGTAAGTCACAACCTACCGCCATGTAGGTAAGCTTCACTGGGTAACCTACCGCCATGGAGGTAAGTCACCGGGTAACCTACCGCCATGTAGGTAAGTCACCGGGTAAATCACGCCATGTAGGTAAGTCACTGGGTAACCTACCGCCATGTAGGTAAGTCACTGCGGTGGCTACCGCCATGTAGGTGGTGCTCACTGCAACCTACTGCCATGTAGGTAAGTCACTGGGCAACTACTGCCATGTAGGTAAGTCACTGGGTAACCTACTGCCATGTAGGTAAGTCACTGGGTAACCTACTGCCATGTAGGTAAGTCACTGGGTAACCTACTGCCATGTAGGTAAGTCACTGGGTAACCTACTGCCATGTAGGTAAGTCACTGGGTAACCTACTGCCATGGAGGTAAGTCACTGGGTAACCTACTGCCATGTAGGTAAGTCACTGGGTAACCTACTGCCATGGAGGTAAGTCACTGGGTAACCTACTGCCATGTAGGTAAGTCACTGGGTAACCTACTGCCATGTAGGAAGTCACTGGGTAACCTACTGCCATGTAGGTAAGTCACGGGGTAACCTACTGCCATGGAGGTAAGTCACTGGGTAACCTACTGCCATGTAGGAAGTCACTGGGTAACCTACTGCCATGTAGGTAAGTCACTGGGTAACCTACTGCCATGGAGGTAAGTCACTGGGTAACCTACTGCCATGTAGGTAAGTCACTGGGTAACCCTACTGCCATGGAGGTAAGTCACTGGGTAACCTACTGCCATGGAGGTAAGTCACTGGGTAACCTACTGCCATGGAGGTAAGTCACTGGGTAACCCTACTGCCATGTAGGAAGTCACTGGGTAACCCTACTGCCATGTAGGAAGTCACTGGGTAACCTACTGCCATGGAGGTAAGTCACTGGGTAACCTACTGCCATGGAGGTAAGTCACTGGGTAACCTACTGCCATGTAGGAAGTCACTGGGTAACCCTACTGCCATGTAGGTAAGTCACTGGGTAACCTACTGCCATGGAGGTAAGTCACTGGGTAACCTACTGCCATGTAGGAAGTCACTGGGTAACCTACTGCCATGGAAATTGTTAAGTCACTGGGTAACCTACTGCCATGGAGGGTCACTGGGTAGCCCTACTGCCATGTAGAAGTCACTGGGTAACCTACTGCCATGTAGGTAAGTCACTGGGTAACCCTACGCCATGTAGGTAAGTCACTGGGTAACCTACTGCCATGGGTAAGTCACTGGGTAACCCTACTGCCATGTAGGTAAGTCACTGGGTAACCCCTACTGCCATGGGTAAGTCACTGGGTAACCCTACTGCCATGGAGGTAAGTCACTGGGTAACCTACTGCCATGGGTAAGTCACTGGGTAACCTACTGCCAACAGGTAAGTCACTGGGTAACCTACTGCCATGTAGGTAAGTCACTGGGTAACCCTACTGCCATGTAGGTAAGTCACTGGGTAACCTACTGCCATGTAGGTAAGTCACTGGGTAACCTACTGCCATGTAGGTAAGTCACTGGGTAACCTACTGCCATGTAGGTAAGTCACTGGGTAACCTACTGCCATGTAGGTAAGTCACTGGGTAACCCTACTGCCATGTAGGTAAGTCACTGGGTAACCCTACTGCCATGTAGGTAAGTCAGTGGGTAACCTACTGCCATGGAGGTAAGTCACTGGGTAACCTACTGCCATGGAGGTAAGTCAGTGGGTAACCTACTGCCATGGAGGTAAGTCACTGGGTAACCTACTGCCATGGAGGTAAGTCACTGGGTAACCTACTGCCATGGAGGTAAGTCACTGGGTAACCTACTGCCATGTAGGTAAGTCACTGGGTAACCCTACTGCCGTGTAGGTAAGTCACTAGGTAACCCTTCTGCCATGTAGGTAAGTTAGTAAGTATCCCTGCTGTCATGTAGGTAAATCAGTAAGTAGCCCTGATGCCATGTAGGTAAATCAGTAAGTAGCCCTACTGCCATGTAGTTAAATCAGTAAGTAGCCCTGCTGCCATGTAGGTAAGACAGTAAGTACCCCTGCTGCCATGTAGGTAAATCAGTAAGTAGTCCTGCTGCCATGTAGGTAAATCAGTAAGTAGCCCTGCTGCCATGTAGGTAAGACAGTAAGTACCCCTGCTGCCATGTAGGTAAGACAGTAAGTACCCCTGCTGCCATGTAGGTAAATCAGTAAGTAGCCCTGCTGCCATGTAGGTAAATCAGTAAGTAGCCCTGCTGCCATGTAGGTAAGACAGTAAGTACCCCTGCTGCCATGTAGGTAAGACAGTAAGTACCCCTGCTGCCATGTAGGTAAATCAGTAAGTAGCCCTGCTGCCATGTAGGTAAATCAGTAAGTAGCCCTGCTGCCATGTAGGTAAGACAGTAAGTAACCCTGCTGCCATGTAGGTAAATCAGTAAGTAGCTGCCTGCTGCCATGTAGGTAAATCAGTAAGTAGCCCTGCTGCCATGTAGGTAAATCAGTAAGTAGCCCTGCTGCCATGTAGGTAAATCAGTAAGTAGCCCTGCTGCCATGTAGGTAAATCAGTAAGTAGCCCTGCTGCCATGTAGGTAAATCAGTAAGTAGCCCTGCTGCCATGTCGGTAAATCAGTAAGTAGCCCTGCTGCCATGTAGGTAAGACAGTAAGTAGCCCTGCTGCCATGTAGGAAAATCAGTAAGTAGCCCTGCTGCCATGTAGGTAAAGCAGTAAGTAGCCATGCTGTCATGTAGGTAAGTCAGAAGCCCTGCTGCCATGTAGGTAAGACAGTAAGTAGAAACAAGAAAGGAGGTTAGCGCTAATAATAAAAAGGTGGCTGGGCAGCAGCCTAGCAGAGGGTAACCCTCTATAGTAAGAATGGAAAACAACAACAACAGTAATGCAAGGCTGCGCCAAAATGCTTCAATATGGACTACAAATAGTAAAAAGACATATAAATAAAACTTATAAAAGTAAAATAAAATATCGAAAATAGTCCAAAACGATTTTAGAATTTGCACTGTGGCAATAGATGTCTTATAAGGTGCTTTTGGTGACATTACCTTCTCTGTTAATTTTCAAATATTGTCTGTTAATATGTCTACAAATCGAAGATTACAATTTACCCTGGGCAAAATCCTCCTGAAGGTTATAAAATTGAAAATTCAGTGTCTGATAAGTGAGCAGTTTTCAGTAGATATTTTAGATACCAAAACTGCCAAAATGACCCCATTAACTTGATCAGTCCAAAAAAGTGCATGTTTTTTCAACAGAAACAAAATTATTTGAAAAGATTGTACAACAGCAGGAAAGGAGAGTCTTTTTTTCTTTTTTCGTTTTGTAACTTAACTGAAAGTATTTTGCGGGATTTATTTTTTTATAGATTGTGTCGCTGTGATAATTTTACAATGCCAGAGTTGGTTGAGTGTTTATAATATTTGATTAGGAACCACTGCTTTAAATAAATAGTTTCCCTGTGCACTTGATTGTCCTTTTTATTGGAAGAGTGGATATAATAGAAACGGCTGGATGTTTTTCCCCCTATAAGGCGATGATGGTGATTTTGATTCTACTGAGAACATACTATCTCTGTTTCTGTGAATGTACCCTTTTACAATGAACTAAATCAGTGCAATTGTTGGAGGCAGATGTATGCATCACTGAATGCTACATAGATATAAACACAACTATGTTTCTGTTTAGTCTGTTGAAATGAAATTACTAGATTCACGTTGCCCTTAAAGTGGAAAGTGACACTGTCACCCCTACATTAAAAATGAGTATTTCATAAAGATATCTCACTGAAATTCCAACCTAGTCAGAAGAAATACAGACACAAAGTGGGGAATGCTTTGTCTCTGTATTTCTCGTCCGCATGATATTTTCTTGACACAAGGCATGTAATCAATGATGGCTGGGAAGTGGCTGAGTCTATGGAGGGTCTCGCAGGATTCCCTATGGGTTTCAATGCTGTACTCTTGCACATGAGTACAGCAGTGACTTTGGCTCCTGGCGCTTCAGTGCTGAAGTGGAGATTTGAAGATTTGAACATATAAAACCAATGCCCTCAGGCTACTTCATTGAGATGAAGTGGTCTGGGTGACTCTTGTAGTGTTTTAAAGGAACACTACAAACACCATAAGTGCGACAGTGCGCTGTAGTATTTATGGTGCCAGGAATGCCTTTGGCGACTGTCCCACACTTAAGTGTTCAAATCATTTTAGAACAGGTTGTGTAAGTCACAGATCGGTCAGGTGTGTGAAGGGCTGCATGAGCAAAGTGATTTAACTTCTAAATGGTAGAGAACTGAGCAGTGAGACTGTAGGGGTATGATCTTGTGGCAGACCTCTCTGCCTTTGGATTACTACTGTTTCGTCTGTTTGTTCGGTATTTGCTGGTTGTTCGTATGTTTCTGCTTTCTTTCACCTACATACGAATGAACTACCGAATGGCAGGCCACCCAGCAAGGAAGTTTTCTGCTTGTTAACCTTTCTGCCCTCATTAACATTGTGGTTAACTGCAGACACTTAACTGCAAAATGGTCGGCTGGATGGTCTTCGTTGGTATGTACGTACACGTGGTGGCGGCTATCTTGGACAGTTGTACGCCCAGCGGTGTTCGTCGAAAAACTCAAGGAACTAATTTCAGACTCTGTTTCCCACGAACACCGCTGAAATCACCGACCGTTCATCGTTCTGTCCAAGGTTCATATGAACGCCGTGCTGTTCGGTAAAGTGACAGTTCACAAACAGAGCTGCCCCAGATATCCATCCCATGGAGCTCATTCGTTTAGTCGAAAGCACCCTGTACAAGAATTTAGCTCCATGGCGATTGAACTACATGTATGGGATCTGAGCGCTATTCGGTTATATTGAGCACTCAGATCTAAGTTATCTGGGGATATGTTGAATGTGGGGATTCTGTTTGGTATATTTAGAAATATATATTTTTATGTGTTTTTACTCTTGATATAAAATGGAGGATATTCCCTATCCCTGGAGGTAATTGAGTTACTTCTAGCACTTAAACCAATTATGTCCAGGATAGAGGGGAGGAGTTGTACTGTCCAAATGGTAGTGTTTTATACTGTAAATGTATGTGATTGGTTGCTGTACAAAACTGTCTCGGTCTTCCCCAAGGTCCCTATGGGAGTGTCCCTTGAAGACCTGCATAAAAGGCTCTGTTTAATGTAGCCCCCATTAAACAGATCCTGCTGTTCGGTAGCTGACTTCGTATTCTGGAAAAAGAACAGCTTTGGCGGCGTTAACCCCTTCTATACCCGGGGTGCCGTTAAAGATCTATACCCAAAACTGCTTCATTAAACTAAAGCAGTTTTGGTGATTAGAGTATACCTTTTTAAGGAAGTGGGCATGAAACTCTAGGAATCCCTCTTATTTTTGTCAAACTACTAATATTATTAAAAACAAGTGTATTGACAGAGGGATTGAAGATATTACTTCTAAATACATTAATAATTACACTTACCTGTAGTGATTACAGTGCTTTGTATGTCTTTTATTGTGGTTTTTTTTAATTCTGTTTTAGGGACTTTATAGTAATTTTAATCTGTTATCTACAGGTCCTGATGCCCATTTTGGGTTGTTTCATGGGTAATGGGCCGTCGCAATGTATCATATCCCTGCCTTTCCTGTGTGCCTTCACCTCCTGCTCACCTGGGTGGTCTCGCTCTCGCCTCTCACGTACGCTGCCTGCACACTTGGCGGAGACGCTCCTCGTTCTGGTGAAGAGCTGACATGGGCTGTCCATCTCAACCCTCCTGAAGATTTAGAAAGAGGGGAGACCCTGGACACACTTGCAGATGAACTGTCGCAGGTCTTAGGACTTGAGAACCGAGGAGTTATAGGAGAACTTAAAGATCATTACTTGTTCACCTATGTGGGCGATCCCCAATGCCAGGAAGATGCACGGAGGAAAGCCCATGCCCTCTTCACACAAAATAATAACGTGAGGTGGTTCTCTGAGCAGAAACTATTGAAGAGGTCCAAAAGAAGTTTGCACTTTAATGATCCCAAATATCCGCAGCAATGGCACTTGGTAAGAAGCTTCTGCAAATTCTGATTCTTACTATTACACTATGCGTGACATTTCATTTCATTGTTTATTACACTATGCTTGACATTTCGTTGGTTAGGGATCACATCTCTTTGAATATGTGTTTGTTTATATGCACACAAAAACAGTGTGACGAACCATGAAACAATAGTGTGCCTCTACGTACATATGATGCCTTTTTAAAAATTGACGTTGCAAATTAAGCTCCACTAGTACTCTGTGATGGCACCTTAGACCAGTCTTTATCTTTTTAGATTTGCAATCTTTCTGCCTGACAAGGTAGCTTCACCATTGCTGTAGTACTGTCTCAAACACATTTACTCACTACTTGCAATTCACTCTAACTCTCCATTCTCTGCTTGTTTTGGAAGTTAAAATGTCCCTAAATCCAAGCTTTTGCCATGGCATCTGCCTGTATTTTCCTTGTCATTTTAAAGAGTACAGACTGTTGTTAATACCCCCCCTGTATCATATTTTCTTTTCTCTGCAGCACAATAGTCACAGCCCTGGAATGGATATTAATGTTACCGGGGTCTGGGAACGGAACGTGACGGGTCTCGGGGTGACCGTCGTGGTTGTTGATGATGGAGTCCAGCACACTATTCAGGACATCCAGCCTAATTATGTGGGTATATACTTGGTAGGGGGCATATGCTTTGGGAATTTGGTAGGAAGTTATCCACAGGCCATGTTGTAAAAGGAGAAAGCGGTACTGAATGGTACGGTGGAGGGGGTTTGAAAAGTGATCGGTCATTATAATGATGCAGCCAAAAAAAAAGTCTATTCTGTGCATTAAATCGTGATGGAATTCTCAATATTGATTGACAACGCTGCAAATATCCTCTCCCCCCCACCCCCCAAAAAAAAGTCTCAAAATGGAAAAGATTGGGTTACATCAGGCAGATCTTGTTACATCTAGTTTTCCTTTTGGGCAAGGAATGATTCATATGATTCATTACTGATACAGTGAAATAGATAAAAGGACAAGTGGACTTTGTAACTGATTCTTCAAACAGGATCTGTGTTACCAGTTATTGAACTCTGTGCGCACTTACTCAAACTTTTAGTTAATTAACGTGGAACAGAGTAATGATTACTGATAACCACTCCTAAAGCAAATTCATATATGATTTATCATAAAGTTAAATTTTATAAACCGTTGCTTTATCAGCTGTTGGGTTACTTACTCTTCAGTGTGATCAGCCCAAAGTATTGAACTAAATTTTTTTTTTTTCCCATTTAGAAAGCTTTGCCTTTGACTTCTCGATTATTTCAGATAGTTCACAAACACATTGATTCACTGCAAAACATTGATGTATAGAAGAGGCTATTATTCAACCAAGCAAGATATCTTGCAAGGTTACCCATAGTAATGTGCAGGATTACATTTCGTTTGAATGATCTTTGCACCATTTTTGTTGGAGCCTAGTACGGATTTAAGGTTTCATTAGAATTCTATGCCAGCATCCGATTGCTAATGATTTTTGTGTTTCAACCAATATCACTTAAGTGTTAGGGTTTCTTTAATGCAATGCCACAGAAGTTAGTAAGACCATGCTTCGCTTCAGCCACCATCATTAAACGAACACTAAACATCAGGCATACAAACTTGTATTCTTAATGCTTTAGTGTCCCTGTCCCTCTCTAAATAGATGTCATTCACTGTAAAAATTAAGAAAAAAAGGGATTTAGCTTAACATTTTACAGTGCCGAGCTCCCTCAGTGATGCTTATCTCTCATTCTCCCACAACGTCACAGAAGGGACCTGACCTTGGTCGAATCCATAGAGGAACATTGGGGACATAATGCTCATGCGCATCAAATTTCCCTATGAGAAAGCATTGAATCCCTGCTTTCCCATGGGGGGTTGCAGTCAAGGGACCAAGTTTTACTTGGTTGCTGCAGCAGGAAGCTCCTCTAGTGGCTGTCAGTGTAACAGCATTTCCCTGCATTGTAAACATTGCAGTTTAAAAAAATAAATAAAGAATGAATAAAGGATATAATGTATCAATTTTTAAACGTTTTAACATACCTGTTTGGCCCTTTTTATAGCGCGGTGGTTATTGTCATAGCTGAGATGTGTCAACAACCTGCCCTGTTCCAATTCAAAATAGAAATGCGTGTGTTTCTTTAAACCTCTTCAAAATGAAACATAATTATTGTGTACCTGTGTATTTGTTGTCATTACTATCACAATGTTATATTAGTTTTTTCCTTTATTTGCTCTCCCTATAGTGGCTCTGTCACCTCAAACCCTTAATCCTCTTGTTTCCTCTTCTCGTCCTCTTTCAGAATCTGTTCTTCTTTTCTTCATTTCTGATCTATTTCTCTTTAACGCATAAGACAAAGTAGTCCCTAGCAATCTTGACAAGGGGTGGAAGCTTAAAGCGGCACTGTTATGCCGAATTCTGTTTTTTTTAACCCCTCTCCCGCCTCCACTACATCCAGTTGACCCACTAGTCACCCCCAAATGCCCCTAAGCCCCCCACATTACCTATTTTTTAATCCTTATTTTCTGCCCCGATCTTTATTCAGGGCGCCGCCATCTTTGTGTGGGTAGGTGAAGTCCCTGTGGGACACGTCATCAGCCCACACTAGACAGACTGTGAGATTCCCGCACATGCCCAGTGAAACACCTGGACATGCGAACGGGAATTTCATCTATTCATTCATTCATCAGACAGATGAATGAATGAATAGAAAGATCAGCCGAACAAACTAACACAATGTATCAGTGTTAGTTTGTTCGTGCAGTTTATTACAAGGAGGGAGCTACCGGCACGCAGCTCCCTCCTTGCAATATGTAAAGATAGAAGCGGCAGGGAGCCACTTCCTAAGCCCCCCCCCAGGTCCCCCTCTCTCTCTATGGGGGTCAATATGACCCCAATAATAGCACAAGGGAGATTAAAATCTCCCAAATGCCCCTACTCGCTATACCGCGAGTAGGGGCATGTCCACT
>OW240921.1:109134068-109169068 GCA_933207985.1 Pelobates cultripes
TATCTGCTGGGAGTTAGGTCATTTGGTCTCCCCCCTTATATTACTTTAAATATTAATTTAGTAATATTTACTCAGTATTAGTAAATGTGGCTGAAAGACCAATTTAGGTCTTTCAGCCTTTTAGTAGATAGCTCCCTGATACCGTGGGAATTAGGGAGTTATCTACTAAGCGGCTGGAAGATGCAGCCACAGCAATGAATAGGATCAGAGTTTCATTCATTAGAATGAAATTCCGATCCGAATAAAATGCCGAATTGCGTTCTAAAAGAAACGAACATACTGTTGTCATTCAGTTAGAACGCAATTCGGCAGTTTAGTGTAAAGTGACAGGAAGCATTGTGGGAACACAGAGGGAAGCTAGGGATCATGGGAAAATTGCTCTGACCAGCGGAAATGAAGCACACTTTGCTCCTCCGCTGGTCAGAGCTGGTCAAGCGGAGGAATCCTCCATAAGGCAAATAATCCCTACTTTGTCTTATGATTTTAAAGAAAACTAAAGAAGACAGGAAGAAAAGAAGAACAGATCCTGAGAGAGGGGGAGAAGAGGAAGAGATTGAGGAAAGGTAAGTTCGGCATGACAGTGCCGCTTTAAGCAATAAGGCAAACTCCACTTTCTTTGTCAAGATTGCGAAGTGTAGGATAAATACAGAAGGACAAAGTGGTCGCTACTTTGTCTTATACGTTAAAGAGAAATAGATATGAAAAAGAACAGATTCTAAAAGAGGAAAGTAAAGAATAGGAGAAAGGTAAGTTTGAGGTTGACAGAGCCAATTTAATTCTGGAGGAGCTATTCGTAAACGTTTGTTGACTTGGCAAACATTTTCAACTCCGGATCTTTTAGTGATGTGTGTTTTTATCACCTGTAAACACTTTCCAGGTTTTCTGTGTATTGAATTAGTTTTTTCCCCCCATAGTCTCCTGTCGTTTTTGAATTTGTTAAAAATCCACTAAGTGTAAATTGGTAATGTGTAGATAAATCCTCTTCAAACCAAAAAAACTCCTTTACGGAGGAGGTGTGTTACTCCAAAAAGTGCTCAAATTTACAAAAGTAGTTTATTAGCAGCTCTACACTCTTGTGTGGGATACCCTCTTCTCCACACACCACAATAAACATACACTTTACAATGGTACAAGACACACTTCTACCTGTAGTGGAGCAATAAAAGTGGATAAAACGGGTAATTTACGTATGTACAGAAGATTATGACCGGTACATAAACACAGTAGAAAGACAAACTATAGTGCAGATGGTAATGGGTATAAGCATTATATTGATTTTTTTAAAGATTGGATCACTCACATATATATAGGCTTCACTACATGTGAGTGATCCAAACTTAAAAATAAATATATTGCTTGTACTCATTACCATCTGCAGTATAGTTTGTCTTTCTTCTGTTTTTATGTATTATGTCATAATCTGTACGTACGTGTATATATACACAGGGTAAGATATCTGTTTATTTATTCGCTTAATCTTGACCATTTAACTTAAAATAGTGGGATTTAGATATATGTAGTGTGTCAAGAAAGAGGATGATGATGATGAGATCAGGGATCCAAATTTCTATTCGCCTGCTAGCCATTGGTAAGTGCCATGGACACTCGATGTTTGCAATGGTGTGTAACTTTTAATGCCCAAGAACTAACAACATCTTAGTAGGTTGCACAAGGTTTGGCAGGATTAATTAGATATCGTAAGGCCAGAAGAAGTCGTAACCCGGGGATGGGAAAGAGAATAAATAGCTTGAAACAAATAGGCTGAAAAAGAATTATGCAGTTTAGTGACAAGGCTAACATTTACTGCTAATATCTTTAGAATGCAAAGTAAGAGGCTGTCAAAGTTAATATATCATGTGATGATCTATGGTAAAAAATATAACATTGCATACAATTGTGAGAATAGAAAAATATATACTTTTATTTGTCCAGAGCCCTGAAGGGAGTTACGACCTGAACTCCAATGACCCTGACCCTATGCCGCACCCGGATGGTGGCAGTGATAATCACCATGGGACACGATGTGCAGGGGAAATTGCCGCTGTCTCCAACAACAGCTTCTGCGCAGTGGGAGTAGCATATGGAAGCAGGATTGCTGGTGTGTGAGTCAAGAGGTGACCAGCAGGGGGTACTGCTGCACTGCTATGTCATTTGTAACTACACAAACATTCTCTGTCTTTCGGGAAATGTTCTATTTAGCATGTTTTTAACTCTAACACTAAATATATATCTAATTGCCACCAAATAGGGAGTTGCACAGCTTTTAAAACTAGTTAGAGGTACTTAATATAGGGCCTGTTACCCTGAAGTCCATCGATTACCTGCGATGCGCCACCATGGGACAACAGGCTATTTGTTCACCACGCGAAGGCCACCTAATATTTTAGATGGAAGCCCACGTTGAATATGCACCCTAGTCCCGTTACCTACTCACTTTACCTTTTAGCACTTGATGGTCCACGTAACTCCCTATTGTGCCTTGGACCCACAACAAATACAGCGCAATCGATGACTCATTTGCCATCTTGATAACACAGCGAGACCTCTCTTGACCAGACTTAGAAGGGACACAGTCGCACAGACACCTAGTTGCACAAAACTAAAAACAGTCAGCTTCCCCACCAAGCCAACCTGAGATGCATTAAACTAGCCTAATCAATCTGCACTCCGTAGGGCTTATGGTAATTTTTTTTGCCAGGTCATAATCTTCCTATTTATTTTTACTCCACTTTGGCAAACTATATTTATTTGTTTTGTTCTACTCTTGGTACGGTTTTCATTAGCTGTAGAATTTTGTTATGTCTGTAATGTAGACGCGAGAAGTCAGTTTGATTTATTTAACCACTTACTGCAACTGACTGGTGCTAGCTATTCACTAATGCCTGATCATAGTGGCGATTGTTTGATCTGCCATGTCTCTTTTTTTACATGCCTCTTCTCCTCTTGTGCTGGAGAGCTGATCACAAACAAGGAATTAAAAAAAAACTCCTTAGAGGGACTCTCCACACTTGATTTGTGGGCTATATGTGTATTTATCTACACATGGCTGTGTAGGATATACAGCGAGCTTTCCCCAAACCACGAGATGATCTGTACACACTGTACTTTCTATAGCCCTGCTAGGCTTTTCCCATAAGCAGTGCTTTAACCCCTTAAGGACACATGACATGTGTGACATGTCATGATTCCCTTTTATTCCAGAGGTTTGGTCCTTAAGGGGTTAGAGGTACAGCAAGAGCTTCTGGATGTTGTAGTTCAATTGAGCGCTTTCTGTTGTAGTTAGCTGTTGAATGACCACTTCCAGAATCTTAAGCCAAGACATTACATACAGAAGTACAAAAAGTACACATTTTAACTCAGGAAATGCTGTACGGTGGAAGAAAAGATGTAGAAAAGTTGAGCTATTTGTTATAATTATATATTATGTTAAGAAGCTCTATTCCACCCATGGCTTTAGAACACATGCTGCCACCAGGTTGGACAGAGGCTGAGTGTTTTAGATCCAGCTCCACTGTCTGTGATACATGGAGCTGTATTAGAATGCACTATTCGACCTCATGACTTATTCTTAACTTCATTTCTCTCTCTTTACAAAACCAGAATGTTTCCAAATTCTAAGATACCGTGCGTGGCCTTGCGTATTAAATTCTTCATTTTTCTTCTTCAGGGATACGTGTGCTGGATGGACCCCTGACAGACAGTATGGAGGCTATTGCCTTTAACAAACATTATCAGATCAATGATATCTACAGCTGCAGGTAACCTGGACGTTTTGTGGGACAACGTGTACAGCATTAATGTTTGCGTACAATGTGTTTCTGTGTTTACACTTTAAGCATTAATTGTCTGGGCTAATTGCCAATCTTTTAGAATTCCATAGTCTGTTATTTGTTTTGAATCGCTTCTGTTACCTTGTAATTATCTATTTGACTTTGTATTTGGTATTTTGATCATGGTTTGCATTGATTTCATAAACTGCTGTCTTTGTAAGCAGTATAGTTCACTGATCACAACACTACTGAACCCGCTTGTTTTTAACCCGTTCTGACACTGTTTTCTTCTTTCTCACAGTTGGGGTCCTGATGATGATGGTAAGACAGTTGATGGACCCCACCAACTGGGGAAGGTACTTGCTTTTCCATTTTTTATATTCTCTCTCAAATAACCCAGTCTCTGTATTTGCTGAAATATACCTCAACTGATATTTCTCATATAATACTTTTCAGCAAAGCCACGTGTCTATTTGAAAGTCCAAAGAACATTCGACTTTAATTTTTTTGTTTATTTTGTTTTTGACAGAATTAACTAGATATCCTGAACAGATTCAAGTTATGAGCTTAAAATTCTCTTTTTGGTCACATTTATGTACGAAACACTAAGCTATATATCCACTAAACAGTGAATCAACAAGTAAATATGTAGTTTTAGGATAAGATTGCAGAATTTGGGGGGGGAAAATACCACTCCGGTATACTTCCAGTTTGCTAAGAATTTATAAATTCTCATAAGCCTTTGGCTGAACTCCAGAACCCAGTCTTGACTTGAAAATTATTGTAAACTTGCACATACCTTTTATTCATCCATACTGAACATACAATTTGATAAGACTGAGAAGGGGGGCAGTAGTGCAGTCTGATACATTTTGTGTTCTTCGTACTTTATGAAGCTGTTGGAACTCAAATATTTGACTAAGTGCCAAATGCATGAAATACGCTAGACTCTACTGCCCCTTATTCTCCCTGTTGCCGATCATGTGGGTTTTTTCCATGGCTAAATAATAGCATGATCACTTTTATACTCCTTTATGGTTCACAGCTGGGTTCTGGCATCTGTGCTTGAGTGGCCTTGACAGCCTTTCATGAGAATTTAAATTTAAATCTAGCCTCCTCAAAGCTGTCCACATTCCTCACACAATATACTATTTTGTCTTCTTTTTATAGTTCCCATTTGAGCTTAAACCTTGAGTGTTGTTTGTTTTTAAAAAAATTTTTTTTTTAAATTTGTAAATCCTATGTCAATTCTCCTCAGTCCCTAGATTTGGTGAATAGAACCAAGTGAGTTAAAAAACAACTTAACACATTTTGGCCACAGAAACCAACCTGGCATGTAATATGTCTCCATTTTGACTGTATGTAGCCCAAATTTCCAAGACGGTTTCAGCGTGCCGCAATTCACTGTTTAGTAACAGACCAAGTAAAGGAGGAGGATAGATCAATGGAAACACAAGACTTCTCAACCGCTGTGCGGAGCAATCACTCAGGTTCTCGTCCCTCTTTTTCCCAATACATTTTTGAGAATTGCTATAATGAGTTTAATGTGTTACCTCTTATGTCTTGGTAAGATTATATAGGAAACCTTTGGCAGTCCAGATGTGGTGAACTACCTCTCCCATGTAGTCCACAATATCAGCCATGCAAGAAAGTTGCCTACCTCTGACATATGGAATAAGATGATATGATAGGAACAATGTCTTCTCATAGGGCAGTAATTGCTTTACATAATGATTCTCATAGCGGCTGGATTCTATATTTTTGTTTCATATCAGAAAGAAGTGTACAACCAAGTGACACGTGGCTTGATAGCAATGCTTGATATTTATGAGAATTAACTTTTTTCCTTCCTTGTAGGCAGCCCTCCAGCATGGAGTGATCGCTGGACGGAAAGGGTTTGGAAGCGTCTTTGTGGTTGCCAGCGGTAATGGAGGCCAGTACAACGATAACTGTAACTACGATGGCTACGCCAATTCCATCTACACAGTCACTATAGGTAAACAATGTTTATTAGATATTAGCGTTATACCCAGTGTAGATATATTTCTGTTATGAATCTGATTATGAACACTTATATTTATGCACAAACTGAACTCTGTGGATACAAAGGGGCTTGCTTGATTCTGAAGCCTTGTTTTTTTTGTGGTTTTTTTTTTAATGTATTTTTTTTGTTTTGTTTTTTGGGGTAGACCTTTTTTGTCTAAAATGTCCTACTATGCACTCTTAATAATCAAGTATTTTTCATACCTGGAATCCAGCACTGGGCAAAGCTCCCAGCGTTGCCTTCCACACTTCTTCTCGATGTTAGCCAGGGCCTCTCTCGGTCCAATCGCATACTTCTCATAGAGAAGCATGAGATTAGACCGTTTTGCTGGTTTAGAGTGCTTGCACACAATCTGAACTGACAACAGGGGGTGGCAGATACTAGCCCCTGTCACACAAGTGGAGATTACTACATTTGTGCAATGTTTCAAGCTGAAACACAGTACATACTCACACCACCATGATCATTGTGGTGTTAAAAGCCCTTTAGTAGGTCAATACTCAGAAAGCAAGGAATGACTTCTAACTTAAAAAAAAAAAAGGATTCAGAACAAATATGTTATCTGCTGATACTCTGCTGCAAGTCTAGGACAGAAGAAAATTAACATATCATCATATACAACTGATAGACTTAAAAAATAAAATTACGAATCTATGAACATACAACTACTACCTGAGGAGGATTCATTGTCACCGGTGGAACTCCGTTGAGGTTATGGAGTATAATACCACTGGGAATATCAACTAGAGAATTTGAGTTCTGTAGTCATTTGGAGAAACACATTGGCCTTGACCTGTTTTTAGATCTAAAAAAATATATATATTTTAAAAAGCTTATCCAAAATCTGAAATCAAGGCCATAATCGGCTGCATTACTTTGGTACCTTGTGGTATTCTATTGATTCTCATTTTGGAATTAAATGGCCCAATGTGTGACAGGAAAACATTCTTGAACATTTAAAGAGGTTTTCTAAGCACCATAACTACTACAGTCTGCTTTAGTTGTTATGGTGGCAGAACTCCACTGTTACCAAACCAGTAGTTTGACACTTGCTTGTATCCACTGGCTACTCATGCTCTGACCCCATCTTCAGTTTTCAGTAAAGTGGAAGTCCCTACTTACAATAGTTCCACATGTGTTTAGGTGGAATACGTTGGCTTAGAGTTTTAGCTGATGCTCTTGCGCGATGAATTCTGTCCAAAAAGTGTCGGAATCAGTTCATATGATGTTATTTCTGCAGGTGCTGCGATCACATAGTATGTTTAAAGCCAGCACTTCCATGATATTTTATAATGTTATGGCCCATATGATATCTCCCAGACCCTAGTTATTTGTAAATAAAATAAAGTCGGTGTGCATAGTTATCTACGTATAGCTTATATTCAGAAAAGAGAGGTACGGATAATGGATTTAAATGCAGGTTTAACTGTGAGAGGGATTCTGTGTACTGAGCTACTGACAGCTTCTACATGTTGTTCATTTCCATTGTCTCACCTGGCGTTAATCTTATTGCAGGAGCTGTAAACGAGGCTGGTAAGATGCCGTTCTACGCAGAGGAGTGCGCGTCAATGCTGGCTGTCACCTTCAGTAGTGGAGATAAAATGATGAGGAGTATTGTGAGTACTGTCTTTTTAACGAGTGGAAGATACTTTTTATTTTAATTAAATATTTGTTACATAACATTGAGGATGTTTGCTTTTCACCCTGCTATTTATATTATACTCTTCCTGTATATGTATTTTGTGTGTGTCTGTCTATATTTTACCATAATAGAGGACCTACTGTAGTCCAAAATATTGATGTGATCTGAGTGCTAAATAGTCTGCAAGGGCTCACCGTCTATGGTTTGCTTTATAATCATTTGGTTTCTGGGTTTTTAAATATGTAATATATTTTTTTCGATTGAGCTTGCCACGTGACAGTTGTTTTTTGCAGTTTGTCTGTCCTTTTAGATCCCTATGTATATATGTTGGTGTCGGCCTGTGAATGTATCAATATTTCAATGTTTATGTATGTATCACAAGGCTACTTCTGTATAACACCTTCTCCTCCATATAAACTCTCACATCTTGCTTGTTCTGTTTATTTCCCCTGCCTCCAGGTAACCTCCGACTGGGACCTGCAGAAGGGGACAGGGTGCACTGAGGGCCATACAGGGACCTCGGCTGCTGCCCCTATTGCCGCAGGGATGATTGCCCTAATGCTACAGGTTCGCCCATGCCTGACTTGGAGGGATGTCCAGCACATTATCGTGTTCACTGCTATCAAGGTACTGATGCAATTCGAACTTTTTTGTTAAGTGGGATGAGATTTTTTTTTTTTTTTGCTTCTTTTTTTAGGAAGGGAAAGGGGGGGTTAGTCCTAACTTGTATTCCTAGTCCCCAGTGTCCTGTAGTAACCCTATATCCCTATCTGTGTATTATTACAGTATGAAGACAATATGGCAGCTTGGGAAACCAATGGAGCGGGTTTCAGTCATAGTCACCAGCATGGGTTCGGTCTATTGAATGCGTGGCGACTCACCAACGCAGCCAAGGTAAATCCGATCACTTTATATAGTATTATTCTTTCGTGTCCGCTTGAGCTGGTTATAGGAAGTATCGTCTCAATGATAAAGCTCATCACACTCCTCGTGTCTGCTTGCTGTCACTGTTAAAGATTAAGCGAGACTGATCTGTGTTACTTAGAATTCACACAATGTATTTATAGCTATTCATATAGACACACTGCTGCCCTCTTGGCCACCAAAGTTCCATTCCTCCTAGTCCTCTCTCTATACAGTCCTGCTGAATACACTGTGGCTTTCTTTCCTACTGCTAAGTAGCTCAGGCAATTAAGTCCTTTTCCTCTCCAAATTTCCAGGTGTGGGAATCTGTTCCCTATTTAGCCTCTTATGTGAGTCCTGCATTTAAAGAAAAGACCAACATTCCTCAACTCCCCCACAGACTGGAGCTGAGCTGGAATGGTGAGTTCCATAAATCTACTGTTGGACAAATGCTTTGTTTTTATAGCCATTATTCTATTCTTCAAAGTCATGGCGTGGTTGGATTTTTATTTTATTTGGCATACAATAAACCCTTAAACCATGTTTTGTTTTTACATTGTGACATCACGTAGATTAAGTTGCTAACCCCATTGCAGATCTGGGATGTGTATCATTCCTTCAGTTGCTGCTGCAGTATTCCTTGTCAATTGATGGCACTTTTTAAATGTTGTCCATCAATGTTTATAAGTTACACGTGACTTAAAAGCATGGCGGCACTAGCTACCAGGTCCTCCGTTTTTTCCAGGTCTCGAAATTGAAAGGAATAGTACTTGATTCACCTGGTACAACATTGATTTGACGTTTATCCATGCTGAAGATAGATAGAGAACTGGGGATTGAAGAAACTTAATTTAAATTTTCTGAATAGATCGTGATAGCAGCATCATGTAACAAAGTGGTTGATTGTCTTGAGCATTGCAAAAGCCCATTTGAAACTGTTGCTTAGGAATCCAACCAATAATGGTTTAGGTGGTGGCTTAGGCTTAATGTTATGTGAACATGTTTCTGAAATGTGATGTGTACAGATTTAAAGTTTTGAGAAATTGAAAACTGCACATACTTTTATAGATCCTTTGTAACAACTACTAAAGTGCACATATGTAAAAGTCAAAGCTTCTGTAAATCCATCAAATGATGAATTATCATTCACACACCCTGCATGCAGTGTAGGTTCGCTTTAGGTTGTCGCTAGATAGAGATGTATCTATTTACATAAACATATTTTGCGTTCATGAGTTCACGACGAATGTGTGTAGTGCAATTAAGTGTTTACCTTAACTGTTGATAATCCTCTTTGTTGTTTTTTTTTTGTTTTTTTTAATTAAACTTTGGGAGCAGAATGGTAAAAATGTATTTTTATTCATAAGTTATAAGATGAGAAAAACTGAAACCATCCGGTGTCACCTCATACAGCTGACCGTAAAAGCACAAAAACGGACCCTGCGTATGTTTTCTTGTTTCCCTTCAGATCATGTGATATTGATTAAATTCCGAGACTTTTCACAGTTATGATCTCATTAGTGCAGCATTCGGGAAGTCGATCCCAAAAAGCAGAGTAATTCATATTTGCCCAAAGGATATAAACTCTGTTGAAGCCTGTAACTACAATCACGGACAACCTGAATGCAAGTCATTGAAAGCATTCTAGCATAAAGCTGTTTTTTAAGAATTAATGTCAGTTAAAGTGCTATAAATCAGCATTACACATAATGAATGTAATTCAGTTCCAAACACGAAACGTTGAAGAAATCTCTGTGATGCCTGGGAAATCACACTTCTGGATATCGTGGGAATAGGCTATAAATACTCAATTCTCATATAGTGGATTTTAGTTCTTTTCTTTCAGAGCTGTTATTTGTTGCACTTGTTTTATTGTACTTATTTCTGTACACAGTGCGGTTTAGTACATGCTTTTGCTCTGTTTTAATGTGGCTGCTAATACAATTATTTAATAGGTGTGATTTGAAATCTGGTACTAATAGACATTTTTTACATTTATTTTGTTGTAATTTTCATCTTGCTTATTTAAAGGGACAGTCTAGGCACCATAACAACTTAATTGGAGGTTGCTGGTCCCGGCTTAACCTCAGGTTTACACCAAAGTCTTCAGGCCCCAATGCACTAATTAGCTCTGCCCCTGCACTTCCATTTGAGTCTGAGGCTTCAATCAGAAATGCTTTCAGACTATTCGTAGCTCTCCATTTACAAAACTGAGTGAGGGCTATACGTATGTTTCTCACTCCTTTTTTTGTGAATCGGTAGCTGCTCAGCCTGTGACACAAACAGAAGTTCAAGGACAGAGTAACTGGCTCCAAATTGAAGACTTTGGGGTTAAGCTGTTCGTTAACGGTTAGCTCCTGAAGGTAAGCTGGCACAATGGATCTCATGGCACCATAACAAATACAATCTCATTTACCTGTCTTTGCAAATACATATCTATAGTGTACAAAGATGTGAGTTTTCAGTTTTTATCAAACCAAAATGTCCATGATATGTGGTACTTTTGGAGAACATTTCTTAAAAAGAGGGTAGGAACTGTTTGTGAGTGCGCCCAAATCTTCTACTTGAATTTATTTGTTGTTTGTTTGCTAAGGGAATTGGAAATTCATTGAGTTTTCCAGTGAAAAAGCAGAAGACTTTAGAAGAGGCATCAACATGTCTCACCTGTAAGTAGAAAGTTGTTCTATAGCAGTTCTTTATTGCTAATCAGTCTCCCGGAATTTGCCAATCTTTTTAAAAGAGCCCTACTGTATGGAACACCTTCGAAGAAGCCTGTAATAACTCTCTCTGTGCCAAGAATATTAATGCAGTACATGTAGCAGGTTCTAGATGGCATTGTCAACAAGTTACCAATGCCAGGAAATTCTGAGCTAGATGTTCTCTAACTGCTCTGAATTTCTCTAGTGTTACGTAGGCAAAGCATTCCTGGTGGAATGGTGCTGTCATGGCACATGGGAGTTACATTGTGCACACTCCTGCTTCTGGCACAACTTGCACGCGTATCGAGAGTGTTCTTGTCCTCAAGCCACCACAGTATGACCTTGTTCACTTCAACCTGAGAATTATCTGTGAGAGGACTAATGATGGCAGCTAGAAACTAATACGGAAACTGCCAAATGAAAAAGATGCTTTGCTGAACCCTCGGAATGAGCTCAGAGTTATTTAATAATTAACACAAAACCATAGGAATGCGTGTTCTTTTAAATGTCTAAATGAATGTGGAGTCCCTGTTCTTTTTAACTTTTTGCTTATTAACAATTTTTTTTATTTTTTTTTGGTTGCCCAAAATATGTGCAATGGCATAAGCCCGTTTATTAGATATGATATAATGTATCTGAAAATGCAAAAAGTTTTTATTCAATTCTACACTGTGACAGGAGTTTCCATTGTATCGAGAACATTGTGGACAGAAAGAATTTAATAAGCTCGTTCCTATCCCCGCCGACCCACTGAAAATATATGGATTTAGGTTTTGGTCCTGGCGTAGAGATAAGAGATTTAAACTAGCCTAATCAATCTGCACTCCGTAGGGCTTATGGTAATTTTTTTTTGCCAGGTCATAATCTTCCTATTTATTTTTACTCCACTTTGGCAAACTATATTTATTTGTTTTGTTCTACTCTTGGTACGGTTTTCATTAGCTGTAGAATTTTGTTATGTCTGTAATGTAGACGCGAGAAGTCAGTTTGATTTATTTAACCACTTACTGCAACTGACTGGTGTTAGCTATTCTTTAAGCTTATCTGTGTGTGTGTGTGTGTGTCTGTGTGTGTATATATATATATATATATATATATATGTGTGTGTGTGTGTGTATATGTAATATGTATAATTGGTATTTCACTCTCATAGCTATAATATAAATCTATTGTTCTTTTAGTCTTATCTCTGTATATCTATCTATGTATAAGAGAAAATTACTATTGAGCATCGCCCTTTATATCTTAAACTGGATTTTGGAAAGAAAAAATTTTGTTACCAGAAAACTTTTTAATCCATGTGCCCCCTGTTAGAGTTGATATCTTATTTGTATAAAATAGCTGTTGTATTCACACCCCTAACTTCTCACAGCTGTAGACGACATACAAGTAGGAGTAAATCCTGACTTGACTTATTAAAGGAACACTATAGTCACCTAAATTACTTTAGCTAAATAAAGCAGTTTTAGTGTATAGATCATTCCCCTGCAATTTCACTGCTCAATTCACTGTCATTTAGGAGTTAAATCACTTTGTTACTGTATATGCAGCCCTAGCCACACCTCCACTGGCTATGATTGACAGAGCCTGCAGGAAAAAAAAAACTGGTTTCACTTTCAAACAGATGTAATTTACCTTAAATAATTGTATCGCAATCTCTAAATTGAACTTTAATCACATACAGGAGGCTCTTGCAGGGTCTAGCAAGCTATTAACATAGCAGGGGATAAGAAAATCTTAATTAAACAGAACTTGCAATAAAGAGCCTAAATAGGGCTCTCTTTACAGGAAGTGTTTATGGAAGGCTGTGCAAGTCACATGCAGGGAGGTGTGACTAGGGTTCATAAACAAAGGGATTTAACTCCTAAATGGCAGAGGATTGAGCAGTGAGGCTGCAGGGGCATGTTATATACACCAAAACTGCTTCATTAAGCTAAAGTTGTTCAGGTGACTATAGTGTCCCTTTAAGTTAAAATTATTACTTTACCAGCTTACAATTTCAGATCATATCTCATCGGCCCTAATTCCTTTTTTATTTTATTTTTTTGCTCTTACGTTATACTACCGAATGTCAAACAAACCGCTTATGGATAGATTCACTGCAGTCTCCATTTATTGTTTTAAAATTTGAATGCCAGAGGGATATGTAATGCATTCCAGAGTCAAACTAAAGAATCTCACGTGTCATGCGTACCGAGAGATGGTGGGTGGTCCTTTTCCACATTGAACTTGAATAGAAATTAAACCGTTGACCATGGTTATTCTTTTACGTAGAGGTATAGAGTAAAAAGTATAGGAGTTTTAAGCTTGTTGTACCACAGATTCATTAAAGTATTAATTCATACAGTGCATATAAACTAATAACTGGACAGATAATCCTTCAATTTATTCATAAATGCTACCTTTTGTTTAATTAAACTAGAAAAATGGTCAGAGTTGTGGCAGCTGACATTTAATGTGGATAAGTGCAAGATAATGCATCTTGGACGTAAAAACCCAAGGGCAGAGTACAGAATATTTGATAGAGTCCTAACCTCAACATCTGAGGAAAGGGATTTAGGGGTGATTATTTCTGATGACTTAAAGATAGGCAGACAATGTAATAGAGCAGCAGGAAATGCTAGCAGAATGTTTGGTTGTATAGGAAGAGGTATTTGCAGTAGAAAGAGGGAAGTGCTCATGCCATTGTACAGAACACTGGTGAGACCTCACTTGGAGTATTGTACACAGTACTGGAGACCGTATCTTCAGAAGGATATTGATACCTTAGAGAGGGTTCAGAGAAAGGCTACTAAACTGGTTCATGGATTGCGGGATAAAACTTACCAGGAAAGGTTAAAGGATCTTAACATGTATAGCTTGGAGGAAAGACAAGGCAGGGGGGATATGATAGAAACCTTTAAATACATAAAGGGAATCAACACAGTAAAGAAGTAGACTATATTTAAAAGAAGAAAAACTACCACAACAAGAGGACATAGTCTTAAATTAGAGGGCTAAAGGTTTAAAAATAATATCAGGAAGTATTACTTTACTGAGAGGGTAGTGGATGCATGGAATAGCCTTCCAGCTGAAGTGGTAGAGGTTAACACAGTAAAGGAGTTTAAGCATGCGCGGGATAGGCATAAGGCTATCCTAACTATAAGATAAGACTAGGGACTAATGAAAGTATTTAGAAAATTGGGCAGACTAGATGGGCCGAATGGTTCTTATCTGCTGTCACATTCTATGTTTCTATGTTACATTGCACCTGCCCGTATATGTTCAGCACCCACCACTGGAGGGCAGCAGCTGTGATTGGTTATCTATCTGACGGTTGTTTCTAATGATCAGATATTTAAATTGGCACCGGTCATGCTGTACTTGCCTTTTACTAAGCGCATCCTCTTCTTTTCCTCTTTTCTACTCTTTCTTACTCTTTCTTTTTTTTCATTTAATCTATTTCTATACAGATTATCTTACAGTATTTTTTTTGTATACGCCTGACTTTCTTAGATTCTGGGCTACAGTGTCAGTCCTGACAGGCGTCACCATTGCTGCTAGGAATTGTCCTTTTTTTCTGGATCATCCTGCAGTCTCATTAGATCTCCCCTAGGCCTCAATGCTGTACTCTCTCTTTCTAATACTATAAAGATTTTGGAGCACAAACGAGTAAGACCTGTCATGTGGAAAACTCAGAAAGAGATTCAGCCAATCATAATGCAATAAAGCAGTCCTTTTTATGAATTTTGTATGTAACAGTGCGTGTAGATACTGATCTAAGAACGACATTGTATCTGCAAATTATAATGAGTTAGTCACCGCTATCTTAAATCACTTACTAGTTTGAAAGCTGTCCAACAGCATATAAATTCTACATACTACAAGACCAGCCTTGCTTATAAGCAAAAAGAAGAAGAAATGTCTAGCAAAACATGACAGATCTGGTAAAGTGTTACTCCAACCCTTTTTTATTATATCCTTAAAGGAGCACTATATGTTCAAACAAACTCGTTTTCCTGGCTCTATAGGGTCATTAGGTCCCCCCTCCAGCTGGGATGAAGAGGTTAAAACCCATTCAGCCACTTACCTTTCTCCAGCGCCGGGCTCCCTCTGTGTTGGTGACCTCTCCACCTCCTGCCAACGTCAGATCTTAATGTTCATGCGTGGCAAGAGCCGCGTGCGCATTCAAACAGCCCATATGAAAGCATTACGACATCCAGCGTCTTTTCACTGTGATTTTTCAGACGGCCACTAGAGGCTGGATTAACCCTAATGTAAACATAGCAGTGTCCCTGAAACTGCTATGTTTTCAGCTGCAGGGTTAAAACTAAGGGGAACTGGCACTCAGACCACTTCACTGAGCTGAAGTGGTATGGGTGCCTATAGTGGTCCTTTAATTTACATTATAACACACTGTTGGACATTACTAATTGCAAACCTCCCATAAACCTATAAAATAGGATTAAATTTACCTGGAATCCAGCACAGGGCAGAGCTGCCCATGCTGCTCTTCACTCCCTATCCAAGGTCACATGATCCCCTGTGCTGCTCTCCACGCGATCCCTCTCTGGGGTCCAGTCCAATGCTTCTTATGGAGAAGCGTTTAATTGGATTGATTTCGAGGCCCAGTGTACATGTGCATGCGTTAATCCAGGGAGCGAGGGATTTGGGGGAGACAGATGGAAGGAACAAGGAGAGGGGGATGCTGCTGAATGTAGAGAATGTGAGCACACCAAGTGAAGGAGGATAATTTAAGCGTCCCCTTGTAGAAGATGATTAAATCTGCCACTAGCGTGCAAAGCACACGAACGACAAACGTAATTTTTGCACAGAACTACTATTAACAGAATTCCGGCTGAATAAGTTATGTTTGCATTGCTAGCCGACTGCACAAAAATGCAAATGTCTATGGATGTGCAGCTTATCAAGCAGATTCCTACCACCATGACCACTTCTAAAAGTAGAAGTGCTCGTGGATGTTGGCGTGACTCTTTAACCCTATTTACAGCTCTCTCAGACTACGTTTTTTTCATACTTTTATTAACAGGATTAACTGTTGTATATAGTTGTGGTCTAGACCTCAGTTGCTTTTTAATAGTTATAAGATAGGATCAAAAGGTCAATCATTCCCAATCTCTCTCCCACTCTCTCCTTCCCCTGTTTTTGTTTTGTCTAATAGCTAGGGGTGTCAGACTGGCCATGCCAAATTATTTCTTGCACACTATACTGTGTGTTTTGACTTGTTACTGAGCTCCTAAATGTATGTGTTCGAGATCACAGAATATTCTGATGTAGATTTAGCAGTATTCAGTAATAAATCTTTTCTTCTGTTCCACAATCCATCCTTAACCCCTTAAGGACACATGACATGTCAGGATTCCCTTTTATTACAGAAGTTTGGTCCTTAAGGGGTTAAGTAACCAATGTGTTCTTTTTCTTGGACATCTGTGAACTAAAGCAATCCTTTCTAAGCTTAGCGAGCAGCTTTCATCCGTTAACCCCTCATATGTGAGGGTTTCATGCAGCTGGTTACATTGTTCAATCGTTTATATAGAGTTTATATAAGGTGCTATGTGACCTAACTGGTTGTTCCCTCTGCTACTGTGTCCAGAAAAAGCTTCCAGGCTGTGCGTGTAAGGGGTACAGTTGGCATATTTGCTTTCCCTGGGTATATGCCAAACTTCTTGCAGGTTTTCTGTCTCTGCCCTTTTTAGGAAATGTTTACTGCTTCTGACTTGGCCTGCAAAAAATGTAGACAAGAAGAAAGAAAAGTGATCGGGAAGGGGGGGGCAGAGAGGAAATGATGATGGAATGAGACTCCGTGAGCGTTTTCTGTTTTTTGGAAATCTTACAAAGTATGAGGTGAACAAAAAGCAAGGAGGTGAGGGGTGAGGCTTTAAGGAACTCAGAGGTATTGACGGGGATAAAGTAAAAATAAGGCATGAAGGAGAGTTAAATGGGGAGATCGCCTGTACTGTAAATGGAGAGATGATGAGGGGGTAGTTAGTTTGTATAAGGGATCCTGTAATCTTCACAGATTTTTAGACCCTTCAAATGGTGAAAAGGGAACGTGTAGCAGAAAAACTGGACGCAGTTTTGTTGCACTCCTGTTATTAAAGATTTGTTTTATTATAGACATTGTAACACACAGAAAATTATACTTCCATGTATCAGAGATAACAGTGGCTTAGGCCAGGAAATGCAGAATATACAGTCGTGGGAATAAGAAAGTACATCTTCTTTGAATTCTATAGCTTTATATATCAGTATATAATAACAATCATCAGTTCCTAAACAGGTCTTAAAATGAGCTAAAAACAACCTCGGATGAACAACAAAGCATGACATATTACACCGGGTCATAATTTATTTAACACAAATGGAGAAGCCAGTTCTTCTTCATTACTGAGTGGGGCTGTGATTTCAGATCCTGTTGCTTTATGATCTATGACTGTTTGGGGGTTTTCAGAGGTCATATGGATTCTCCTTTTCAGTATTGTTAGATCCTATCCAGCTCTTCTCTTACCTTTCGCCCATTGTCACCGGTCCAGTCACCAGATATTATCTGCCTCGAGCACCATGTGTGGAACCTTAGACCTTGCTGTAGCATAAAAGACTGCTCTACAGGACTTCTGTGCCTCTAAAAAAGCTATTAAACAAGTATGACTAACTCTTCGCAGTCCTGGTGCTGTGGACGGTGGTTCCTATGTTTCCAAGTTGCTCGTGGCGGTGCCAAAGATCACAGCGCCCGCCACGATGACCAGCTGCGGTCTGAGCTTAGACTATTGTCACATTCTGTGGACTCCTGCTAATCCTTATTGCACAAGCAGTACTAATTAAATCCAGGTATTAGATATTAGTAGATTATTAAGGTCTGCCTAGCTTGTTAAATTTCATTTCATACATAGTGTGCGTGCTGTGTGAAGGTGCAGGTGAAAGATGGCGTAATGTATAAATAGTCATATTTCTCCACTGTCACTGTTTCCCTGCCTCCATCTCTCCAACTCTGGAATTGGATTCTGCTTGAACCAGTGTTTGAAATTCCTCCTCTCTGGATTGGCTCCGTATATGGGAATTCACACATACACAAACAAATGCTGTAAGGGGTGAGAGAATCCTCACTAAACTGTTCTTTCCGCAGCGTGAAGGAGCTTTAGGAATACGTCAAGTTTTCTTGATTAGCTAGATTGGGTCATTCATGTCTGTCTCTGTCAACTAATATCATTACCCTCTCCTGCTGCATGTACCACACTGTGAAGGTCCTGTATTCTCATTGTATTATCTCTGCCAGGGTTAATCACTAAAGTGACAAATGTTGAGAATTTCATCTTAATGGGCAGTAGTCTGGACTGACTATGTTTATTTTTATCACCATGGAAACAGAAGAGAGTGAGAGAAAATTCTGAATTAGAACATAATTTAAAAAAATATGTAATAGTTCAAAAATGTATAGCAGCAGTAGACTCTCTTATGTGATGTGAAAATGGGAAAATCCCAGATTAATTATTTTCTAGCAGACCCCTATGATGGGACGCCCAGAAAATGATATACTGGTTTATTTATTATGGTATAACCACATCAGAAAATGGTTACTACAAAGGGCAAACGAGAAGGATTTTCAATGTGGCTATAACTTTAATTGACTATATATAGTATTGTGACATCATTTTACTATTTCAAAAATAGAATGTATGTATTTTAGTTTTTTTAAAGTGCAAGGTTTAGGGGGTTAGGTTGTGTGTGTGTGTGTGTGTGTCGCACGCTGGCAGAAAAAAAATTACTTGCAACAAATGATTTTGTGAAAAAATAGTCATCATATCTGTACATCTTTGTCTTTAGTGACCTCTGCTGACCTCCAGCTTTCAGGGATGAAAACACTGGAGCATGTGACCGTGTCGGTCACCATCTTGCATCAACGTCGTGGAAACCTGGAGATTCGTCTGTTCTGTCCAAGTGGAATCTCCTCACTCATTGGAGCCAGACGCAGCATTGACATGTAAGTGAAAATATATTGTTAACCTTAATATTCTACAACGCATCCCTTTTCACTATGTCTTCATTTTAATACTGGACATCACCAGTTTGGGAATAAGCCAAGATTATTTAAAAGGAACACTATAAGGTCAGGAACACAAACCTGTATTCCTGACCCTATAGTATTAAAAACACCATCAAGCTCCCCCCACCTCTCTGGCCCCCTAAATATAGTAAAATCTTACTTTTATTCTAGTCTGCTGCTTCTGGCTCTGCCCCTGATCTGCCTCCTTAGCTGACATCATCTGAAGTGGTGATCTCAGCCAATCACAATGCTTTCACATAGGAAAGCATTGGCTTTTCTGAGAGTGTCAAGGAGGCCGATCAGGGGCAGGGCCAGCATTAAATAAAGATTAGTGTTTCCATGCAGAGAATAGGGACACTGAATGTCAGTCACTATGTGCAGCACTGCTCCAGGAAGCACCTCTAGTAGCCATCTCTAAGAAGACAGTGTTTACTGCAAAAAGCCGGATTCGACTCACCAGAACAAATACATTAAGCTGTAGTTGTTCTGGTGACTATAGTGTCCCTTTAAGTATACTTTAGCCACCAAACTAGAACTGACCTCTGTTCTTATTCCACACTGTATAATCTCTTCTTTTATGATCAACTTACACATATCTTTTTTTTTAAGGGACCCAAGTGGGTACACCGACTGGACATTCTCCACCGTTCGATGCTGGGGAGAGGGTGCAGAAGGTGTATACAGATTGCTGATCAGTGATTCCGGTAATTTGTCAGAACATTTGTTTTCTCGTGTCAGTGCATCGAAGGCATATTATATGCAGAGTATGCATGAGCAAAGACAAGCCATGTCATTTGTATAAGTTGATCAGTTTACAGGATATCCCAAATCTCCTGTAATTAGTGACAGACTTTGTTTCAATGCCAGTATAGGGTTTTTGCCCTGTTTCAACTGTAAGAAAAAGTTTTATCTCCCCCGATGCCACAGATTAAACCTGTGTAGCACACACGACATCCGTGCATCACAAAGCTTCGTAAACATAACAGTCCTGTCACATGGCCCCCCTCCCCCACATAAACTATCCAGGTTTAATAGCTGTAATAAAGTAAGAGTTGTTGCTCTATGGTAGACGAGGATCTACTTTTTGACATTTCTGTTCTAATTGATTCTGTTTTAACCTTAGATTTTTTTCAAGGTTAATCTACATCTTCCGTGTATTTCCAGTCACCTGCTTCAACTTTATAGTGTAGTAAACATACTTGTAATTTTTCAGAGCAAGAGGTGATGTGCGTAATCGGTTTTTCACCTTCCTCCTTTAGGAGATATCAGCGGGGGAATTTTGGAACGGTGGCAACTGACATTGTATGGATCCTCCTGGAACTCCATGGATGTGGCAGAAAGAAGAAGGTAAAGTATGAAGGTGGTCATTGATGGAAGCATGCCCACTAACTCTGTGTATGACGTGTTTGTATAGGTATGATCCGGTCTCTCGCTGCTATAACTGTCTTGTTGTTGTGGACAAGGTATTGTGTCAATATGCATACATTTTTATTTTTGTGTCTAAATATATGAGATACTTACAGTCCTGACATTTCAATGCTGTCCACGTCTCTAACCTTCTCATGTGCCATTTTCTCTCTCTCTCTCAGGGTGGTGGAAGACGCTCAGAGTGGTCAGTATCTGAATGATAACTTCTCGCTTCCCTGCCCACCTGGTCTGCAAATCTCCGAGCAGGATAATTATACCATCACTAATAACACCTTGCGGGTAAGTTATGTACATGTATTATTTCTGTACAAATGTGTACTATTACTTTTATTTTGTGTTACTTTTCTATTGTTTTGGTATCTAAAAAAAATACCAAAGACCTCTCACTCTGTTTTCACATATTAAATCCCTCTATGTCTTTTTGTTCCCCAGACATTAATGCTTGTTGGCTGTTTTGCCGTTTTCTGGTCCCTATATTATACTCTGGAGTTGTACCTGTCACGGATTTCCAGCACCAAAGATCTAGACCTGAGTTGTGAGGAATGTCATTGTTTGTGGCCCTGCAGCAAAGGGTCTGTAAGTTTGCAGCAACTGGAAGCAGGCAAAGAGATGGAGTCTCTGCCTCTGTGTGGTGCAAAAAACTCTACTTTGGATGAAGAGGAAGAGGATGAACTTCTATCATCCACCAGAAGCCACCAAACTAGAACTGACCTCACAGGACACAGGCAAAACAGGACCTTGGACCTCCCACAGTACCGGGACAGAATTAAAGAAGATGGTTGTGAATATGAGATGACTATGATTAACGTAAATGAGGCCAGATACGCTTAATTTGAACATTGTGGAATTTGGTCTAAAGCAAGAGAGTAGCAAAGAGTTGTTGGCTTGTCTTCGGATGGCTTGAATGCACTTTTGGGATTCTTGGGCCAGCCTTGGTCTAACATTAGTCCCCTTTCTCCTTCATTGTGACTCCTTTATTTAAGGGGATATGTAACCACTTCTTTGAAGCTTCTTTCCACGATGCTGGTTTTAATGTAAAGTGACCGCCTTGCTATTGAAGATACTTGGCTCAGACAGGCCTCAGATTTTGTTATATTCTAATGCAAGGTGGTCTCACAGCCAACCTAATACTCTTTCTACTCCTGACTGTAAACAAGGAACTATAGACTCTGTAAGTCTTATCGGTTAGGGAGATGGTGCAGTAAGCAAATTATATTTGCTATATATGATACTGGTTTATTATATTTAAATACGGGTGATAATTATTGTCAAGCATTGGAAACAAATTCTGCTGCTCGTCTGTGCGTGTGAGTGTTTGTGAGCACGTGTGTTTGTGTGCGTGCACACGTGGGCAATCCCACAAGTGATCATAATAGAGGCATAAAGTAGCATTGTGGCTTGGGAATCAAATCTGGTACAAAAGCCATTTTTTGATCTAATGCTGGTGTGTGCTTCTATATAGGGTGTATGCATCACAAAATGACTGCTGTGTACCAGCAAAGGTTGAAAGAACTGTATAGAATTGAAACGTGGACACTTATTATCTGGGATATGCCAACAATGAAACATACCAAAATAACTTTATAGGGACACAGGTTTCTATATTGTCTGTATTCTCATTCCGTATTTGTGGATAAAGTTAATCGCTCCATCATGCTATGATACAGAATTCGTTCAGTTTATATCTGGTACAACAGAGGCTTTATTTTCAAATAAAGGTCTTTTTGGCTTTAGATGGGCAGCACAAGGCTCATTCAAATAAAGTATCTGCTGTACCGTAAATATCTATATAAAATATGAGCCATCTTTCAGCTTGATACGTATTGTTAATGTCGGGTTTGTTTTCCTGGCACTGGAGAATCCCTTTAAGTCTTCATGGTCAGCCGCTAATCCAATGTTTCCGGTCTTTGCACTGTGCCATTTCCTTATATATTTATTTTCTACTTATTATTTTTACATCTTTCTTAAACTGCTTTTATTTCTCTGAGCTTTGGTGACTGTGAATTGCATAACTATTATACTGCATATACAGATTTTTAATAGTTTTATTTCCTTTTTAACCTGGCTGATAACATTTGGAAGGAATGAGTAAAGCTTTGAGGCAAACAAAAAATATTGACCGTACTTTAAAAATTACGTAAATGTTTTATGATTTTCATTCTTCAGTCTAAAAATGTAACCTTTTGTAATTTTGTTTTTCCAGGGCAGACACTGTGAATAACGCACAGAGCATAAAGCACTCATACCTCTGGGAGAATAGAATTTAGAATATTAACCTCTACATCCCCGCTGTCCTATCTTGTACTAACAGTCCTAAACTCTGTGATCACTGAATTAACAGGAAACGGCCATTTAGCCTTTCTCAGCTTTGCCCTCTAAAAATATTCAATCATTCTAACCCCAGAGGAGCTAGAAGCTATCTGTTTAGAAACAGCTTTTTGAAAGAATTATACAGTCTTTGTGATGTCCTTTTTGAAATTGTCTTCTGAACGCTTCTTAACACTAATCAAAACTGTGGCAGAGATTCCAAAATACACATGCGTATAAACCGCCCTGATGCAGGGATTTTAAGTGCAGATTTATTGAACTGTTTAACTATTTTGAAAGGAAATCGAATCCAACCTATATAATAATGTTGTTAGATATGTATTACATCAAAGTGCATATGTCACCTGAAATGAGATTTAAAACAATCACCGAGGGATGCCTTAGGTGATCTGCTTTTAATTTTAGAACATGCTAGCTATTTGAACTCATTTTCTAGAGTTTAAAAAAAAAAAAAACTGTTCTTGCGTTCATAGTTTGTGGAAATATGTATGTGTGTTAATTTATGAATGTTTGATCCTTTTCAGTGCACTACAATCCCCAAGAAAGGGTTAAATAAAGGTTATTTGTTTTACCTCTCCAATTGATCAATCCACATCTATCCTCTATTTATGTCCAGACAGAGTTTTGGAGGTTTCATTTGACAATTACACAACATACCAGAAAGTATGTATAACGTATGTGCAGAGTGAGATTGTTTCTGTAAAACTATTTTAAATAAGGTTTTCTGTTCCTTCTAAGGAAGCAGAATTTGCGTGCATTAATGTGAGTGGCAGAATGCAATTCTGAGTTTTAAGGAAGTAATATTTGAGCAGTGTGAAATTTATTTTGAGAGCAATAAAAGGTTTTTAATTGGTGGTCTGCTTACTGTGAATGAGTCAATGCATCTCTTTCCTTGTCATATACCGTCCCTTCTATTCCATTAATAACAAATGCAAAGTTTAATAAATTCAGGGTACCAGGTCACCATGGCAACACAAAAGATAGGCTCTGACACTGCATGTCATGAGGCAGTTTGTCTCCGTACCTGTTAGATCATCTCCCCCGTACGTTAATGCACTCCACAAAGTGCAACAAAAGAAAATTTGCAATGTTTTCTTTCTTTTCTTTCAGACAAGTGTTTAGTGGAACAGGAATTGGCATTGTATACTTTACTAATTCTGCAAGTAGAATAACATTATTGTTGAACCATCTTAAGATGCATACAATATAAAAAACAAAAAGTCCGACAATGCTAATGATTTAAACATGTTTATTTTATCCAAAAAAAAAAAATTAATAGTACAAAACATTGGTTTCTTTTTCCATTTTAAAACGACGTTCTAGGCAAACATCCTGTTTGATTTAAGACTTCAGTAAAGGAAGAATGATTTTAGTGTCAGGTGTATATGCGGTGCAATGGAGCAGGGAAGTGTAGAGAGATGGAATGATGTACAGGACTTCTGGAACACTGAAAAGGGGTCTATTCTCTAAATGGCAAGCTGCAACGACTTGAGCACCGACTTACAAAATTTAGGACAAAATATTCGGATTGGGGGGTGGGAGCCCTTCATTTCAACTGAAATGGAAACTACTGGTTTCCCCCTCCCCCCCAACTCTCATTCTTTGTCTAAATTTTCAAGTCTGTCCTGAAATCTGTGTCACCCTTAACGTGGCGCAATAACACTGGTGCTAGTTCTAGCAAGTTGCTGTCTGAGTGTCTGAGGATGATAGGGATAGTAGTCTACAAAAGCTAGATGATTGGGATGATTTCTTGCTAATTGCTGTAGGGAGAATAAAGGGTAGTGTCTGATTAATTCCTATAAAGTTTTAGCAGTGGAGAGAGGATGAATACAGACTGACTATATATGGAAAAGCGTTGCTTGTTTCGATTATAAACAAGACAGACTATCTACCTTGCCTCCTATCCTGAGGCAGGAATTCTAGGCTTGCGTGACGCCGTTTACCCATTCTACAACAGGAATGTGGCAGAGTTAGCAGCCATGCACAGGCAGTTTAATGATTACAAATCCAATATTAATCCCGTCTGCCGCTAGCTGAATTAATTAATATTAATTTCTCCTTAGGACTAATGATGTGTGAGGACAGTTACAATAAACTTCTATTGTTACAGAGAGAATTATAAAGAGCCCTTTTTGTGAAAAAAAAAAAAAAAAATCAGATGCCTATTTCAAGATAGATTAAAGTAATTTTTTTCCCCCTCTCCCCACTTTGGCGTAATAGCGGGTGCACTGGGGTAAGTAGTTTTTCTGATTGCATTGTGTAACCCCTTCACTGCTGAAACCACTGGGCAACAATGTACTTCCAGCAGTAAAGAGGTTAAAAGGTCTCTTACGCGTGTTTCAAATTTAGCCGATAATCTGTCGGGGACGTCCGTAACCCGTCATGCCGGCCTGGGTGGCACCCTGATTGCTGCCCATCTGCAAACCAATGACATGCTTTCCCTGTTTCAGTTTATCATCAGAGAAATCCCGTTTGTGTTCTTGCGCTTTCCTGCGAAAAAGAAAATAGAAACAAATATTACGATCAGCTCACGAAAAGTATTTTTTATTTTTTTTTGCCTGAACTGAAGTTCAGTGTTCAATTCACTACAACATGCGGTTTGTACTCTCTATAAAGTATAACATTATAGACCGATTAGTCTCCTTTACTTACTTCATGAACCACGAGGGGTCTCCTTGGTATTGTCCATCATTCTTGGTAACGGCAATGCTGCCAAGAGCCACAATCGTCCTCTGCACGGCCGCAATGTCCTTTCCTACGATAAAGACAAGTCTGGTATAAATCTGTAGAATGTTTGGGTGGGTTGGTGGGTGACAAGTTGCAGTCTGTATGTCTCCATCCCAATCTACCACTTTAATGCCTGCTACCGGTCCCTCTAATTTATAGTGGATCTGCTGTGTGCAATCTACTTTTATATCAATCAAATTTTGGATTTGCCGTTTTAGGTTTTGCTTTTGTTTTCTACAATCTGGGAGATTTAATATCGACATTTACACACTACTTTATATTATGTGCTTTTCTTCCAATGACACTCGAAGGCACAAAGACTATTTGTTTCAGTTTTCTAATCCCTTCTTATTTGTCTAATCTAGTTAAACAAAACTCCCACGGCATCTACTGTTGCTTTATACAGTATATGCATTAATTAATATGCAACATAATTTGGATTATTAACCTACACTGAGAGCAACCACGGTATGGTTACTGAGTTTACGGAGCAGTTTGGAGGTTTCTTGCTTACAATGGGATTGTGGTGGATCTCATCTACTGGAACTTGACATTCCAAATGAAACTTACAGGTAAACGTTTGTTTGTTTGCTTGGAAGCTTCGTATGGTTTCCCTGGTCAGCATAAGTTGAAAGTACCCAGCTGTACTCCTCTGTAAAATCATAAAAGGGACACTATAGTCACCAGAACCACTACAGCTTAATGTAGTGGTATTGGTGTCATGTCCTGGAGAAAAGACAGTGTTTACATTGCTGGCTAGCTACACCTCTAGTGACAGTCACTCAGATGGTCACTAGAGGTACTTCCATGGTCAATGCTGCACAGTGTGCAGCACTGGCAATCCGCGTCTCCACTCTCTGGGTTGTGCTGTGCTTGTGAAATAGCCTCCTTATGCTTTCCTATTGCAAAGGATGCAATTGGATGAGAGAACTCAGTTTTGTGATATCCCAAAAATGTATAAAAACACCTTTCCCATGTTATCGGGGAGGGGGAATGGGTGAGTGGGAAGAGAAATACCTAAACAGTGTAACATTATATTGTTAGGCATACGTTTGTGTTCCTGACATGGTAGTGTTAATTCAAGCTTAATGATGTTTGTCCAACTAAATGCTCCTGACAGAGAAGCATTTGAGAGATACAGCACATGTGGTGTAATCAGTGATCCATCAATCGAGTGCTTCTCTATGCTCACATCCAGTGTCTGGCAGCGGCATTATTAGAATTCTGAAGCCAGAGGTAAAATAAATAAGATTATAGACTTTATTTTAATCCAAGTGCCCCTAGGCAGGGTCTGTCAGATGGACATGGCGGAATCAAAGCTGCTAGGAGCATGGGAATTGCAAAATGTAAAAAGTGCCATTTCTCAGTAATGACACAGTTTTCATTTGCAAGCCTGCAGGCCCCAATATCACATCTTGAAGATGAACTGATATAGAATGTTCCATTGATGGTTATCTATTATCTCCCAGTCCTGGCCCCTGGCTCTCAAATGTAAATAAATTTTTTTTTACTTCCATGAGTATTCAAATTCAATATCCACATCTGTGAAAATTCACATGGTTACTCTACACCATGTTTTACCTTCGTATAGGTCTACAGTTTGGAAGATGTCTGTTTTCACCACGCCATATTCCTCTGCTGCCTTCAGAAACTGCGCCACCTGCTCCATTTGCTTGAAGACCATGCTGGGGGGAGGATCGGGAATCTTGACTGGTTGGGATCCCTTGGGATACAGGCTGTTGATCAGCTTTGAGAGGATCTGTTGACAGAAGAAAGTAAGTTACAGGCGTTTCCAAAGGATTAAATCCACCTTTCACTGCCCCAAGAGCCTGTGGATAGAGTAGAAAAGGGATATAAGGACACAAATCCATATTTCCAGAGAGTGATACATGGACAACGTATTGTAACATGATGTTTTTCTTTGTAAAATGGACGATATAGCCAGAATCAATGAATCTTCCAGGTGGAATAGTGTCAAAGGTTGAATGTATCTATCCAGAGAGGAATGTGACAAGGACAAAATGCGTTCACAGACTGAAATCTGTACGTCCTGAGAAGAATCTCTCCTATCGAGTGGTGCCTCATCTGACATCCTCTTATGCAAATATTTACAAAATAGCAAAAGGATGGTGTTATTTGTGAGGACCTTTTTAGTGGCATTCCTCAAGCCTGTGTCCACATTTATTATATATTACAATGGCAGCGGGAGTCAGTTACTCAGATTTAAAATTTTTTAAAATAGATTCATTTTTTTTTTTTTCAAATTTGTATCCAAAAATATTAAATCAACACCTTAACAGGAGAGATTTATCAAAGTACCGTTGATACTTTGTCTCATTTTTGGCAAAATGTATTAAATCTGTTGGATTTTTCCAATTTGCGCCCTATCCTCTATTTTTTAATATGTGCCATTTGGCCGTCTCCTGAAATAACATTTTTGATAAATAAACCTCATGTCCAACTACAGGTCACAAGACACAGACATGGGATGGACGCTGAAAAGAGGTAGGTATCCTTACCACTCCATTTTTTAGCCACTGCTGAAAACCAAGTCTTCCTTGCTCATCAGGCGACCCAACATCACTTCCACACTGAATCTTGATCCACTGCACCAATCGCGCTTCAAGTTCATCATCATACTTCTTCTCAATACGAGATTGTATATCGCGGCTCATGCCGTAAGATGGACCTTTGTTGGCCATGGCTGTTGGGAACTGCACAAAAAACAGAGTGTGAACCTGGGGTCATTTAATTTGATGATTTCATATCCGAATAGTGATAATGAAGAGACAACTTGGAAATCACACTTAGAATTAGTGTAGACTTTCTCCACAGAGAATGATACATTTTTACTTTATTCTAAATTTCACAATTCTTTTTTCAAATGTGGAAAAAATCTTCATCTCATCCATATCTCATGATACTAATCCAATAAAGGCAATGTTGTTGCAATCCAGAAAAAATAAAAATACATATTCATACTCAAAGCTAAGTTAGATTGACTAGACGGCTGGCAAAGTGACTTGTTTTCCAAAACCTTGTCTTTGCCGACAAAATAAAAGATAATGGGTTTATTACACTACTAGACCATTGTAGAGAATTTCAAATTTAACGTCAGAGCAGCTGAGCAGAAAGCAGAGCTGACTCACAAAAGTTTGATCTCAAATTTTAAATTCACATTGAATTGTGACGTTAGAGAATAGCTAGCCCTTGTCTGTGTGCATACTTTTACAGATACCTGATTTAATGTAAAATTGCTGTTATCTTTCTATGTGATACAATCTCTTATAAATAATATAGGATTGGTAGAGATACTATTTTGGATTACACTTTTATTATGACTGCATTATAGTGGGCTAACTGGAAACGTTCTCCAAGTCTGCTATGCTCTCAGACTGCCTACTGTCACCTTAAAATTCACTGATGGCAGTCACCTGAAACAGGGTGTACCTCTCTTGGCACGCACAGCTCTCTGTGAACACGTCATCATTACTGTGTATGTCATACAGCCGGAGGCTGGAGGGATATGTGATGTCACACCATAACTCCAGCAGCCGCCATCTGTCAAACCCATATATCACACGTACCACCATCCACATTGAAATCTGTGAGATTGATGCTCAGAAAAGGGGCGTTCATTAATATTTGGCCCCTAGGCTATAAGTTGACAGCCCACCCATTGGTCTAAATGCAATCACTTGATGAGTTTCCACGTTTCGATTTGAAAGTAGTTTTCTATAATATGTAAATATCCCCTCTTTAACAGCCACAGCTCTCGAATGTCGTAACCTGGTAACATCTTCACATTATACTGTCAGAGATAGCGTTAAAATAATCCCTGCTGTTGACAAAGCAGTGGGGCGTAGACTATTGGCAGTCAACATGAAAAACCAAACCGCGCTGTTCCAGATTACAAAACAGAAGTTAATTCCCTGAACAATAAATTGCAGAGAGCACAAAAGTCAAATTGGCAAATTGTAGGCCATAATGGTCTACCTGGAATTATATCCATAATATTGCGAGCGGATTATTAGGTTCCGTAATAAACAAAGGGTCAGCCTCTGACTATACAGAGTTTTAGAGTAGAACTCCCATAACTATTGGCTAACCACTTGTTGCGGCCTGCTTTTATGACCATTAGTGGTCGTAGCCCAGGGCACAGCATTATGGAGCACCTGGTAAACCAAACAATTGTTATATCTAGAGTGTACTTACAAGTATGACACAACACATTCAGGGCAACGCAACAGAAAACAGACAAACATGTTTTTAGGAAATTAACTAATTTGCTCTAAGGCAGACTGGAGGCAGCAACAGGGGTTACAAATAGAATGCATCAAGAAGCGTGATGCATTTAAGACAGATTTGGGGTATGCGGTTATGTATAAAAAGCTTTGTGCCAGGAGTATATCCATGTCTATCTGCTCAATAACAAAAAAAATAATTAATTTTTAGTTATTTTGTTGTAGATTCTGTATAAAAGTGCACGTTTGCGTCAATTTTATGTCACTTTATCGAGATAATAAATTGATCACCTTTTTGTCTTAAATAGGTCCCAAATCTGTATAACTGTCAGGATTGAGGGTACCTGCAGATGGTATTTATAAGACAATGCATCCTATGGTGACATGCACAGCTGTGTAAAATAATTCCATTGATCACCATTAATCACTTGGACTATGTACAGAGCATTTACAGGAACCAGTAATTCTACAATAACAGAATGAGCTCATACCTTACAGCATCCCTAATAACAGCCACATCTGCCCTCCCAGAGCCCCATACATAGAGATCAATGGTACTCTGAATGTAAACATCACACATATTCCTATATTCTATAAGACATTTTTATTTTCTTGTTATCATCCTGCCATCTATTTCCTTCATTATCAACTAACTACAGAAACCCCTGCTCACCTGGTAATTAATGCCATTAATCAGGGCTATTGATAAGCATCACATCTGTACATTATTCCTCAAACACAGATGTCTCATTAAGCAGAGATAGATCTCTCTGAGTCTTTGTATAAAGATTGCAGAGTCTGCACCTGGATGTCAGAAATCTAAATCAGAACACTCTGTATCCAATCAGTAAGGAGCAGGACAGGTAACCCATTCCACAACTGCTGCAAAGCATCATCAAACTGAATTCACTTATAGGTCATTGTATCTGTCAGCAGTTTCTGGGTTATTTAGTAGGTCAGTCTTATATTTACTAGAAGTTTGTTTCTATCTGCATACATTCTCCTATCCTCTAGACTGAGTTCTAATCTGTGTGCATGTTTTCTCTAGAACCTCTGATCAGTTCTTTCTACCAAGCAGTTCTGTTCTCTATTAGTGCAAAGTATGGATCCATCCCACAACCATCACATACCCTCCAACTCACAGTTAGCTACTGGAAGATGCTCTCTGTCCCCTGGATGCTGAATACTGACTGAGAGAGGAGCAGGGATGGGGAGATAAAAATCCTGTCCTGTATCTGCTTGTAATGTGGGGGAGTCTCAGCCCACTGCCCCCTCCTTCCCTGCAGAGTATGATCTTCCCAGCACCATATTAGGGGAAGGTCTGACCAAACTAAGATTTGGGGTCTGAATGCATTCTCTGGATAGCTAAAGTATGCAGGCAAGGGGGCAGACTGGGAATGACTCAGAGAAAATGAGGGATGCACCCTGCAGCAAATCCTTTTATAGACTCAACTTAGGGGTATCTCCCTGATTAACTCATTGAACCCCACAATACCTTTACCAGGACTATCTGAGAGGAGATACATCATTTATTTAGAAAGAGACAACATAGAAAGGCAGCAGGAGATGTTAAGAAATCACTGCTTAATATTGCATTATTATAGCTGTATGGATGCTATGATCCCACTGAGAATTATTATTACTGGTATTTATATAGCGCCAGCATATTCCGTAGCGCTTTACAATATTATCAGAGGGGAAGATTTAACTATAAATGAGACAATTACAAAAACTTACAGGAACAATAGGTTCAAGAGGGCCCTGCTTAAACGAGCTTACATTCTATAGGAGGTGGGGTGTAAAACACAACAGGACAAAAAGGTGGGAGTGAAGCAGAACTGGAGGAGAGAATAGAGTGCTGCCCTTTAGGAGAGAGCAAGGGACAGGTATGTGAGGTAGAGGTTACTCTGGGAGGCCATAAGCTTTCCTAAAGATATGGGTTTTGAGGGGCTTTTTAAATGATTGAAGACTAGGGGAGAGCTTGATGGCCGTAGGCAGGCTATTCCAAAGGAAAGGAGCCACCCGCAATAAGTCCTGCACGCGTGAGTTGGCCATATGGGTGCGAGTAACGGACAGGAGAAGGTCACAGGCAGAGCGGAGAGATCGAGAAGGGGCATACCTACAGGTCTGTGAAAAAATATAGGAGGGGCTAGAATTGGTCAGTGCTTTATAGGTGTGGATTAGTACCTTTAATTGAGTCCTATAGGATACAGGAAGCCAATGTAAGGCCTGACAGAGGGGTGAGGTGAGAGAGGACCGACTAGAGAGGAAAATCAGTCTGGCTGCAGCATCCATTACAGACTGTAGCGGGGCAATACGACTTGTAAGAAGACCTATTAGGAGAGAGTTGCAATAATCCATGTGAGAGATTACTAGAGCATGGACAAGCTCCTTGGTACGGTAGCATCTAGTGTAAGAAAGGGCCGGATACGTGCTATGTTTTTAAGATGGAATCTGATTCGGTAACAGACTGGATGTGAGGCACAAAGGTGAGGCCAGAATCAAGTATAACGCCAAGACAGTGCGCTTGCAAGGATGGACTGATGTGGGTAGCACTCAATTAAAGGGAGAGCAAAAGAGATGGATCAGTATTAGTTGGAGGAAAGTAACTCTCCTGATGCTTCTATATATTCAGCAGCATAGGATTCCTAGTAACAGTCCAATGATATCAGCATGGATTATTCACCTGGAATCAAAAGGGTGAAGTATGCATTCCAAAACTAAAATGTTTTCCGACAGAAATCCTATTTCATGTTTCTGCTCTGATTTACAGCAAACTAAATTTTATTTAAATAGTTGCGTTAACCATTAACCCATTCATTGCAACTGAAACAAATGTGTTGGGGTTTATTCACTAAACAGAGAAATTAGAAGACTGGCATATTTCAGGACTAAATAGGGCAAGTAATAAAAAAAAAAGAAATTAAAAAGAAATTCCAACTTGACTAGCTTTTACAGCTTTGCCATGTTAACCTAAAATAGACCCACTAATGATCTGTTCTTTAAAGGGACACTATATTCACCAAAACATCTTTAGCTTACTTAAACAGTTTTGGTGTATAGAACATGCACCTGCAGTCTCACTGCTCAATCATCTGCCATTTAGGAGTTAAATCCCTTTGTTTATGAAACCTAGTCACACCTCCTTGCATGTGACTTGCACAGCCTTCCTAAACACTTCCTGTAAAGAGTCATCTAAAGTTCATCTTTCCTTTATTGCAAGTTCTGTTTAATTTAGATTTAAAAGCTTGTAAGAGCCTTCTGTATGTGATTAAAGTTCAATTTACAGAGAAAGAGGTACAATTGTTTAAGGTAAATTACATCTGATTGAAAGTGAAACCAGTTTTCTTTTCATGCAAGCTGTTTCTATTAAAGTCAGGGGAGGTGTGACAAGGGCTGCATAAACAGAAACAAGGTGATTTAACTCCTTAAAGGAACACTATAGTGCCAGGAAAACATACTCGTTTTCCTGGCACTATAGTGCCCTGAGGGTGCCCCCACCCTCAGGGTCCCACTACCGTGGTGCTGAAGTGGGAGGAAGGGGTTAATCCCTTACCTTTTTTCCAGCGCCGGGCTCCCTCGGCGCTGGGACTCTCCTTCCTCTTCTTCCGTCATCGACTGAATGCGCATGCATGCAGCCAGTCTCATAGGAAAGCATTCTCAATGCTTTCCTATGGACGCTGGCGTCTTCTCACTGTGAAAATCACAATGAGAAGCGCGGAAGCGCCTCTAGCGACTGTCAATGAGACAGCCACTAGAGGCTGGATTAACCCATAGGTAAACATAGCAGTTTCTTTGAAACTGCTATGTTTACTGCAAAAAGGGTTAAACCTAGCTGGACCTGGCACCCAGACCACTTCATTAAGCTGAAGTGGTCTGGGTGTCTATAGTGGTCCTTTAATGGCAGTGAATTGAGCAGTGAAACCCGAGAAGCATGATCTATACACTAAAACTGCTTAATTAAGTTAAAGTTGTTTAGGTGACTATAGTGTCCCTTTAAGGAGCCTCTTCCAGAATGGCCCTGTCAGTGACTTACAATGGGTTGTACACAGCAGCTGAAGCTAAATAGATGGATAATTCCATTTTGACATAGGGTATACAGGGACTAGATTGTGACCACAGCCTATAAATCCCTCTGCCATCTCAATCTGACCTGTAAGGACCGTGTGGTAGTATAGACGGTCCCGTATGGAGCATCGGTGGTCTTATTGAGACGTTTTATTTTGATACAAGATTACCAGGAATGGGTTTCAAAGCCTGTTGTCTAGAGGTTTGCAGCTGGGATCACTCTGTGCATTGATTGAACAGCTATCTGCAGCTCTGTACTGAGGCTGGGGTGGTATTAGTACAGGGCAAACTGATCCCAGCAGCTTCCCCGTTGCCAAGGTCTGCTGAGTTTAAATTGGCAGTAGAGACATTTGCAATTCAGCTTTGTTGCCAGTAGGCAGGTATCAGCTCTGGTTTCATTGGGGTGTATGTGCCCCCTTCTGCCAACTGGGATGACCCGTCCCCTGTCCCTCATGTTACTGGCCTAGACTATGCTTGGTATATGGACACCTGATGCCATCTCCAAAACCTACCAATGAGAGCAGCAATTAACAAATCAGAAGAAAGAACGATAAGGGAACATGAGATGAGGAATGGAGGAAGAAATTAACTTGAGGGAATGTGGTTTGTCCTTCAAAATTCATGCTTATAGAGTGTTGTTCACAGGGTCATTGAGAAATTACCTGAATCATTTTTGGGCTAGGGAACGCAGGGTGGATCCTTTTCCCCAAAAGAGGCTCACTAGAAGCAACAAAAATGGTTCTGTAGAGAGGTTTAAAATATCTAAATATTAGTACCTGAAATACAGGACAGAGTTACATCAGGATTAATCCCGAAGGAAGAAACGGGGGATGTAGGGGCGGAATAAAAGGGAAATAGATCAGGTACCTGTGATGAGCCAACCCAACAGGCCAATGAGGTCGATGGCAAATGGCCCTGAAGGCTGGGCCTACCCTCTCCAGGAAGAATTAAGCAATCCCAGGGTGAAACATTATCACATCCTTAACAAATAAATGTTTCAATATACATATAAGATGGAACAGATATACGTTAATGTATGCCAGCAGGGAAAGTCGCCACATCGGCAGCCCTGCTAATATAGAACAAAGACCTCACTTATTGCTTAA